>JBAIZZ010000027.1:0-90146 GCA_037355905.1 Heliconius aoede
CACTAGTGTTATAAAATAATTAAAAGTCTAGCAGTGCTCTCGTCTGATCCAGGTCGCCCGTATCCATTAGCGAGGACTTCGGAAAGATGGGGGCATTAGCAATGTTAAACAAACGAACTGTGCGAATCAACCCATTATAAAAAAAAAAAACCTAACCTAACCCAAACCTAACCTAACCCAAACCTAACCTAACAGTTACAAGAACAGTAGTAACAAAGTTAAGCTAAGTAATTATGTAGTTATAAGTTACATAGTAATGTACCTTCGGAATGCTATGCAAAGAAAAGAAAGATAAGTGTATTCTAAAACAAGCTCTGGCCTCAATACAATTAATGTTATAAAATAATCACAAGTCAAGTAGTGCACTCATCCGACCCAGGTCGCCCGTATCCTATAGCGAGGATTTCGGAAAGATGAGTGTACAGAAATGATTTTAGGTCTCAAAAGAACACCAGTGTTATAAAATAATTAAAAGTCTAGCAGTGCTCTCGTCTGACCCAGGTCGCCAGAGCAGGTTACTAAGTAGTTTTTTGATTAGTGAATTAAACATCACGGACATATGTCGTCCGTGCCCTTTTTTGCTCTTTTGTTTTAATATTTTGTGATTTTTAATTGTAATTTTAATAATAAATGTCTACTCTATTCAACGGTTTGTCTTTGTTGAAATTAATTTAGTTGAATGCGTCCGATTTGTTCCTCTTTTCTGCTCCTTCTGTCTTCTCCGGTATGAGTGTGACCGTCCTTTTATGATGACGGTCACATTTTGATAGCCTGGTGTTTTAATGCTTGGGGATTTAATCCCCATTTTAAAAGGGGGAGATTTTTTTTTATAATTCTATTAATTCTGTATATATATATATATATATATATATATTTATTTAATTCTATTAATTCTGTATAGTATATATATATGTAAATTTTTTTTTCCTCCCCCTTTCGTTGTTTGCTGTTCCAGTTTCGAATGTGTATCCGGTGGTGTGGCTGTGTCTGTCGACATTCCACGTTTTCTCAAGTCCATTTTGCTTTTTCCTTCATCATTCCGTCCATTCTTGGTTCGTTGAATAATTAAATCACTAATGTAATATTGTATAATTTTATTATAAAGGTTGTTGAAATAAAGCCTCATACTATTGGTTTTTTATTTACCAACATCACACAAATGTCAAACAGCTAGCGACATCTGGAGAACTCTTTAGTCTTTGGAAATTATCTCTGTTGAGATATATTATACAGCCTTTTTCATTTTTATTTCACCGATCTCCTTCGATGATCACATTCAACATCAACAGTTTGAATACCAATATGTATAAAAATATTAACAGTTTAATTGTGCAAAACCCAAGTAAATTAATAATAACAACTATATATTTTTTTAAATTAACTCTTTATGTAACATTTTGAAGACTATAAAAAATTAAAAGTTAGAAAGAAATAAGAAAACCAGCCAACTTTAACATTTCATATATTTATTTGATGTAATAACTGTATACAATATTTGTAGAATATACAAGAAAAGGATAAACAACAAATATTACAAACTGTCAAGTTTTAATGGATTGTTTAATATACAGTCAACTGATATTTCATAAAATAATCTGATATCCGCAACCAAAATTATTTGAAACTAAAGGACAGTGGATTGGAGTGGAGGTATCAGATTTACATACAATTCAATTGTCAAATCAAATATTTACTTTTTCAAGTTATAAGCTAAATTTAACAGTGGAGTAAAAAAAAATTATGTAATAACTATGTACTATGTACCGCAGATGTAGATCATTATTATTACACTATAATTAATAATTTATGACACAATCGAGTATGTAACACTTCATTATGAGTATATGATTTACTTATATTCTATACTTCAATTTACAAAAAAAACTGCTTTTTAATTAACAAGCCGGTTATTACAAATAATTCATTTATTATTACATATTTAAACAATAAAATATTCTCTAAGAAAATAAAACATGACAAACATGAAAAGAAGACTTAAACAAATAATGAGATTTCAATTTATAATGTGTATGTTTGTAATATAATGGAAATTTGTATACTTTAAAATATACTGTCAAAATAGGAAATATGTATACAGATTTCCTATTACCTAATACTAAAAACAATACTGTTTAATAACAATATTTGTGTTGTTTTATGTGTTGTGAGGGAAAAGTATGTAAACATACTACATGTATGTTGATAATGTTTTATAGCTGATATCTATGACACGTATGATACATACTCTAAAAAGTATATTGTAATTATATTTCATTTTATGATAATTTTAATTTAGAGAAACATTTGAATATTATACATCAGAATATACAAAAACTTGAGGGGAAAAACACTGAACTTTATTTTCTTAATGGATGTGGGAAATGAAAAAAAATTTGTATACGAGTCATACGTCATATTAAATATGTTTACAAAGTGTTGTTCTTATTCCACATAAATGTGAATGTATTATGTAGCGGCAGTGTACATCAAGTTAAATTTTGTCACAGTATACGCCATTCTTACAAACATATGTAAATCTTATGAACATTATTGTCATTGTTGTCCTTTCAACATTAAGTTAAACAGTTGATACTTAAAAAAGGTATACATGACAAAAGTCAACATCAATATTATTTTACATTTGTAATCTCAAAAAAAAATATATATACATATATATAATATTTCTTTACAGCTAAGGTGTTAAATAAAATCCCTGACTTCCTTTTTTACATAAGTCATCATTCACTTGCCCTCGTCACACAAAATACGAGTCGTTTTATTTGTGCCTTTTGGAACTGTCAGCGACAAAGTCATTTGGCCTTGTTCGTGACAAATTTCTACCACAACATCCACACGAATTAGCCACATCAAGTAGATTTTTTATGTTTTCCGTGTACACTAAATGTTCTGTGTTGCTTAAATACATATTTATAAAATTTTATAGATAACGTTCAGTCGACATTCCTAGAAAAATGCTGGTCTTAAAATTTGTTTCAGTATTCCTGTTCTAAAATCTTCGACAATATCTATTTGTCATATTTGGGAGACTTTATTCAGTCATATTTAGTCACTGTAAAGTTTATTATTCCTTGTACAGAACACTAATTAGCAGTTTAATGTCATCGAAGGAAAAATTAAAATGAAGTAAGCTAGTTATAACAAAAAGTGTACTAGTGGTCACTCCAATTCCGAACAATAAGATACCTAACCCGTCATTTACTCACCTACGCCCACAAATATGTCTTAACAATTAATCCTATTTAAATCTTTATTTATAGTAACATATATTCATTTACTTCAAACTAGAAAGTAGTATCTTCTGATAGATAAGCCATAGTTCACTTCAGAACTGTGAAAAATAACGTTTCAATGGTCTGCGTTGAGGCAGAGTCAAACAAGAGCATACTTATATTTCTATATATACATAATTAATTATATTTCTCATTATATAATTATTAGGAAACATTACGGGATTTCAATTTATTACATATAAAGTATTTCAACTTTAAATGTTCTTTTCCCTGACTTTCAAGGTAATCTTACTATTTCACCGACTTTTCCTGATTTTCCTTTGAGCTTTTCTGAGATTTCCATGATTTTTCCTAACTTTCCGGTACGTGAACACTCAAAGGTGTCCCATCGCTCGGAGGCGGGGCCTGCAGCGGCGGTGGTAGCGCACGCTCAAGACGCTGCCAGAAGCGCGGGTCGTCCCAGCGCAGGTAGGTGACGCGAGCGATGTAGGCGCGCAGGTGCGCGTCGGCGGCGGAGGCGCGCGCGGGCTCCAGCCCCGGCAGCAGCACCAGCAGCAGGCGCGGGCGCCGTGCGCTCAGCGCCGCGCCGTACGCCTCACGCAGCTCCGCACGCGCCCACGACGATGCCAGGAAGTGCTCCGACAGCAGCACCAGCGTGCGCCGCGAACGCCGCACGGACGCGGCAATCTGCGCCGGGATAAGCTCGCCCGGCGTCCAGTCGCGCTCATGCAGCAGCGTACGCCGCCCGCCGCGCTCTAGGCGCGCCGCCAGCACTGCCGCCGCGCGTGCGTCGCTCTGCGCGTACGACACGAACACATCGCGGTCGCAGTGCGCGTCCTCGCGACACTCGTCGCCACGCAGCAGCCAGCGCACGCAGAGGCCGCGCTCAAACAGGAAGCGCTTGACGCGGTGGCGCGCGGCGCGGCGGCCGAGTGCGGCAGCGGCGGCGGCGCTGACAGCGCACAGCACGAGTGCAGCTAGCGCGAGCGGCCAGAACGGCGGCGCACAGGCGGCTTGAAGGCGCGCGGCGGCGGCGCGCATCGGCTCACCAGTGGCACAGCGCGCGTCGTTGGAGGCGGAGGAGGCGCGCGCGGCTAGCAGGCGCAGCGCGGGCAGCGCGGCGCAGTCGCAGCGCAGGGGATTCCCGGCGAGGCGCAGCTCGAGGCTGGGCGCGGCCGCCAACGCGCTCGCCGTCTCCACGTCTATGTCCACTATCTGGTTATCAGTCAGGTCGAGTATCTGGAAATACGAGTATATGTTGCGTTTTACTAATTATCATTTTATCTTCTTCATCTCATCGCCGGTTCCTAATTAAGATATCTTAATTAATCACGATACTTTTTTTTATTTTTTAAATTTCTCAAACTTTAATAAACAAATGCTGTATGAACTGAATTATATGCAAGCTTATGATAAAAACTAGAACTCGAGCAAGTTGTATGGGCTCGCGGACTGGCAGTTAGTGGCGTAGTGATGAGGGGGAGGGGGGAGTACAAGGGGTGAAAGGATGCCTCGGGCACTACTCACAAGGGGGCTCCATAGATATTACATACAATTCATTACATATTCTACCAAATTGATAGCCTAATAATTACTATCGATACAATACGAGAAATCAAGTATTGACTAATAAAACAGTGAATAGAGAAAGAAAATGAAACATTAACTAAATAACAAACTAAAGTAAAAGGAAGAACCTCAAGTTGCGGCGTGACGTCCTCTGGGGCGATGCGCGTGATGTTGTTGCTCGCCAGCAGCAGCGCACGCGGCGGTGGCAGCGCGGGCGCCACTGGCACTGCCCGCAGCTCGCCGCCCACGCATCGCAGCTCCGCCAGCTCGTTGGCACCGCAGGCGCACCCACGCGGACACGCTTCCGTCGGCGCCGCGCACAGAAGCACGCGCGGATCGCGATCGGCCAGCGCGTCTTTCGTGCCCGCACAGCGCGCTGTGCTCAGCGCGGCCGCGTGCTGCGGCGCCTCGCGGGCCGCGCGCGCGTACCAGTACTCGCCGCAATCACAGCGCAGAAGCGTGTCCAGCATCAACGTGACGGGTGCACCGGCGCGGACGGTCACGGCCAGCGCCGCCTTATAGTCAGCGCGCACATAGTACACGGTGCGCAGTGGGTTGCAGCGCAGGTCTACGGTAGCGGGCAGGTCGCGCGCCCACTGTAAGTCAGCGGCGTCGAGGCGCGTCACGTTGTTTTCGCGCAGGTCCAGCGCTCGCAGTGTGCGCAGGGTACGCCAGTCGCGGCAAACGCGCGTGGCGTTGGTGCGCACCAGGCTCAGGCGCCGCAGCCCACGCGCGTTCCACAACGGGGACTGACCTGCCGGCGATGACACTACTGTTAAAAACTTTTCTTTCATTTAATTAAAATTAAATAATCAATCGTTATACATCAGAAATTCCGAACACTGTCT
Organism: Heliconius aoede; assembly: GCA_037355905.1. Classification (NCBI taxonomy): domain Eukaryota; kingdom Metazoa; phylum Arthropoda; class Insecta; order Lepidoptera; family Nymphalidae; genus Heliconius; species Heliconius aoede. Next base: position 5,669 of record JBAIZZ010000027.1, read on the forward strand.
AATACAACGTCTCCTGTATTTCCATAAGCCTAGCCAGATCGAACAAAACTGTCTGTTGAAATACAAGTGAGTTACTTAAGGGTGATGATTAACTGACCATTGGACTGCACACTCTCGCCGCCACCGCAGAGATCGCCGAGGGGGTTGCGGTCGAGCGCGAGGTCGGCGAGGCGCGGCAGTGCAGCCACCACCTCCACGGCCGCGTGCCGCAGTCTGTTATTGGACAGGTTCAACTCCTCGAGCTGCTTCGCCAAGCTAATCATCTCACTGCCAACAAAATATCCAAAGTTATTAAAAAAACTAAAATCCTAGTCGCGGCTTCGCTCGCACACCACCTAAAAATATAATTAATTTATTTAATATAACAATTATTTTATTACATGTTTTGAAAGCCAAAGCTTATATTATATGTTATAAAACACAGTAGACAATGGAGGAAGGTTACGTAAAAACCATGAAGATCCCCCGGAGGGCATGTATGAAGAGATTGATGACAATGGACAAGGCGAAAGTGATATGTAGAGAGAGCGTAGCGTTTGAAGCGTTCTCTCTGACTACCCTGGTAAAGGATGGGGCGTGAAGCTAAGATAATGAAGACATTTCCGTTCCCAATTATTCACTGAAGTCTTTGCTGCTTCGCATTGAGTGGTTTAATTGAGAATCGAACACACAAATGTCACGTTTACAGTCGCATGTTTTTACTCCTGCGCCACGACGACGCTCTCGACTGCTTTATTGGTTGATGACTGAAGGGAGTACAAAGCCACGTGTGGTAAGCTAATAAATGTATATAAGCCACTTTGACGCTCAGTAGAAAGATGTCCTAAGGATCAAGCTTGATAATGTAGCGTAATAATAATAAAAAAAAGTAGGGGATAGATAAAAAAAGAAGTTTCATGTTTGTGTTAATCTATCAATCTGTCAAATATAAGATACCAACAGATAAAACATATACGAAGTTTGTTTGCTCTTATCGCACACTCACCCAGGCAGCGCCTCTAGGTTGTTATGAGAGAGGTCTAGCGAGAGCAGCGCCGGCGCATCTTCTAGCCACTGCGTCGGCAGTTCCGATAACGCACAGTGCCGCACCGCCAACGCCTCCAGCCCCGCGCATCCCGCCAGCCAGCTCGGGTCGGGGGTCACCGCACGCTCCACCACCAGCCGCCGCAGCGCGTTGCACGCTCCCGCCACACGGCTTGCGCCCGTCAGCGTCAGGTTTGCCAGCGCGGGGCCCAGAACCAGCTCGGTGAGCGGCGCCTCCACGGTCGCGTCCGCCAGCGCCGGCGCCACCGACAGGTTCAGCGCGGTTAGAGAGGGGTCGTGTATTGTGAGGCGGCGCAGGCCGGGCGCGCGCTTCAGCGCGGCGTCCGGCAGCCCCGCGGCCAGGCCGGCGCGCTTCAGCGACAGCGCGCGCAGGTCGGGCGGCATGTGCGCGGCGGCGGCGGGCGTCAACACCACGTCGGAGAGACGCAGGTCGCGCAGAGCGGGCAGTGCCTGCAGCAGCGCGTCGGCAGGCGCGAGCGGCGCGGCGCCCGACAGCGTGAGCGCGCCCACGCGCAGCCCGCGCAAGTGGTCGGCGCGGAGAGCGGGCGCGGGCGGCGTCTGCGCCAGTTCCAAAGCGGTCCCGGGGGTGACGTTGAGTGCGAGGAGGGCGTCGACGTAGGGGACGGAGGGAGGCGGACACGCCGTCAGTTTCACCAGTGGAACCTCCACTGCCGTCCTGAAGCGCGGCATCTCCTCATTTTCGAGGGTTATGTTTGCGAGGCAGGTGATGTGTAAATAATTTGCCTTGTATACAATGTGCATTCGTTCACCTTAAATATAGAAATTTTAAATTTTTAAATTATTAGCTTCACCTGTATTCATAACCTACATACATATTTACATAGATTAAAAGCAAACATTATAAAGATATTAATGACTAGCGCCCCCCGTGCGGCTACGCCCCCTTTAAGTTAAGAATATATACTTCAAGCGGGTGTAGCGCTTACAGGCGCGATTTTGACTCGCCCACCAAGGGTTCTGTCCTAATTTCAGGATTGTGATTAGGAAGTACTTTATAGGTTTTGATTATGCGACAAATAAAGTTACTTAAATTTGCGGTACCTATTTTGTATGTAATGAACTACAAATATAAATTTGTCATATTGATTTTTTTCTATAAAATATGTTCTAAGCTCTTCTTTTAGGATTTTTTTCTTTATTTATATTGCAAAATCTGAGCTTGTCCTAAATTTCACAACTGCCGGTCTGCGTGAAGCACCCTATGGATTTTGATTATGCATGATTTGATTATGGCAAATTACAAACAAAATGAAGCACAAATTATACATAAATGTGTTGACTATGTGGTATTACAAGCTTAATTTCTGTGCTTTAAGAAACTGTAAACCTGAATCTGATATTAACTCCAGCTTGAAACACCAACATGATCTTAAGTAAAATGGTCTTGACAGACGGACAACAAAGTGATCTTATAGGGGGATTCATTTTTTTCATCCTGAGGTATAGAACCCCTAAACTGGTATGCACTAAATAAAACGTCATTTAAGGGTTTTGGGAATTTGTTTAATTTTGCTTGCAAAAATTGTCATACTTAATAGAAAAATGATTAGTTATTTCACATCTGTCTAGTTAAACTGCATGTATACTGCAAATCTAGTTTTTCCTACATAAATTCCGATTCCGCAAAAAATTCTGGATTAAAACATAGATCTGCTCAATAAATCTCTATCTAAGTCAAGCCATGTGTGTTGGCTACTTATTAACCTACATCAAGTTTTTTCTCTCATCACACAATTTATGAACCATTTCAAGTGACAAAACATTAAAACTAAAGATTTAGCCAATTTAATAAGACAGTTGTATAAAATAACTATTAAAAAGTCGCAATATTTTCAAACAACATAGGAGTACCTTAAATTGACAGAATTTTTTATTTCATTAAAACAGTCTAAACACAAATTATTATTTAAACATACAATAATTCATACACATGTAGTAAAGATTCTCTAGTGTAATTATATACAGTTTACTTTATGATATCTTTAATTTGAAAACATGTGTAACAATGTTTTCAAATTGGACCTACATTGTGGCGTGTATGGTTTGTAACTGACACTACTGGAAACAAAAAAATATATACTGTATGAGTCATTCCATTTCCTAGAACGTGTTTACAATTTAGTACACAACAATTAAGAATTTTTGTAAATGGACTAACCATTGATAACAAAAAAAAATTCGTCTAGAGGTGCTCCATCCTCTCGGCATCTCTCTGGAGCTATCGAGGGCGGGCAACGTGGGCCCTCCTTCGCCGACAGGGCGGTGGCAGTCCAAATTAAAATCCACAGTTGTCTTTGTAACATATTGCAAAGCGGAACACTTTCACAAAAGTTGGTACTAATATTAATTTATTGGATTTAAATTCACATTATAAAACCAAATAAAAATCCAATGGTTTATATCACGGTAGTAGATTTCTTCAAACATCATGTCACATTGTCACATTTAGATATTTGACGCCAAAGGAGTATTAACCATGAGGAAAAACTCGACAAAACCACAAGCTGTTATTGCAAACGTAAAATAATAGGTAAATAAATAATGTTAGCTATGTAACTTTCAGCTTGACACTGAGCATTTGACATTGACATTGACAGTTATTAAATCTATTACAGAGTGCAGACTATAGCCAAAGAAATAATAATGTCGATAAAAACAATAACGACTAAAGCCAGTTTGTAAGTAATTAATTGGTGATGTACTGTTTTCACTACTTTATTATGGAGCGTAATTTCTAGTTTTATAGTATGGTTTGCTGTACAAAGATATAAATTGATATAATTAAATTATGTGAATTATGTATGCTGCCATAACGATTTAAGACTCGTATCTTTTTGTTATGTGTTCCAGTAGTTTGAATATAGGAATAATAAAACGAGCAGCGTCACTTCTTTATTTTACTCTTTCATTTATTTTCATCGACTGATCATGGCTAATTATTTTTTTGAACTTTAGGAAATTGCAGTTAGCCCTATTGGTTTTTACAGCGACACCGGTTGGGTAGCCTTTGAAATCCATCTTTTGTGTACTATGTACTTTCAATGTATAATATTTAAACATATAGCAGAAATTGAAGCTAACTACAGATTTATGCATATATTATATCTACAATTGTAATAAAATTGTGTATAAGTTACCTAGTTATGCAAAAGGAAATAGAATAATTCTATATAGTGTTGCTAGTGCCATTTAACAGTACCTTTTACATGTAAAACTTATAAAATATATAAAGTTAATGAATCTACTCAATTTACAAATTAACGTCATTATTATTACACTGCATAGGCTAGTGCTGTTTAATATACTCTCTTCTGTTATGTTATGGCTAAATCTTACTGAATGATGATCATTGTTACTACCTAGCTCGCTATTTATGTCTGCTACTGTCACACTCGATGCTTTTTTTGTCATAAATCCATATTTATTGAATTCTTTATTATTAATTAAATATTATAATTTTAATTCTTTATTAATAATTAATCTAAATAAATTAATTAGTAGTCCTTAATGTGTCTTTTCGTTCTTGTCAATTAAACAGATATTGTTTCAGATTTGGAAGTTGAGGAAAACGTAAATAAAATAAAAGTCGTTATTTCATATTGTAAGTTTTGTATTAATGTTAAATGTAACTTATTTCTATTTTATTACATTTTATCTTTCTGCTAATATTTACAAATTCATCAAGCAACTTTAAAAATCTGAATAATAATCTACATCATTATACTATATTACTAACTTCAACAATTAGAACAAATAAAAAGATAGTTATTATAGAATATGTTAGTGTGGTAAATCACTTGTTGGTTTCCGTGAAGACAGCTGCTATCCATCATTTAGAAAACGTATTTCTTAAAAGAAATATTAACAAATAACGCGATGAAATCATTGCCTACTCATAGTTAAAACATTTTTTGTTTTGTACATATTACTTTCTCATCCAAAATATAAGCTGACTTTGTACATTCACTTTTATTTGCATGTTCATATTGTTATATTTCTTATTAAGTCTTATTTAACCATTTGTTCAAAAACAAATCGGCAGTATCGTATCAATCGAACTTTTGGAAAAAAAACTAAAGCAAAGTCAGTTCAGTCAGGTCAGTCGTTCAGCCTGCGTTTGCAATGTAAGCGGAAAAAAAAATATTAACGACATCACATTAGACACCTCAAAAGTGACAACATTTTTCTACTATAATATATATAATGAATGTTATTATACATATAAAACCTTACTCTGGAATCCCTCTATCTATTTAGGAAACCGCATCCAAAATCCGTTGCGTAGTTTTAAAGACCTAAGCATGCATAGGGCAAACCGCGGAAAGTGACTTTGTTTTATTCTATGTAGTATGTACTTTCAATGTATTATACTTCAATGTATTATTCTATGTAGTAATAGTGATATAAAACCTTTGATATAGCGCCATATATTGAATCCTTACCTATTTCTATACAGTCAATGGATATCGCCATCTGCTTAGAATTGCTTGAATCTAACAGGTAATCCAAAATTACTGTTATAAATTACTGTCAATAATAGGCAAAAAATTTGTAATAAAATAAGAATATTGCAATTATAGATTAAGATATAAGCTATCCTATCTTACAAGTTGGATCAAACTGCACATATTGTGTAAATTTGATTAAAATCGATTCAGTAGTGTAGGAGTCCATCGAGGACATACAACGTGACACGTAATTTGTATATAATATATGTATTTGACTAGTATATGGTAGAAAATAATTATAAAATCATTCAGGTATATCATTTAGGTATGTTATATTTTAGAGTTGTGCTTACAAAGTCCCTTATATTATTTGAAAAGATAACTGGTGTCATATTATATACAGTTATACTTAAGTTAGATTATTATTGATATTTCTCTCATTTAAGTTTCAACAATACTTACAAATTTAATAATTACAATACTCATTAAAAACTAGATCGTCCAGGACGTTCAGGACAGTCAGGACTTCACTAGTCGGCAGTCGACAGTCACCAGTCGACATTCATTTACAAATAAACTCGATGAATATCTTGTAACATTTGTAATATTTTTAATGATTAAAAATGGTCGAAATAGCTTATGTTTCGTCCATATAGTGTTACATTTGTAAAGATGGAAATATATAAGTATCTATATTTACAACAATATATAACAATGTTATAGTTATACCTATTGGTTAAATTCAAGATTTTTAAGAGGAATGTTTCGATCAAACGAGTGTAAGACGTGCGTTTAGTGTGTTATATTCAAGCGACACAAATACCTAAATAATGTCGGAGGAGTTACGAGTACAAGTTGCGTGCGTGTGCGCAGAGTGAGGCGAGGTCGCGCTAATTTGCGAGAGGTTTTCCTGTTGCGGTCCAGCGCGCCGCCGCCGTACTTACTCCTATAGTTTACTTATTACTGATAATGTAAACATGCTTTATTGTTTACTTGCAAAGTACCTACACCACATTCGATTGAGCTAATTATAAATACACATAGAGCGATACATGACGACCGTAACTCGCCCAATTGAGAACAACTTCTGGAAATTAAATAAATAGGTACGTGACAGTATAACAGGTTTAAATGATGGTCACGGCAGGCGTAGAAGTGCGGGCGCGGCGGAGGGGCGCGCTGGAGGCACCTCGTTGTCCGCCACGTCCAGCTCGAGGCGCCGCCGCAGCCACGCCAGCATCGCCTCCTGCCGTGGACATTATTAAATCAATCAACCAGGTATTCATCGGATAAATGAAGCAAATAATAGTAAATTCTAGGCAATTAGAAAACCTACAAAAATGACTAGAAGTTTGGTTAATGTTTTGTATTAGTATAGCACGTTATCTTTGAGTACATAATGATAAAGCTAATTCTTATTCCGATGCCCTCACCCATTTTAGCTGTTGCTGTCGATCCATATAAGCCAATAGCCACTCACCGCTAAATAAGAATAAAGGTACGATAATACTTAATGAAGCTCGTTACTTTAAATACTTTTGTTGTTACCTAGTGTTAGTTTTTTTTTTTTTATGGAAAAGGACAAGGCAAACGAGCGCACGGGTCACCTGATGGTAAGTGATCACCGCCGCCCACGACCCCGTGCAACACCAGAGGAGCTGCAGGTGCGTTGCCGGCCTTAAGTATTAGTTTTATCAACACCGAACACGAATATCAACTATAAAGTATGTATTATATGCCATCTTTATACTTACTCAGCAACTCGGTACCTGCCGAAATAAGGCGTGTTATGATGATGAGGGTAGGAAGGAGAAAGGTGTACGAAATGACCAGACGGGTAAGACGGTTCTTTTCTATTGCTACCGACATATTTTTTCGGTAATATATCACAGTTTGACTATTAGGAGTGGCCTAATAGTCAAACTGACGGCAGAGTGACTAAAATTTATGGAAGAAGAAGAGATAACTAGTCATTGCGATTTGACTAGGATTTTTTTCTAGGCGGTCAATTGACTAGACTAGCATATTAGTGGTAAGGTATAATGCTATATTTGCTATTTTACATGTCACATTTGTATATATAATTTTGTATAGTTATATATAAGTTTGTGTATATATTATGTAGGTTATATAATCGAGCAATTAATGAAAAGGTACGTAGGTGTAGGTGAACGAGATGATCCCTGTTGCTACCAACATTTACCATTTTTTGCAAATTTTAAGTATTATTTAATATATAGAGAATACGTGTACTCGGACTATGAATACCATTTTATATTGTTCAACTTATGCTACAATGCAATAATTGATACGAGAGCAACATAATTAATAATTTGAAGGCTGATTAACTAGGAAGAGCTAAATAATCTAAATATTTACCTTCAATAACCCTGAATGATTGTAATTCATCCACTAAATAGTAAACTAGAACGTGTAGGCGCTAACAACACGCACGGCTCCTGTTTTATGATATACCTACAAATTTACATTTGTGCAGTCGGTCACGTTTTAATCCACGGCTGCGTCTATGAGTGAGTGTAACTCCTTATGAGTGTGTGTTCGAGGAAAATGGTACAAATATAGATAAACGGTGTTCTCTTAAAAATTTTTGAGCGGCAGAATATGGGGTACTATAAAAAATGAAAATGCTTCATCTGTATCCAGTATAAAGCACGTAATGCCAAATATTCCGCCCAATTTCTGAAATATTACATGTTCTCTATTCTCTTTAACATATTTTAATATCAAGAAAATTGATATATAATTGAACTTTTTGACATTACAAGAACACTATATATAAATGAAAGCAAGAGGTGTTCCAACAAGGATCTTCCCTTGGCTCTCAAGTAAAGATTCTTATGGAACACCCTTAGGAATGACTTAGATAATTTAACATTAATGAAATAAGTTTCTCGATTAACTAATTTAAATAAAAGAGATTTATGAATGACTATCGGACCCGCGCGGCTTCTTTCTCGTGTGCTATACGAATAATTATTTTATATATGTTTTAAAATATTTTCAATTTTCAATAGGATTGTAAAAAAAAATATAGGAAAATTTGAGGCCAGTCTTGGCGCAAGAGGCAGAAATGGTGACTGTAACACAACTGGTTGTGGGTTCCGTCCCCACTCGAGGAAATGTAACATTTCTTTAAATGTATATTTCCCTTTCTGCGCTCTGGTGTCGAGGGAAAAGCGCCTTGTTGAGTGCCGCTACTCAAAACACAATGCCTCCAGAATTCTGTAGAAAGTGGGGAACGCTATACACGATGCAGTGGTGGTACCAACGTTGTTATACAGCAGCGAAATGTGGGCATTACAGAAGAAGAATTGAAGAAAGATGAATTCTTCTTTATAGGATATGCGAAGACAGCTTAGTTGATCGAATCTGCAATGAAGAGATACACAGAATGGCAGGTTGCAGAACACAACGCGCTTTGCCTCGACACCAGAGCGAACAAAATGGAAAGATAAACGTAAATAAATATTTCACTTCCTGGAGTGGGAATTAAACACAACTGTCGCGTTACAATCACACCCTTGTGCCACTGCGCCACGACGGCCTCTAGTGTATGTTTTTCGTGCGATTTTGCAAAGATGACCTTTTTTTAAACTGTAATCAAATCCTCCATTAAGTGTTTGTAGTGATTTCTGTCTGATTCTTTAGTAAAAATGTAGAGTGGCACGTAGTGAGTACAGGCGCACCTGCCGGGGTCAATCGCGGTGCGCCTCATGGTGCGCGTTGTCGGTGTAGTCATCGTAGTCGCGCGGGGCGTCCAGCTCGTCCTCGCGCGCGTCGTACTCGCCCGCGTCCTCCACCTCGCCCTCGCCCTCGCCCTCCTCCTCGTCGGAATGCGCCCCGCCCGCACCCCCACCCCCGCCCACACCCGGCCGCTCCTCACGTGCCGCCTCCTGCCACAGCGACAACTACTTCCCACAACTCTATCTGCCATCTACCCCCTATTAACGCCCGCATGGACCCTCGCGACCAAATATACGATTTAATATTTTGTCATTCCTTTATTCCTTTGCTGAATTAGCGAAATTATGGAATCACCGGCGTGTCGCGAGAGTCCAAGAAGCTCGAGTTAGTAATGGCGGTAGCTTATATTGTTAGGAGTTAGAAAGCTCTCCCCAAACATTAGTGCTAAATATAAAAGATAGGAACAGTACGCCTACCTTGGAAGGCCTCCAGCCACAGCCTGGTAGCGGCAAGCCGTCGGGTCCGAGCGGGCACGGCGCGTCCAGGCCGGGCACGCCCTGCTCGCCGCGGTCGCCCTTATCGCCCTTGCGGCCACGCTTGCCGGCCGGCCCCTGCGCACCACCACGCGTTACTACTCACGCCAGGCACTCTCGTGCTCTCGCACTCTATCTCGGAGGAGGACTGCCGTCCTTTTTTATGCTTTCATCTCTCGCTCAAATTGAACTTATTTTATTTTTATAAGTACACTTATAATGAATACGACCATTTTAATATTTTTAAGTATTTCAGTTAAATGTATTATAAGAGAAAGCATAAAACCTAGTACCTCCCGGCGCTAAAGATACGTAGATACGTATATACGCACGCCACAGAAATATCATTTAGTAATTAATTTATTTTTGATGATATCCTGTGGCACACATTGGTGTCTTATGCAAGTATATGCTTAGCACAGTTGTGTGTGACGTCAGTGTTAGTTATACTCATGCGGGATGTACTGTGAATGGAAAGTTAGTGGTGAGTGAGGCGTGAGCGTGACTGACAAGTAAACAGAACTAATAAGCAGATTGTGTACTTACGGGTTCTCCTTTATATCCTTTGTCGCCTTTCGGCCCCTATTGAGTAAAACGACACATTAGTAGATATAGACCTGTTACCTCATGTAGGTCTACGCCCGAAGCTTTTCAACTTACCTCCTGGCCCGGTATTCCGTCAGTTCCCTGAAATTTTGCAATTCCAGATTAGTGGTAACAATTTTTTTAGTTATGCCTTATTAAATAAATAAGAAGTAGGTACCAATTCTAATATTCAAGAAACAATTTACTTACGGGCAGTCCGGGGTCGCCGCGCTCGCCCTTGCTGCCCGGTTCCCCCTGCGCGCCCTGCGCACACCACACGCATTCACTATTGTACAATGTTAGTCCAACAAGTAGAACTATGGTCTCCAGACACAATGGAATAATTGGCATAAAAAAAGATTATTAGCGCTCAAATTCGACAAGAGAACATTACCATAATTTATGTACATAATATCAAGGGTGAGCACGTAGAACTGAGGAGACACTCACCTTCATGCCGTCGAGTCCCGGCGGGCCCTGTGGAGCAACAACGGTCGAGTCAGTATAATCGTCACTACGTCGTACATTAATGAAACTCGTGCTCTCGTAATATAGAGTTTTTACGTTGACATATTTATAAGCATAAAGGAGATATCAGCTTACCTCTCGCGATTTGTAATAATCGAATGCACAAGTAGTGTTCATGCAACAGACAGACATATATAGTATTATGTACGTGGAAAATTTTCTATATAGATAATTTATCATTGTTACAATGATGCCGTCGGCACATGCAGGGTGCAGGGTGGCCGGATGCACGGCGCTGCACATCGATGGACGGTCACATTACACTTCCGGAGCAAGGAAATGGAAGAGGAGTGTAAAATGGAAGAGAAAACAAATGAAAGATCGAAATATGCACGACATGCAATCGTTTATTTTGCTTCAAAATAATCTGTGAACAACAATATATTAGGTTTTCGTGAGTATGGTACAAATGACAACTTTTCTTTTATAAAAAAACTAAACGCTTAATTTGTATCATTAGTAATAGGTACACTTACAGAAGTAAGACATGTCGATATAAATACAGGAAGAGTATCATAGAGCCGCAGCTGTCAGCGCTCGCTTAAAGGACGCGCTTAACCTCGTTACAACTTTGTACATTTGATAGAGAACAATAGTAATAAGAGATAACATCGAGAACACACTGGTAGTGTCACACTAGCGAGGCCCTCCTCGCCTACCACATAGATAGTGGGCGCCGAGACGGACGTTCCTTAAACATACATTTACACACGAATAGAAAGGGCGATTATACGCACAGGACGATAGTACAGGGCTTAGCTTACAGTACAGTATACAATAAAACAATATTAAATACTTATATATGACATTAAAAGTTACACATACAGATATGGCCGTCGATTACAGAATAATCTCTCGTGTCGTCGATCACCTGTCTTTGAGCAGATCAAATATAAAATATACCGATGGTGACAATCGCCCAATCCATGTAAGACGGCGTTGGGTAATTACGAGTATAAGGTGGTCGTGGCGTTGACAGCGGCGCGTCGCCTAGTGATCGCGACAGAGTTTCTGTTATCACAAATACTGTCTAGAATCATGAAAAATATTGTTTTATACAATTTATAACACTTATAATAAAATTTGGTAACACCTTATTATAGAAACCCTTATTCTAGTTACGTACAAATTTTACAATTTACAGTGTTGGCCGTGGGCGTCGCAGGGGCGGCTCGGAGTTGGCCCGAAGCCCGGCGAAGTGCGGGCGGGGGCGGGGGCGCGGGGGAGTGCGCGCACGTGGCGCGTGCGCGCGCTCACTACGTGAAGGCGAAGTCCGGCGGCCAGAAGTTCTCCTGCGCCCACACCGACCCGTTACTGGTTAGTATAGACACCGTGACAGCGTGAAGCCGCACGGTGACGGGATAACGCTCATGCACTACTATTGAACCTCTATCATCTCTCTACAGTCGGTTAGTCGGTTAAGTGTGTGTGTGAGTGTGGGGGTGAGGCGGCACCGACACGCGCGACCTCTATCCTCCTTGAAAGTCACTTGTTAGTTAAAGGCTTAGCACGGGTATGATTGATCAATAATATTTTGCAACACAGGCTGATGGCGGCCAGGCGTGTCAGTGTGTCATGATGTCATACAGGACGTCGTCTACACTCACCCTCGGTCCGGAGTCTCCGGGACGGCCCAGCTCGCCCGCTTCGCCCGGCAGCCCTACAGGACCCTGTAAATGATACGCCAATTGTAAACTTAAACTTATTCCGATTTATTAAGTAAAGTAGGTATAATAAAACACAAAATTTGCAAATTCAACTCACCGGTAATCCCATCGGTCCCGGGTCACCTTTCTCTCCGCGATCTCCCTATAAAGTTAAAAATACAAGTAAAACAACTAAAATGATATAATAACATGTGTCTGTGAGTCGATCAATCAAAGATTTTATTTGTAATAGCAATTCATGCGCGATACAAGGGAATAAGTATAGATATATGCTATTGTTTACAACGAGCACTTCGCAAGTGCCCGCATCACCATGTACGTACTGCCTTCCCGCGCGTGCCCGGCTCGCCCTTGTCGCCCTTGATGCCGGGCGGCCCTGCCACGCCGGGGGACCCCGCCGGCCCTGGCGCCCCCGGGGGACCCATCATCTGTACACGAATGATTACTATTAACGCTCAGGAAAGTATAATCAGTATAAAATATACAAATAGAAAATAAAAGGATAGGAAAATAGGTAGAAAGAAAGGAGAGGTCGACAGGTCGACATGAAAGATATAAAAAAAAAATAGGTCGGTTCTAGAAAATGCATATCAATTAATAATAATAATAAAGCCTTCCTTATATTTTCTTATAAACATAGTTGAACAAATTTGACACAATTAACAAAAATAAATAAAGTTTACAGTAAATTTTTTTAATATAAATTTATCTTATATAATTTTCCAATGCTATAAAATTTAGTATCTTCTTAGTTTTATTTATATATATATTTATTACATATAAGTTTTTTAAAATATTTTTGTTTAAATTATAGGAACCTCTTGGTAAGTATATGCCTCCTCCAGTTTCCTCCATGTTTTTCTATCCTGTGCTTGTCTTATCCAGTTTTTGCTTGCCATAGCAGTGGCTAACCCAGTCCTATTTTAATTTTAATGTTTTATGCAATGCATCGGTCATTTTAGTCTTTTTTCTTTTATCTTCACTTTTTGCCTTTTGAATTTTTCTTAGGCGTAGCATATTTTTTTCCATTGTTCTCTGACAAGTTTTTATCTTTTTCTTTATTTTGGAATCTTTGGTATCTTCTCACGTAGAAAGGGTATCCCGCCTCAGGGAGATGTTTTGTACCACCTGCAAGATCTTCTTTTGGAGCGCTCCAGCTAGCGCGTACCAAGCTGGGCCGGCGTAAGTGAGGTGTGGACGCACGAAGGTCTTATAAAGCGCCAGCTTGGTCCGCAGCGGTAAGTCGGTGCGGAGGAGTGGGCGGATCTGATATAGTGCCACTTTTGCAGAGGCGGCGGCGTATTTCACGTGTCCGGCCATGCTGAATTTTCGGTCGTTGAGGTAGTCGGCGAGGACCAGCGCGACGTGATGGTAAACACCAGTCCGTAGAATCTTAAAGAGAAGTCCGGGATGCCAGACGCGATCGAATGCGCTGGCAACATTCAGGAAGGCTGCGACTGCACTCTCCTTCTAATTCGCTGTCTCCACAGCATAATGGAGGATGCGCGCGACCTGCAGGGTTATTGAATGGCCGCAACGGAAGCGGGTTTGTAAGAGCGGAGCAAACGGAAGCTTGTAAGAGAAATTAAAATTCACTTACAATATTATGAAAGTTGCAATAGAAAATCTTAAGCATAAAAATATTCGAATCACATTCACTTGACTGCAGATACATCCAAATCTGAGCCCAAGGAATTAGCTGCCGAAGGGTGGTCAGGTGACTGCTCTTCTTATTTTCTAATTTATCTAAGTAAAAATATTTGCTTTATGTTATACAGATACCACACATGATTACATAAAATTTCAAATTTCATAGTTTCAAAAGTTTCAGTTTTATTTCAATTTTATTGTATGTGTTATCTACACTGCGTTTCCGCTCGTTTCGTTCATGTGATCACTGATGTTGGGTCTACATCAGTGATCACATGCTACTAGCGCGCAGTTATAGTGAAAAGGAAGATAGGACTCTTGGCTTTTCTTCGGAGGAGCTTCGAGTTATATAATAAATATAATAAAGTAATATGGTCGAGTTTAAGTTATTTCAATAAATTTTTGATGGCAAATATCTTATTAAAACGATACCTTCTGTTGGCATAGTATAAGGTTCTCAACACTTTTACATCTGATTTTAAAAGGTTTAGGGTTATTCACGATCACAACAACAAACGGTTGTAAACACGAGACACGCCACGAGCCACGAGTACCGTTTAGTAAATAATATTTATAAAGGAGTTTGTCATAGCAGTTACAATACTTACATGTATTTGAGTATGTTTGATTGTCAGTACTAACGGGACAATCCAATTTCCATCAAAATTTGGTAGTATTTGTGATTTGTGATATGTATGTCAAGCATTTTCGGAAGGGACAATTTTTTTATAATAAAATAAATTATAATTATAATAAAATATAAAAAAATTAAAATATTTTTTTTATTTTAAATCTGTTTTATAATTATGTATCCGTTTTGGTTCATATAATAAAGTAAAGAGAAACTTACAATTTCGTGTCCGTAGAGCTCGTAGCCGGTGCCGTCTCCCTGCAAGTTCAACAGTGGGCATAAAGATTAACAGCTCGGGGTGCTCCTCGGGGGGGATGTACTCATATGTGTGTATTATGGTAGTTCTGCACACCATTGTTCTAGTGTGTGTGCGTGTGTGCGCGCGTGTGAGTGTCGGAGTGGATAGTTACCTGCCTGCGTCTCAACTTCCGGTACTTCTGCTGAGGCCGCAGCGCGCCGTGACCGGGAACAGAGCGGACATTTAGGACATGTCATTTACCATGAAATGCCATTAAAAATATATTACACCTAAAAAATTATATATTGATGCCAGTTGTGGCAGGGGCACAAAGTGTGACTGTAAACGCGGGTTCGATTCTGACTCGAAGAAATTAAATATTTATATAAAATGTATATATCCATTTTTTCGCCCTGGAGTCCTGGCAAAGCGCGGAATTGAACTCCGCTACTAAACACCCGTTCTGAATTTGGCAGAAAGAGGGTAGTATTTAACACTAGTTTCCCTCTGCCTATCCTGGTGTGTGCTGAATCCTACAGTGTGAAGCTGACTATTATATATTTTAGTAGGTATATTTTTTGCAGACATATATACAATTATAGAATTGGAAAATATGAAACGAATGTTGTAATGTATATATCGGTGCCAGTAACAAGATTAATAACGTCTCTGCCTGCATTAATGGGACGCAGAAACGACGGGTAACGAGAAATAGATGTGGGGAAATAAGCACGAAAGAAGACTGAAGGTATATGTTGTTATTTACCGAGTCGCCTTTATCGCCTTTCTCGCCCTTGAGTCCGGGATATCCGGGTGGGCCCGGCAGCCCCGGCGCGCCCAGCATGCCCGGAGACCCCATGTCGCCGTAGTCGCCTTTCTCGCCCTTCGGCCCCGTCTCACCCTGTGATACGACGTGAAGTAAGTAGAACAGTAACAATAACGAATAGTATAAAGGACGAGTGACAGTCGCATAGAGTTCCACATCAATAAAACAAAACATAGAAGTATAATATATGAAATAAGTTGAAATAATGTCATAGGTAAAAGCGACAACTTACTGGTTTGCCCGGAGGCCCAGGCACGCCGGGGTCGCCTGGGCGGCCGTCCAGCCCGGGCGGGCCGCGCGGCCCGTCGGCGCCCTCCTTGCCCGCGGCACCTGTCACAGCATATCCACACTTTATATTGTAATTATGAACTGCTTTTCACAAAATCTGTAAACTGTATTTTCTTTATTTTAGTTTAATAATAGTTCTGACGTTAATTTCGTAGCCCTTGAACGTTCTTCTTAAATATTTATAATATTAACGTTCAAGTGTGAGAATCAATCGACCCGATTATATCAGTTCCAAGTAGCCCTCGTTGTGAAATGTTCTAGTTCTGCTATGAAACTTTATCTTCAGCACACACACACAAACAAACACAACATTAAAAAAAACATGTCACCTCTATTGTTTTTAACATTATATAAATAAAGTTAAGCGCACCTGCACCTGCGCAGTGGTCGCGGTCGCGGTCACACCGTCGCTGCCAGCGCCGCGCGGTCGCGCGTCAAGCCACAGCGCGAAGCTAGCGTTAGGTGTCATTTGTACCTCTACTCAATCTACACGCCACACCATGTTAGCAAACACCTATAGTCAGTACCCTCGTGCTTAAGTGCAAGCGTGCTCGCGTGCAAGCAGCGTGCTCGTGCCATGCTCTATGCTAATGGTCATTCGAAGAGTCGTGGACTGTGGAGATAGGCGTCTGCGTCGACAAGAAGACAGAGTTGCAATCCTTGGAATGGTTTCGCGAGAAACGCTATTTTATTCGGTTACAGGGTCATATGCATAGCTTAGTTATATTTTAAACAACGATTTCGCTTACTGTAAATGTAGAGAAGTGATAAATCCAAGTATAGGAATAAAAAAACGGGCAATATTTTATAGAAAAGAAAATGAAAGAGTTATTGCAGGAGGTTGCGACAGGTTGCGCGTCAGCGACAGCGATAGAGCCCGCCTAGGAGCCGCCTCGACTACACCAGAGACATTACCCGCTTGCCGCGCTTGCCGCGAGCGCCGCGCTCGCCAGGCGGGCCGGGCGCGCCCGCCGCACCGCGCTCCCCGCGCGCGCCCTCCGCGCCTTCAACATACACACGCGCTACACACTACTCGGTTTGTGTGAGTATACTCTATATTGAAATCTCTTTGGTTATTGATATTTTATAAGATTACGTTATTCTGATTAAAGAAGACTAAGAGACTGTAAACATATTCAGCATGTTAATGAATCCGAACGGATGACAAATAGCATGCGCCAAGGAAAAAATAACTACCTACCCTGGGAGTGAGCTAATGTAATGTTCTTAAAGTTAGTGATTGGGAACAGCAAATAAAAACCATAAGCCAATAACTCTTAGCTAAGCTCGTGTATGGCACACTCAGTTATAGCGACGGGATATTAGTTTAATTAGTTCTACTGTAACTTTAAGCGGAGACTAAAATTTTAAAAAATCCGACTTTCCTTAATTTCAGAAATGTTTATTATTCAATGATTAAGGAAAAGTCACAATACTACAGCACTAATTATTTGTAAATTCAAAGTTTTTGGACATTATTGTAATTTTACTACAAAAGGTATATTACCAGGGGGTCCAGGAGGTCCGGGAGGACCCTCGATGATGCCAGTAGGAAAAGCGTCGCCCTTTAGAGTCGTCGTGAAGCCTCGCTCGCCTTTGTCACCTTTGTCTCCCTGAAATATATATTTATTGCATTGCATATATCTTACTGGTGATACTCCCCCTGGACCTACCTAGACGTTACGTGAACGATACGGTGATCCCAGCAAAGTAGTTTGGAGATAATTGTAATTATAGTTTTTGAGAGAATGGTCAAAATAGAACATAATTTCATAGAACATTTCGAAATCCACGCGCATAGATGAAGCTTTGACTAACCCAAGACAGCGCGTGCGGAAAAACAAAATCACAAAATAAAAAAAAAATTGCCAAAAATTTGCGCATCATAGCTTCGTTCAGCTCTACCCGCCGTGTACCACACGTGGCGGATCTACTAGGATCATATTATGTTCAACCTTATCTAGTTGCTCGTGTAAGTTATCTTATATGTAAATTATTGCAAGAACTTTTGAATTATAGCATAAATATAATATAGTAATAAGGATTATTGTACCTTATGTCCACTAGGTCCAGGCGGTCCTATAGGACCGGTGGGTCCTATGGGACCAGGTGGTCCGAGCGCGCCGGGCGCTCCGGGCGCCCCCGCGGGACCTACCCGGCCCTCTGCGCCCGCGATACCCTCTGCGCCTTGCGGCCCCGGTGGGCCTGGGGCTCCCGGCTCTCCTGGCTCTCCCTTACCACATTAAATATCACTTTTAAAAAAGTAAAATAAGAACCATTTAAATGAAAGCTTCCCAACATGTTTGGTGAACTGAATTTTAAGCATATACCCAAACAAGATAAAAAATAAGAACGCAAAGTCCACTCAAAAACGCTAACCCACATGTATATGAGGATGTATGTATTTAGATACTGAGGTCCGCACCCCATAAACTGCCGTTGATTCGTTGATCGACTTACACCCAGCATTGTGGCAAATTCTTCATGTAGCATGCACTAATTTTATTGAGGAAAGTAATATTAAGTAATTATAATATACAAAGGCTTAAAATTTGACTTTTTAATTCTTATCTCATAATTCAATCTTAATTTTCTTTTGTGTTAAATAATTTTGTACAAAAAACATTTACTATATACTAAACTAACACAACACTAAAAGTAACGCATCCATGCAAATAAAGATCAAATAATTAAAAGGAGCATGCAAGCACATAGAAGTATGCAGACTACAGACGGACAGGTTCTACATTTTTTTAAATGTAGTCTATTATATTTTTTATTTTATTTTTTCATTCAAATTATTAATATTCCAAGCTATAATTGGCTTGCGAAGGATAAATGTGATCATTTCTTGAGGATTTTGGAAGAAAACTAAAAGTAAATGAAATAAATGAGACATAAGTAAGAAGACAGTATATATATAATTTAATTTCTGGTGAATTCAAGAAACTTTAGGTAAATTGAAAGACAGATATGAGTTTATATCAATGACAATCTCATAGGAAACTGCCGTCTCTCTCTTCTGCCAGTAGAGACAGTAGAGACAGTAGAGGGGCATGAGTGAAACGGGGCGGGTTGTGCCACTCACCTTGAGCTGTATGATGGATTGCGCGGAGATGTTGTGCCCTGCCGCCTGCAGGCCCTGCGGATACACCGCGTCAGTCACGTCACACACAACACACGCAAGCCAGACCAGACAGACCAGACACGCGTCACCAACACATCTCTCGTAAGACCACACAAAATTAAAATGATTCTACTAATGTAATTGCATATAGTGCGTTGCGAGAGAGGTGCTGGTAGTGATGTCAGACAAAATAAAATAGCTAGACATAAATATTTAATACAAAATGCCTATCTACTTATAAAATTATGAAATTATTTAAAAAATCATAAAACATGTGACAAAAACAAAAGAGCCAAATATTTTTTGTAACAGAAGCTAAAATATTTCCACTGTGCGAACGAAATAAAACAATTTAGGCAAAGGCACAGTTGCGTCTAGGGGCGACTGGCGCGGTACCTTCACGGCGATGATCTCCGCGGTGGTGTAGGGGCTCATCTTAAAGTCGTCCACTGATCTTTTGACCCCCTGCAACCGCCGGAACAGTAAACATATGGTATCTTGTCTTTTACGTTTAGATATGTACGTAACGGAGCATAAAGCCATGTACGCGTATATTGTTCATATTTACTTGCTAAGGCAATTACACTTGAATACCTTGACAGCTGAGAACACGTCGAAGCCAGGACTGCCGTGCTCGCCTTTGTGCCCCTTGTCACCGGGTCGTCCCTATAACATTTAAAACAATTATGTTGAAAGCAAATTAAAAACATCTGAATTATATCAGCGTATATCCAAGAATGTATTTATTTATGTATATATTACAGGTTACATATTAAACTTTCTTTCAATTTTATCCTTAGATACAATATCCAACTACTATTGAGGCCGTCGTGGTGCAGGGGCACAAGCGTGTGACTTTAACGCGACGGTTATAGGTTCGATCTCCACTCGGGGGTATGAATTATTAACTATGTATTAATATTTGCATTTCTTCGCTCTAGTGCACAGGCAAAATCTCGGCGTTGAGTTCCTCCTCTCAACACCCCGCAATGCCTCGAAAATACGGCGGAAGGTGGGAATCGAAATGTCTTAACACTGGTTCCTTCTACCTACCTCGCTATATGCGGAATATAGCATAGAGCAGAAAAAATATATGTAAGATATTACGTACCGGGTCACCCTTAGGTCCATCCAAGCCAATTGGCCCCTGAAATATTTATAATGAATATTTAATAACATATATACTATACATTGTTTATTTAGATATGTTATTTAAAAAAAGTAAAAAATCTTTTAAACTCTAGATATGTTAATAAGAGAAAACTATGATTAGTGTCCAGAAGAATAAGAATGAGGCTAACACACCTGTAATAACAGCTCAGTGTCATTATTAATCAAGTCTGAACAAAATGCGTAAGCGGGAGCGGGAGGTTCGTTAAATGCGGTCCGTTCGCCGGCATGGAGTGAGTCATAAGAGAACAACCGGAATGCCATTAAGCAGAAACCCCACTATGTTAGATCTACGTAACTAACGCCCGAGGGCTCTACTGGACTGGTGTCCGGCAGGCTCCTTACGACTGCCCTCTTTTTGATAATCATTTTTAACGTAGAGCTTGTGCTCTTGCTGACACCAGAGATCAGATCAAATAAAAGAGGCAGCAGCGGTAAAGACGAAGCCGGTCAGAGCACGGGTCAGTGACTAGGGGGCGGCGGGCACTACAGGGTCCGGCCGTGGCCGGCGCTTACCATAAAGCCGCGTTCGCCTTTCTCGCCCTTGCTCCCCTGAAACGTCAATCCGTATCTTTGAGCTGCCCACCACACACCTATCATTAAATAAGTCTCCCAAGTACAAGATTTACCAAAATCCACACAAATCTATAATTGATCACTACAGTCAGTGAACTGATCGAACTATTCATTAGAAAAGTTATTTTTTCAAACTACTTTAGTGGTGACATTACATCCTCCTTCGTCTGAACATATTTTACCTAAACGAGCACACTTGTAGCTTCTGCAAGTTGCAGAGGATAAAAATAATAAATTTCAAGAAAATATTTTAAAAACTAAATATAAAAATAATCTAAACAGAAAGAAGAGAAATAAATATTAAAAAATAAATATACCGGGAATCCATTTTTCCCCGGCGCTCCCATTAACCCCTGCAAAGAAATTAAAACATACTTAAGCAGTGATGTAGCCAATAAGCGGAACAAACAAAACAAATAAACGTACAACACTAATGTATGTACAATATTTATGCAAATTGTATATATTTGTAATATTTAATAAAAATAAAAAAATCATATTATTAATTATAGTAAAATAAACGGCTTAAAGTTATAAAAAAATACATACCGGTGGTCCAGGCTCGCCAGAGTCTCCCTTCTTTCCTTTCTTACCGCGCTTGCCGGGAGGACCAGGAGGACCTGAAAACGTTGTATTTACAAAATTTTAACTAAAGTTTTCAAATAGTTACATAACGTTAACGTATAGACGTTCGTAATATGTATACTTTTTATATATTGGTTATGAGAATAGATAAGAGACAGCGTGCTCCGAGTGCCGCATCGGCACCCTCTGTGACAGCTAGCGGCGGACACACGGCCCAACAGTCGCACACTTTCACATAACCCTAGCGCTCTCAGCCTTACTCGCGCGCGTTGCAAGGAAATTATTCACTATTCCGCATAATATTAAAAAACGCTGATATAAAACCGGGGATGTTGAGAGTACTTAAGGAGCGTGAATGACGACAGCGAGAGCGACAAAAATAGGCGTCAAAGGTATGTAAGAACTTATACCTTAGCTACCTTTCCATCTACACACCGCTAGAAACCGTATACCGCCGAGAAACTTAAATAAGCTTGGAAAAATAAATTATCTGGGACATCCTATAGAACAATTGTTCTCAATCTACCTCTAAATTAATTAACATTTATTTACAGATTTAATATTTTAATGTTCTCGCTTTGCTAATGAGGCATGAGGGTTGCGGTCACGTGGTCACACAGTCCACAGTGTGGTGCGTCTGCACGAGGTCTCGTCGACTGAAAAGGACGCGGTCTACTCTGTACAGTTAGAAATTAGTGAGTATAAATCAAAATAGATGTTTGAGAAAAAAAAATGCTTTATTACTTCTAAAATGAAGTACCAGGAGTAACTATAAGTTAATTCATGTTCCAGAACGTAAAAAACTATATTACATAAACGTTATTACATGTTATTCTATATGTGTGGAGAACTTCATGTAATTTAACGTTGACAAGCATATCATAAGGTGATGATGGGTCATTAATGATGGCGCAGCTCGGTGTTCGCAGCTCGCGACGAGACCACGCGTGACACATGTCACACATGTCACACGCAATAGTTCAACTTATTTACAACAACAGACTATAGAGCCCTCCTTGCCCTATCAATAGTTCCGTTTTACGTTGATTGCTTAAATTAAAGACATCCTAATATATTTGCTAAAGTAATTATTAATGAAAATCATCCTTAACAAACATTTTTCAATGAAATAATAAATCTTTAAGTCCCAAATTATTAGAAAAGAACAGAAACGCTTTGCCTCGACACCAGAGCGAACCTTGTGCCACTGCGCCACGACGGCCCCTTTTATAATTAATTTGTAGTTTTAACATACTTCATCAGTTCATCAATCATTTACATGTTGTTTGGCACAACTCGAAACGCCATAAACTTACAACTCAACTGAACTGAAGACAATATAAGATAGAAAATATGGAGTATATTCATAATGAAATCACAAAAAATATTTTACGATGGATTCCCATACTATGGAAGTTTTGAATATTTAGAAGTAATTTAAAAATATAATTTTCTACTTTTTTGCTTCTGTTATTACTTTTTGCATAAAGATATAGTTTTGAGGCCGCTTTCTTTAATTTTTTTTTTATTATTTTGTTAATAATAACTTTATGTACAGGCATTGTTCTACTAAAATAATTGTATTTTATACTTTCTTTATCCTTTTTACATCAAGGCGCTCACAGACGGCGCGTGCGACAACGCGACGTCGACGGAGTGCAGATAATCCGGATAATCTTTAGAAACATGCGCCCGACGCGACGCACGTTGTGTTTTGTGATTACTCTCTTTAAAAATAAATAAACATATTCGGCATTGCAGCGCAGCACAGCACATTGAGGTAATCTAAGGCCTCAATGTAGCGGTAAGAGTCTAATAATCCATTCGATTACTTTTTACTTTGCGAAAGCTTACGACATACTGTGAGGGCGCGAGGGTCGGGTCGGGGAGGGGCAACAAGTCTTTCAAATAAATTAAGACACCATAGGAACACGCCGGCGGCGTCGCTTTGATCGCCGCTCTCCGCCCTCCGCCCTTATTGAACTCATATTAAATTCAATTACGTCTGCAAACAGTTTTTATCATTTGAAGTGCTCCGCGTAGAGTGCGCGTACTTATGATTATTTTAAATATTTGTAATTATATTTATAACTTTATTCTTCAAGTAATACAACGGCACCGCCCTTGCGTCGCCATCCGCATGTGACCGGAACGCTCATTTGCCTTATCTTTTCTTTTACAAAAAACACAAAAAATAAAGATTACGTACGATATCCTGTACACGCAAGCTATGCCATGTGTATACATTTCTTATAAGCCTGTCAACTCCTCGTGAGAGTTAGCTCGTGAAGCTTCTAAATAAGAGGTTAATGAAGGAGTAAGTACATTCAGTTATTTAAAAATGCCACACACGGTTGAGACTTAGGATCATGTAACTAAGTACCGCCGAGGCCGACTTCAGGATGAGGTATAGGTATTAAGTTTGTTCTCCTTTTCGACTTTCGATTGTCCAATACCTTTATTTACTGCACAATGAGTCTTCTTCGCCAATTATTACTATAAATAGAGTAGGAGAATGTAAAATGAGTAAACAAAATGTAAAAGTCTGAAGTTCTAGAAAGATTTTGCATTCTATTCTAGTCAGTAATATATAATACATTTTTTTTCATTTTTTAGTTGTTATTTAATTTTGTAAATTGCTATTTGTATAAAATTTGCGGCAAGTAAAGGACAGTTCTTGCCGTCTGCTGGCTGCTGCAGTGCCGTCGATAGTGTAAATGATGACAATGGTCCAGATGGTCACAAATCATCGTAATTTCTGTCATCATCACCCCTCGTCGTGCGCGGCGTGCGGCGCGGCCCCGCCTGAATTGCGCGTAAATTGAGTTAGCCGCGCTTAAGCGTCGTTTCGGTTCATACTTTAGAAAGTAATCTTGTTTTCCGCTGAGGTCCCTCGAGTGCGTAATGAAAATATTGTTGGTGAAATCTTTGGATTACAAGAGTTTTTTTTATGGAAGTTAGGGATTAGAGTTAGTATTAAATATAAAATGTTCGCAATCACGAGCAAAGCATTTTTGAATGTGAAAGTACGTCTTGAACTTTGAAACATAAAATCGGTGATGTTTGAACAAACAAATGATGTATTTAAGAAACTTGAACCTGAGACAAGAAATCTTTTAAGGGTTCTGTACCTATAAAGGTAAAAACGGGATTCTAATATGGTCACTTATTTGTCCATCTGGCAAAACCATTTATCGCGAGATGACATAGAGGTATCAAGCTGAAATTAGTATCATATATTAAGGTCTGTGGTCCCTTGCACAGAAAAAAACTAGTAAAATAACGCAATTAAAAGATACGCGCATTTGGCCAGTTTTTTAAATATTGTAGCTATGTTTTATGTTTCGATTGCGACAAACAGAGGACATATATATATATTTTCAATAACACTTATTATTTACGCGCATCGCGCGAGCAGCGAGCTAACTGTTGTTTGTCAACGGCTCTGCTTACGATGGTACAACATAATGATGTTGTTGCGTTTGTTGTTCCTATTATTATAGTGACAGAATAAATTAAAAAAATGTATAACGTCTTGAAAATCGTCATCTGGTCACACCTCGGCGTACTCACTTATGTAACTAATAATTTAAAAGACGTTAATATTTTTAGCTGAACTCGACGTAACGAAGCGGACACCGATTAAACTCCTATTACAACGGATATAATGGTGGCCTAAGTACTATATTTTAGTTAAAATCCTAATATTAGTGTGTAATTTGGTTTTCGTTCAAGTTTCGGGAAGCATACATAGATGATGACATGTGTTCGGTCGCAGGCGGCGCTCCACCTCCGCCACGTTCCGTTTTTATTCAATATATAGCAATGGATGGCTTATTTTAATTTGCCGGAGTAATTATTAATGTTGTTAACATTTGTATCATCATAAACGATAACTTCGACATAACGCGTTCTCTAATTTCTACATTTTCAAGAAATCATTTTAGTTTCATAATTGGAAACAAAATTAAAAATATTAGATTACGAATCTAAAGAACTGAACCGGAGTATCTCATTTGCGTTACGATTTGCTGTAAGTTAATTCATACCTAAATCGATGACAGATGATGATGTAGGCCCGAAAGGGAAAAGGACATGTCCACTGCTTTTTAAAATTGACTGAATCAGACACCAGACATGTTCACCAGCGGGTCGAGACAGTTTATGTAAGTTTACTGTCAAAATGTACTACACACTCATTAATACACCCATAACCCCTTACCCGGGGTACCTTCCGTTTGTCACATCTATTTTATGAATATTTTTTATGTACAAAATGCAATTTTGGCAAAAGCTATGAAAGGAACTTAATTTGGTCGCAGACAGCACAAGTTGGGGCGCTCAGAGCGACGGCGAAGTAAGCAATTTTGCATGATAATGTACCAACAGCGCCGCGTGCCCTGCACCGCCCTCGTGCTGTACTTGTTGGGAAATATTCACAACAAGAAATATTGTTCCTTGTTCGGTAATTTACATATAACATACGAGTATGTATGTAACGATTAAATAATAATACAGAATTGATCTGGAACCATTTGAACTCGAAAAGAAAATATTCTTTTTGAGAAAAAGAAAATATTCTTTTTGAGTCCAATTGATTCTATATGATTTATATTGTAAGCAAAAAATCAAATATGTTCATCGTAATTATAATATAAATATAGTCCAATTTGTTTTTCCTACCAGACACGCCATTGTTTATTTCAGGCTTGCTTATCTGCAAGCTAGATGTGAAGAAATAATGTATAAATATATAATATAGTGTGTGTTACCTTAAAGTCACGAAAGTTGTTCTCCTTTGTTTTTTTAAGTTGTCATATTTAGATGTTTTCTTAAATGCATACAAGGAAGCTCCTCAATTGAAGGCGTCGCTTGCTATGTGGTGCAACTTAATAAGCGCCTTACGAGGGTCGCCCCGTGGAGGCGGCGGTGGCGGCGGCGGAGGCAATAGACGCGGAAGTGCCGTCGAGAGGACTCGGCTGCCTGGAGAACACTCTATCCTCGGTTTTATTTCCGTTTTGTTTTCAAAACGATGTCGCACTTTTCTGAGCGAGAAGTACATTTCTTGAGACCTCCTTCACTCAACTGACACACTTCGTCATCTCTGCAACTACTAGTACTTTACAAATGGAGCAGTGCGATCTTGTAGACGTAATTAATTAAATTTTATGACGCAAGATTGAGTCGTAAGAGAGGCAGGAGGAGACCAAGGTGAAAGTAGGTGAAGCGACAGATGTAGTCAGAGTCCGGTGTGTTAGATATACCGTTCTCTTTCTTCGTGAAGCAAGTAAAATTAAAAGAAAATATTATATTACAGCGATAGAAGAGGCGTGTGAACAGAATGATAGCGGCAAGTGTTGGAGGGCGATTAGCAGTGTGGTGTAATGTCAGGTTACTATCGGTCGGAAGTCGCTCTTACCGAACAAAACGTGGCGCGCACTGTAATTACGCGACGCCTTGCACTCCTCCTCCCTCCCTCCCTCCATACTAAAGTGTTTACTTTTATAATTATACCAGCGAGAAATATACAAATGTGTATTTTAGTATATTTAAGAAAAAACCGACCAAGTCCGAGTCGGTCTCCCTCACAGGGTTCTATACCAATTTCAGGATTTTTCTTAGGAAATGTATTATATATAAATTATATATATAGACGATGCGGCGAATAACGGTAACAAATAAGTTTGCGGAAAATGAACTCAGAAATAAATAACTAATTTTAACTTTTCGTATTTTTTCTTTATTTGTATTGTAAGATATAAATTTCATAACTGTAAGTCTACGGGAAATATAAGTTTTTGATATCGGAAGTATATTGTTTTCATTACGCAGTGAATCTCATAAAGTGAAGCAAAAGTGATACAGAAATGCTCATATCTTTTGACTACGTTGTATTAGAAGCTTAATTTTTGTGCTCCAAAGAACTGTAAGCCTGAATATCTGATATTAATTTCAAATTACAAAAAAGTGATCTTATAAGGGTTCCGTTCTTTTCCTTTTGAGTTACAAAACTCTAAAAATGGATGAATTATTTTTGTTTGGTTAAGCATTAAATAAATAATAATTTTCGATTTTTTTTGATTGAGGTGTCGGTTAAGTGTAGATAGAGTAATTATTCGTATAACGTAGCGTAGTGTAAATTATTAATGTGAAGGACAATTTAATGAGAAAAATAGATAAAAGCTTATAAAATGAATTAGCGCATAAAGTGAATTTGAGAAACAATAATATTGCTTAAATTATTTATCATCTGAGGTGATGGTATTGTGCCACTGCGCCACATAAATTTACCTTACATATTTACTACTACATATTGACATTAAGTGTGAATAGATATATATCTATATACGAGTATAATAGTTAAAAAAGCTAATTGACTAAGGATATGTTCAGAGTAGAGTAGTCAAGTAAGTTCAATATTTCTGTTGTTTAGTTTTATTATTCCTGTACCAGTATTGTCTTAAGATGTTCTCGGATGAATTCAGCACTGGGTTAGTGTGCCCAGGGCTTAATGATCAGTTCAGTGTGTTCCTGGACGTGAGGCTTATACAGATGTAACTCCAAAGGGACATAACTTTTATGAAGGTTTATATAATGACAAAAAAAAAACAAATGTGTCTCAAGTAGTAAACCTACGGCACGCAGGAAGTACTAAAAACTGGAGGAGTGCGGTCGTAAAACAAACAGACGTTTGATTCTAGGTGACATAAAACTAGGTGACATTATGAAATGAGTCCTTATGTTAACATATTTTTTTCAGCTTCACTCTGTAACCTGCATGTAGCAGGGCCGAGGTAGCGTCTGCGGGTACGTCCAAACAGAATGAATGAAATAACTTCAAAACAACCTAAAAGTTATAAAAGGTATCGTAGTCGTACTCGTAT
Source organism: Heliconius aoede (assembly GCA_037355905.1). Taxonomy (NCBI): domain Eukaryota; kingdom Metazoa; phylum Arthropoda; class Insecta; order Lepidoptera; family Nymphalidae; genus Heliconius; species Heliconius aoede. The sequence continues at coordinate 34,175 of JBAIZZ010000027.1, forward strand.
ACCTCATTAAACAACGTAACTTTAAATTTCTACACTTTATTTACGACTTCACTTTTCTCATAAACGGCGTTGATTGTGTTATCAGTATACCAATAAATATTTTTATTGTAAAGAGAGTAAAAGATAAGATAAGGCGCGTCATTCGTTTACTGTCCATTTAAAAAAAGATTATTTTTCTTGTTACCTTTTATCTTTTACTCGCTTTCTCTAATTACAGATATGGAAAAGTGAGATATTCGTAGGCGGTCCTCCAATACAATATGATAAATAAATTCCTTGTTTCAAATCATTTGAATATTATTTAGCTTTACCCGACATCACATGTTAACGCGTTCATTAAATTAAAAATAAATATACAATTTACAGTAATAACAAAATATGTATGTGGTATTTTAAGTAGTTCCAATCATATTCCATATAATATGTCGCTTTGAGAGATGATTGATGAAGATGATAACGTGATGAATTAGATATGTGTGAAGGGGGCGTCGAGCGCGCCGACAGCTTTGGCCTAATCGCCCTCGTCTTTGCTCCGATTTAATTTGTACAGTGAAAGTTCATGGGGGTGGCACTCCAGTACTTTGAATCGAAAATTATTGTATAGAAACTATTGCCATCTATCGCTTGGAGCTTGGTAATAAAGATACAGAGTTGATATATTTAGGTCGTAGATGTCTTTACAAAATACAATCAAAGCTATACAATACAAAGTTGTCAAAAGCTATTTGTATGTATGTCAAAAGATATTTAGCAGCGTGTGGTAACTCCTATAGACAAAATGTTGCTTGCACACATAGCTATTCTTTGGTTGCGCGCGTAAAGTGCTATAAATCGTATCTTTCCATTTTACATTACTTTCAGGGTCGTCCCTCCCAGACCGCCTCTATGTACCAGCCATCATTTGTATATTTTATTGAGAAATACTTTAAGATGATATAAGAACATTGGTTTGGAGTCAACGGCACAAGAAAAGGTACTTTATTATGGTTTACTATATATTCCATTCCTAAAATGTGAGTACAATTGTTGTACCAAAAATACCAAACCAGGGAAATTACCAAAAGAAAATAAAACAAATAATGAGATGAGAATATATATATATATATATATATATATCCTTTTATAATTTAAATTACAATATGACTTCAAAGAAAAGTATTATATATGTACATGCACATGATAGTTATAATAATCAACCTTTTACAACAACAACATTTTAGCCGTGTGGTCCCGGCTTAGAATAGGATCACCCTGGTACTGTCGGTGTCGTAAGAAGCGACTAAAGTACGTGTGGTAGAGTCACGTCGCCAGTAATGGCAACACGCATGGGCAGACTCGACCGGATTAATACCACCCTCGGCATTTAAAACCGGCGTGAAGTAGTGGCTCTTGCCACTGCGTTTCGCATTAGGTAATACCGGGCCCCGGCATCCAACACCCTCCACCTTAAAGGCCGGCAATGCACCTCTGGTGTTGCATGGGGTCGTGGGCGGCGGTGATCACTTACCATCAGGTGACCCGAACGCTCGTTTGCCTTGTCCCCTCCCTAGATTCGTCAGTGGCACATCGCTCACGTCACGTCACACGCCAGTGCGGATAATGGGCGATATTTTCTCAACGAGTATTATGCTGATGATGATAACTTTGGTCAATCAGCAACAATTGCAACGAGTGAGAAGCAAACGTGCGGTCCCCTTCCCTTAAAAATTCTAAATTCACTATTTATCTTTTGCACTAAGTCTTAGTTGTTGGTCAATTTCCAGGAATACTTTGCTACGAGTATGTCTGATGAATGAACACTGTATAAGAAATGATGCACATACATACATAAATAATTAGCTACTCAGGTGCAAAAACTAGTACATATATTATAACGTGTGTATTAAGTTGACAGGAAACGTAACGACATTCTTCAAAGGAACAACCTAAGGTCTCCAGCGCTGCACGAGGCGCCCTACACGGCCCGCCGACACCGACCAGCGTCCGTTCAGACCGACCAGAGCCGGTGATGCTTATGTAAATTGTGTCAGTATAATGGAATGTTACAACCGAGCGTCACGAGCTCCGTCAACACGCAGCTGTTGCAGCAGACAGTCGCCGCGCCTTTACGTCCGACAGTAGGTTTCCTACCTACTGTCACTGATATTTTACTCAGCGCTAACTTATGCATTATTCAACATTTCATTCAGGCCGTGATACCGACTGGATCACGGATGGAGTTATAGTTATTGGCCATTTTCTTTAAGGAATAATACAATTTGAGGGGAATAGAGGGTTTCTAACCAAAATGACTCAGTGTTTTTTGTTTCTTAACACGAATGTTTGTTATATTTTTAATGTTCAAATAAACGAAGCACGCACGTTCTTGGTAGATACGAATCTTGTCATTGCTCATCGGTTTTAAAGCGACATCTCGCGGCCGCACAGAACGCACAGACCGGAACGCTGGTAATCGGATTCTTTATTAGAATTAAAATTTCGCAGGAGACCAGTCTCTCATAACTCGTCTTGAGAATATAATTATTTTATTTAACTAACCAATAAATATATAACTTGATTATGATATCTTTTTTATTTCATATATATTTTCCTATCTTTCACGACTACACATAGGTAAAGCTTACATCGAAAGCAGTTGTGGAAGCTAGTTGTCTAGTCTGTCTGTTGTCTACTTGCTTATATAATAACAAGTAAATTATTTATAGTAGACTTAATTTTAAATTCTATTTTTAAGTTTCTTGCAAAAAAAATTAAACCTTTAGTTGAGTTCTTAAATTATGGCGCTTCCTTGCTGCCCTGGCCTCTTTCTGCCAGTCAAGACCACTTTTCTTAAGATCACTTATCGATTTCAAGCTAAAACTAATAACAAATATCTACATCAAAATAGACATACGGATTCAATTATTTTCTTTTGAAATACAGAACCTTAAACAGACACAATCTGAATGCCAACGATTAAGTAAACGTAAGATTGTTTGAAAAATGTTATGGAAAATATTTAAAGAACAAATGTCATTTCAGTAGTCAGCACCATATTTGCTTTAGCTATATGGTGCTGACTACTTCTCAATCAATGTCTCTGACGGACGTCACAAGATGACCGAGTGACGATCTCGGCAGGACGAGACGAGACGAGTCGCAGGTGTCTGACAGCTACTGTCATGCGTCAGGGTATGGGACACTCGCTAGTCCCGATGTGATATTTTGAATCACATATTCCTTTCATTGATTGATCCACGTATCCTTTGGACGGTGTATGAAACGAGTTTTCGACGTACGTATTATGAAACACTAGTATATTCTCTTTGTAGTTCTTAATATTTATGTTTGATTTAAGTAAATTAGAAATCAGTATAATAAATTTGTGTTTGCTTTACCTACTTTGAATAGTTAAATTCTTAGTTATGCTTTTTTACAGGACAATAATAATAAATAAAAAATCAAAAATGAGAAAAAGAAGTAAAATTAAATATAATAGAATAATTTTCTGGAATTGCCATTGAAGATATTTACCCACGTAATAAAACCCTGCGAAGACAAACTGTAATCCAAAGTGTAGGATAATGGCCCGCATCGCGTCAGCGTGCGTCCCAACGACACCCTCACTTGCTAATACTACATGCCTTTCTGTATAGCAACCAGTAAGTAAACCATATAATCATTTGAGCGGGATCTGAGCCCGTGCCTCTTGGTAGCGCCTTCCACTAACTTCAAATTTTTATGTTTTATAAAGAGTATGTTAAAATGTAAAAATACCACGTGTCACATACAATTTGGTCCAAAAAATTTTATTAGAAAATATAAGGTTAGATACCGCGGTAAGTCGTGTTTATGTCAGTATCATAAACACGACTTATAATGTATGTACGAAAATAAATCGTCGACACCGGCGCTATGTGAAGTTAATCGTATAATGAAGAGGCTTTCATTCAATTACCCCGATCTAAGTAATCAATTATAGCGGTCTCGGGAGATATTCAAAGATATGCTGTAACGTGAGCTCGCTGGGGAATACGTCGCGGGGTCAGCTCGGGCCGCTGACAAGTTGCCTATAATCCGGCAAATGTAAATGCAAATTTATATATACATAGTAATTTATATTTCATTGAGAACATAAATATCTCGTAAATATCTCGACTTAGAAATAAATAACAATAGAAAGATCGACATACATTACACACATATTACATTATTGGTCGTTGTATAGTGAAGTGCGTGCGCTGTCCTCGACACCCGACTGGTCCTCGACGTCAGTCGTGTTTCGATAGCCGACCCGGGGAGCGAGCGCTTTTACACTTATTTAATAAACAAATTTTCTATAATATGAATAATGTTTAAAGATTTCTACTGTTTTGTACCTCAAAAGAAAAGACATAACCTTATAGGATCGCTTTATTGTGTGTCTGTTTGTCAGACAATAAAGCGATTCAGTTGACCAGTGACAGTTTCTAAGTAATGATTCAGCTTCACACTGCAACTCGCACGCAGCAGGGGGGGGGGGGGGGGGGGGGGGAGGGTGAATCCCGTGGTTCTACATTTTGTTGCCCGTTTTCCGCTGAATTCTGGAGTTATTTAACTATTACAAGCTTATATTTTTTACATGATAAGTACATTCAAATAAGTCTAATATTACTTAAAGTTAAGCTAAGTACATTTAATAAGTGAAGTAATGATACATAAATTAAACAGAGGGTCTCCGATAGGCTGTGCGGCCGTGAGGCTGTGTATGACGTTATTAGCATGACATTGCAATCAGCCGCGTTGAGCCGCAGATATAGAAGTTAACTCTTTACTTACATCACACACCGCGGCTGGTCACGAGACCTACGGAACCAGAGTACATTTCTATAAGAGGTTACCAACCAATACTAAAGTATGTTAAAACTGTCGCTGCTGTAGGTCTTCAAGTTCAAGTTCAAATGATTATAGAATCAGTTTCATTGCTGATATTTTTTGTGCTTACACTGTATGCAGCAGCATGCAGCAGTGCAGGCAGAGGAATAAGATACATCGTTCTCCATTTTTCACAAAAAAATTCGGCCTTATTATTGTAGATTTTTCCACGTTATTTTTTACATTGAACTGTAATAATAAGCCTCTCGCTAAGATCCTGCGCTTTGATATTCCCAACAATCAGAATGACTTATCTTAAAGACCTCCGCGTCCTATCTGTCCCTACCGGCCGTACTCTCTAACTTCATTAGAGGCTCTAAGGCACCAATGCTCGTTTGATACATTCATCATACAACATCATCTCATCCTTACTTATCCTTATCTAAGTCCTGAATCAGAATCCTAGTGATATACAGATAAGGCTCAATTTAATACATCGAAGCCCTCCCGCAGCGGTCGGAAGCAGGTGCAGGTGACGCTCGTCACCGCGCGCGACGATTGTCATGCTAATGTACAGTTCTTAAGACCCTACGTTTTGATTAAAAACTTTGTTATTCACAGACAACTGAAATTGAAAATATTATATTAGGACCTTGAATAAGTTCTGGCGTTGCGGCACTCTGTGCATGGAACCTGTGTACGGTATCAAATCCCCAAAGTAGTACTATATATAACCTCAAATTATAGTAGAATAGTGTTTACTACAGTGTCAACTACATATTTGTTTTCCCTTTGTGAAAATGTGTACTTTTGTGCCAAATAAAGTGTTTTCGCGGGGAATTTTATTGCACTGCTTTATTCAGAAAAAATCTGAAGCAGAAGCACACGGAATTCTCGTTGAGACATATGGTAACAATGCTATGTCGAATACAACGCGCAGATACTGGTTTAGGTGCTTCAAAAGTAATGATTTTGACCTTGAAGACAAAGAGCGTTCTGGAGTACCGACAAAATTTGAAGACAAAGAATTGGAGGCATTGCTTGAAGAAGATCCATGTCAGACGTTAATAGAGCTCGGGAAAACGTTACAAGTAGATGTGTCAACAATTTCAAAACGTTTAAAAGCGTTAGGATTGATCCAAAAGCGAGGGCATTGGGTGCCTTATGAGTTGAAGCCGAGAGACCTAGAACGACGTTTTCTCATGTGTGAATTGTTGCTTCAACGGCAAAAGAGAAAAGGTTTTCTGTACCGTATCACCACTGGGGATCAAGAGTGGATTCACTACGACAATCCAAAGCGAACAAAATCGTGGGGCATGCATCAAAATCGACACCAAGTCCAAATATCCATGGTTCTTAGCTTCTTCTCTACATTTGGTGGGATCAGCAGGACGTAATTTATTATGAGCTGCTTAAACCTAATGAAACTATCACGGGAGCTCGCTATCGACTTCAGTCGATGCGTTTGAGTCGTGCTCTGAAAGAAAAGCGGCCACTATACGAGCAGAGACACGACAAAGTGATGTTATTACATGGTAATGCTCGGCCACATGTGGCAAAACCAGTCAAAACTTACCTGGGAACACTTCAATGGGAAGTTCTAGCCCACCCACTGTATTCACCGGACATAGCCCCCTCCGATTACCACTTGTTTCGGTCGATGGCGCACGGTTTAAGCGAGCAGCGCTTCCATTCTTTTGAAGAAGCCGAAAAATGGCTTGATTCCTGGATTGGCTCGAAAGGTGAGTCGTTTTTCCGACGGCGGATTCAATTGTTACCAGAAAGATGGGAGAAAGTGGTCCCTAATGATGGAGAACACTTTGAATAATCATTGTAAGCATTATATTTTAAATTAATTTATAATTTATTAACCTATTGTTACGTAGAAATCGTGTTGTTTTAATGTATTGCGTCTGAATTGTGTACAAGTACTGTTATTTACGACCATCGCAAGCCAGATAGTGACCAGATCAACAAAACATCTTTAGAAGTTAACATTCCCTTTAGACGAAATTGCGCTAACTGCCACCGTATATATTTTTAAAAAATCCTCAATGTGATCAATCTTGAAGTAGCGCCGTTATCGTGTTATTATCCACAAAGTAATTGTCCACAAAGAACCTTAATTATGGCGGAGTTCAGCACCGTGAGGGTCGCAGCGGGGAGCGCCGCGCCGCGGGACATGATTTCTTCATTAAATCATTTATAAGATGAATAGTACGACGGACTGTACTGTACGTACTGTACGTACTGTAGGTACTCCTATATAGAAATCCTCTAATCAAACGGAGCTTTGTTTGTCACTCTGAAGTAAAGACGGATACACGAATATCAGAGTATAAAGACCTACATAAAGTTGTATTCATATATCTACGAAGTGTGTCATTCAGACAATACATTTTATATATTTTTTTTATTTTTGAAAGTCATGTAAATAATAAATAGACAAATTAAACTACATAATTAATTTCTCCGATTGGGAATCTAGCCCGCAACTGCCGTATTTATAGTCAGATAAATATACGCCATTATTTTATATTTTACCACGTAATTTTTTATACAGCGATTATATATATAGCGGTTCATATATAGCAATATACGAAGCGTGTAATTTAGATAATAAATTTTGTTTTTGAGAGACATTTAAATAGAACGGGCTAAAGGATAAAAAGGAAGATTATAAGTATATTTTTTAGATAATACGTGTATTCGGAAACACATTTACTTTTGAATGGTTGATATGACTATAGCATACGAGTATATAGCCTTCCCGCATCGATATATTTAGAAATTAACATACCATGTTTATTATAAATGAGAAGTAACGAGAAACTTCAGAACGAGAGAATCGTTAGTCAGCATCGACATGTATCTTGTATTGCAGAGTATTTATCATACCCATGTTATTTATACCTTCTATATAATTAAAGTACTAGACGAGTCCTTATCCGAGTCATCGCCTGCTCTGGTGTTTGAGGGTACCGAGATACCCATTACGCTTTCGTTAATCATAAAGATATATGACTTTATACGCGGGAGTGGTACCTCCTACCTCCTACCTCTTACTTAGCCGACAAAAGTAAATATGGAGATGGAAGTACATTTATGCTCTTTTACAATGTAATTATACGGGAACGCTTTTTCGTAAATAAAAATAAAAGCTGGAGATACTAAGGTTTGTAATTATTTATACATTAATCACAGTTTTGTTACAAAAACTTTATTATCTTAGATTTTTTTTATTATCTTCTCGTTGTATCCCGCTGTATCCCGTACGAAGCGGTTTGACATGAGACACATAGAGTGTTGAGTGGAGAAATTCAATGTCGCTGGTGTGCTGCGCCAGAACGGCCCCTGTATATAAGCGTAAAGTTAAAAATACAACCAAATATTATCTTGCTAATAAATGAAATACGATCTCTTATAATCAAATGAAAGCGTCAAAAACATACAATTTAAAGTGTAATATTTTTCCGTTTTAATCGACAGTCGATGCGGAAGTTGATAAGACCGCGCTCGTGGCGGGAAGGGGAGAGTGCGACTCCTCACTCTAGCAGCTATGATGACGCTAAATCAGACTCGTCCGGCAATAAGTCAGCGATTAGGGTAATGCGACGACGCCACACCTCTCCGCCTCTCTGCCTCCCCACTGCGAGTGACCCCCAGGGCAGAGTGACTGATAGTGGCCTTGTGGAGGGCAGGTCTTTAACTACCAACTAGAGTACAATTCATTTAAGAACAAATAAGTGAGAATTAATAAATTGCATATTAATAATTAACACGTGGCACTAAGAATAATTTTGCTTGTATTTTCATGTTTTCATCAAAATATATTACTTACAAAATCATCGATAATATACAAATATAAAATATATTTAAGATTAAGTAAAGCGCTGTTAATAATAACATTATCAAAAATACAATTCAAGCTTGACAAGTGGGTTCCCGCTCGCAGTGGGGCGGGCGGCGCGGCAGAGGGCGGCGGCGGGAAGCGGCGGGAAGCAGCGGGAAGCGGCCTTCACCTTAATAATAATGATGGTGTAATGGTGTAGTGGGGAAGTTGTTCCATGTCGTATCCATGATATCCATAAACTAACCGACCGAAAATATTACTCTTAATTAAAATATTACTCTTAATCGCTCTTCCTTTTAAAGTACGAAGATTGTTAACTTTAGACTGGAGCCACTTGCTGCACTTTACTGCGGCGATATATACGACGTATTATTATTATTAAACGCTACGCTATAAATACATTTGTTTTTATATTCATGTCAGGTCATTTTATAGAAATTATAACAAAAGTAAAAATAATGATAAAGGTAATTGCAAATATTCCAGGCCGCTGTGCCTGGTCCATGGTCCTGATGCAGTCTGTGTGGTACTGGAGACTGCTTATATAACATGAACGATGTTAGTAAACAATACATTACTTACTTCGGTCCCCGTTATCTTGAAACAGTAAAGTTATTGTCACGCGTTTAGTTTCAATATCGTTAAATTACGACTAAATCCAGTCCAGATACCCACTAATTTTTTTTGTATATTATAAAGTAAATAATGCATCGCTGACACGAAATTGTTGAAATTTTATTATAATGTGTCGCGACACGCAATCAGGCTGTCTTCGTTATAATACTCGTACGCGTGTCGGTCTGTGCGTCGCCGCTCGGTAATCGCAATCGGGCACAATAAATAATTTACATTTGCATACAATTTATGTGACGTACATTACGGTGTTTGATAAATGTGGGCCCGCACCGCCCGCACCGCCCGCACCGCCCGCACCGCCCGCACCGCCCGCACCGCCCGCACCGCCCGCACCGCCCGCACCGCCCGTGCCGCCATGCCCGCGCGCACCGGGCACGGATTGTTTGTTTTAATGTAACTAAATGCACTGGCTAATACAGTCGCCAGATTGCGTGTTGAGCTCATGCGACGTACAGAGCGACGTATTCCTAAATAATAATCAAATTAATTTATTAATTGAATGACGCGATGCCATGCATCATGCCAAGTTCATTTAGAACTTACAAACACGTAACTCAGTGAGGCTTCGGGCTCCAACACTGCTCCAGTGCCGTTGACGCGCATCAGAGGAAGGTGACGAGTGGGTAACTTCGGTCGTCAAGTTTTAATAAGAAGATTTCTGCGGTAGATATTCACATGAATAAAAGAATGCAGGCGATCGATCCTCTGGTCAAGATAAATAGGTACATGGAGTTATAAATCCGAACGAGTCCCGCGCTGCAGGAAGACGGACGAAACGCGGCTAATCACGGCGAACACTGACGGATGAGGGCGCGCTCTTGAGCGTCTGGGTGTCGCCGCGCTCAGGACCGGCGGTACTTCTTAGTGTCAACCATTGACATCGATAATAAATAAGAAAATCTTTTGAAACGCCATTGTACCAACATTAAATGTTAAAGTCCATTGAGCTTTATAAAATTCAAACTGTTTAAAAATTGTATTAACTTGCTTTGACTCATCCAGGTGTACACAAAGCTGTCTATATCGATGGAGAGTCGTCGTGGTCGTCGAAATGTTCCACCGTCAGCTGACAGCCTGCATGAGGCCCGCTTGCATGTGGCGCGCGTCCGTATCTGAATGCGGGACTTGACAGGTCTCTGAAATGGGTAACTTAGTTGAACCAGTTATTGTTCATTTAAATTTAAGATATACAAAAACGTAACAATTAAGCTATCTTAACTTGGGCATAAATATAAATGTCCTTTTTTAAAGAACTCTTCGTATAAAGTTTAGATCTATTTATGGATTCAAAAATGATACCGAGAGTGAGTCCGTAGACTGTTCTCGAGTCGATTGCTAAAAACGACTGCTTCACAGTTTGTGTCGCTGCTTGTGCCGTCGTCCGGAAAGCTATCAGGTTAGCCTTATATAAATGACATTATCAGGGTAAAAAAATAATAATTAAGGAGAAAGGGTAACTTTTTGGAATTTTTAATTGCTGAGTTGCATGAAATAATAGAAATAAAGTCCTTTTCACACGCCTTTGTAAACGAATGTTCGACATTTATCAAAATGTAAATTTCCTTTGATAATGTCGTATATTTGCATCGAAATCTCTTCATGTACTTTAAACAAGTGGTGAAATTGCCTATAACGTAGATATCACAGCCACTACAAAGGCGCGGGGGCTTTCCTACAAAATAATATTTTGATGTCGCGTCAAAATTTTCAAAACGCAGACATGAATTACTTCTATATATGTTTTTGAATGAAATCAATAAGAATATACATAATACGTATAATACTATAAATAAAGCCGTTGAGGCCGTCGTGGCGCCAGCGGCACGCCGCCTAAAAATAAACGCGACGATTTTGAGTTTGATTTCCACTCGGGGTAATGAATTATTGATATTTCCTCGTCTGGTAACAAGACGAAGAGTGGCGTTGAGTTCAGTCACTATATACATAATATCTCGAAAATTATATGAAAGGTGGGAAAGTTAATGTTTTAAAACTAGGTTACCTATGCCGATCCTGGCATATGCAAGATACAGTTTGAATCTATCTAATCTCTAAAGAAATATATTATATGATGAAAATATTAATCTGCACAGGAAGATCACGCTCGCGTCGTTGTGGCGGCCCGTTGCCATGGTTCTTTCTTCTTTGATCTTTTGAAGCTAACCGTGTCATATTGACCTGGAAACACTGCCACGGGTACCCTACCCGTGGCAGTGCATACATAGTTCCTATTGGTTCCTGAGCATAGAGAAGTCATGTAACACTTGGAAGGAACATGTAAATTTAAAAAAGGGAAACCCTCGCGTAATCTCGAACAGATGAGCGAGGGTGTTTGATATGCCCTTGACGAGATGACACCGCGCGCCGCAAATATCGTGAGTGGAGTGCTTCACATTTCTGCGTCAGTAACTACAGTAACTGAGTTTTGAGGCTGGTCGTGGCGCAGTGGTAAAAATTGTGCTGCACAATCGACTGGTTGCGGGTTCGATTCCCACTCGAGGAAAGAAAATATTTATTTATGTTTTCATTTCTTCGCTCTGGTGAAGTCAGCCGTGTGCTCCCGGCTTAGAATAGGATCACCCTAGTACTGTCGGTGTCGTAAGAGGCGACTAAAGTACGTGTGGTAGAGTCACGTCGCCAGTAATGGCAACAAGCATGGGCAGACTCGACCGGATTTAATACCACCCCCGGCATTTAATAACCGGCGTGAAGTACTCCCTTGCCACTGCGTTTCACATTAGGTAATGCCGGGCCCCGGTGCCCTTCATCTCCACCTTAAAGGCTGGCAACGCACCTGTGGCTCCTCTGGTGTTGCATGGGGTCGTGGGCGGCGGTGATCACTTACCATCAGGTGACCCGAACGCTCGTTTGCCTTGTCCTCTCACATAAAAAAAAAATAATAACTACAGCGCATTGCGAGTTTAAATGCAATTGGGAAGGATATTGTCGCTTATTAACCGACGTCTTTAAGTAAAGGAACTTATCAATTAGAGTGTGTTTTTTTTATGTTGGTTAACTCAGAACATTTGACTGGTGAACCGATTTTGATGATTTTTAGGGTTCTGAAACTTTTTTACTTTTTAAGGAAAATAGGAACTGTTTATTATAGAATGTTATTGTGCGTGTAGATCTATAGCTACATGTTAAAATGTGTACGATAGCTTATTGACATCTCGGCGCAGATCGCAGATCGAGGGTGTCGAGGGGGTGCCGAGGGGGTGCCGAGGTGGTGCTGAGGTGGTGCCGAGGCGGTGCGGAGGCGGTGTTCGCGGGATGCATACAAATGCAACCCAATGATACTCGACGCACTCGATAGTCTAAATAAAGGGAATCTTTCATTTGCATTTTTATTTGGAAATCACTTGTTACGTAAAACAATGACGTCGGTCTCTTCAGAATGACGCGAATAAGGAACATTTTGAAGTCATATCAAATGTTTTGTAACCTTTTAAATAAAACGAAGTTGTGAGCAAATTCCGTGCGTATTTCTCACAGTATTTAATGAAATCAATCAATATCTATAACATCTATTTTACTTATATTTTTGTTATGAAATATATTTGATGTTTAAAATTCAGTATTTGAAAGTTTCAGCATCTTTTATTAGAAGCCATTCATTCATATATGAAGCATTATATCATATATAACTTTGAAAAAAGGATCAGAATGCACATTGAATACAGAAATATGAGTATTGGTAAAAAAACAAGACATGTCCACTCAAAGTCTTGCAGCATTACAACTGCTTTGATCTTATAACATGTGCGCAGTAAGAGGGCGAGGACGGAGGACGGAGGACGGAGGACGGAGGACGGAGGACGGAGGACGGAGGACGGAGGACGGAGGGCGCGTGTGGAATACAAGCCGCCTCATTAGCCGCCAAACATTTGTTGCAGTCCTAAATGCGACATTTGCTATTCTCTTCGGTTCTGACTGCAGCGCGCCGTCGCGCCGCCGGTACTGAACCCTTGCACTCTTGGGTTTTATGCTAATTTCCTTAAATGAGTTTTGTAACGTGACTAAACGACATCACTATTGAAGAATTTGTCTTGGTGCAGTGGTTAATTGTAAATGCGCAGGTTGTAGGTTCAATTCCCGGTTGGAAAAATAAATTATTTTTAATATCTCATTTTGATAAAAAACAAGGGCATGGTGTTAAGTTCGGCCACTCGATACGTATTATCATGATAATTTGGCGGAAGGTGGAGATCGGAGTCTCTATGTTTCCTTTGTCTATCTTACTGCTTTTTTCTTACATATATTCGTACAATAGGAACTTCTTCATTCTCTTACTCAATCGACTCAATCGACTCAATCGACTCAAAACGGGTGCCACGAAGCGGCAATTTTACTTTTGGGAAGAGGAAAAAGTTGCAAGGACCAAATCTGGCGAATACGGTGGTTGCTGAAGCACGTTCGTTGAGTTGTTGAGTTGTTCACGATGTCGTTTTTGAAGAAAATTCAGCTCTTTCGGTACGAGTCGTGCGGCCACCTTTCTCATGCCCAAAATGTCAATCAAAATCGTACGTGCGGACTCGTGGGATATCTCAAGCTCATGTGCTATCTCTCTCAAGCTGGTTTGGTATGACGGTTTTCAAGTACCGTTTCCTTAATTTTATCGACGTTATCTTCGGTCGAAGCCGTCGATGGGCGTCTGGAACGAGGCAAGTCTTCGACCACTTTACGACCGTCTTTGAAGGCTCTGTACCACTGATACCACTGAGTTTTTGATAGAGCATTATCACCAAAAGCCTTTTGCAGCATTTTCAATGCATCGGCACACGAAAATTCATTTGCAACACAAAACTTTAAACAAATTCTTTGCTCAACGTAATCAACCCATAGTAAAAAATCGGTACACACTACTGACATCTTACTTAACCAGCTGACTGACTTAACCAGCTGTTGCAATCACACTAGTTGACAGATCCTGCTCAAGCTTGGCATAGTAATTAAGGACAGTGGTACCAATCTAGGAAAAAAAAATTTTACCTACCTCATTGCCCCGCCAGATTTAAATCGACAATTCCTGGTACTTTTTTGACAGAATGTACACACGCTCAAATTGCGGTAGAAGCAAAACATAAGGACAAGTGCTGTTACTCACGAGTGTAGGGCGGCTCAACGGGGAGGTGGAGAGTGTTAGTCTTGTATTAGTATGAAGAATGTATAGCGTTTTCATGAAAATTTTTGTTAAAGCGTCTTATAATGAGATAGTTGAGGCCGTCCTGGCGACACAGCATTTGATTGTACTGTGATGGTTGTCGATTTAATTTCCAGTCGCAGAAACCAATTATTTTCTTTTCCTTTGTCTAGAATCTAGCTGAGGTAACTCGAATAATAACTAAAATTAAGTATTATGATATGTGGTGTAAGTAGTAATATAAGATTAAAGCTATAATACGTACGTAATATGTATTATTTACTATTACACGGTCATTTTAAGTAACAATTATTCACAAAAAAAAGTATTTGTTTTTTTATGTAATTTCTCGCCGAGACGCAACAAAATAGTTTTAAAAAAAAATTTTACAATTTCCACCAGTTCCAAGTACTCATCAGTACGCGGAAGCTCGCTCGGTTAGTTCTCAATAAGGTATCAGAGCTGTTGACGCTGTATCTCAGCGCCACCCTGGTCAGCCGTCAGCCGTCAGCCGTCAGCCGTCAGTCCTTTGCCGCACCGTACTTACCCGTCGTCACTTTTACTCGTGTTCCTACCACGTTACGATTATTCTTGGAAATATATTCGTTAGGGTATTTGTAGTTTACATTTAGTGAGTCTTAGGTTGCTATTTGTATTTCATTAATATAATAATCAATAAAATTAACTAAGGTTGAAATATTTTTAAGTTATATAGTTGTAATCGAGCTATATTTTTTTATCCTCTGTTTATTATTTTCTTGAGTTCGCTCTGGTAACAAGACAAAGCACAAAGTCAAGTTCCGCTATTACACACACATTGTCTCGAATTTTCAGCGGTGCATAAGTAATACTAATATAGTAATAAAAGTTTATGGAATTATAACATAGTATAGAACGGCGGGAGGTGGAAACGGAGCTACGTAGAAAAAATAGCTACGTAGAAAGTAAGAGGAAGGATGGAAGAAAAGATGAGTGAATTATTCGATGTTTTGGATGATAGAGATAGATAGATAGATAAAAGTCTTATCTAAAAGATAGATATTGATAAAAAATATTGATGATAAAAAATGCACAAAGGCGGCCTTATCCCTTAAAGTATCCCTAAAAGAGCAATGACACGACCGACTTATTGGGCGTTCGGGTCGCTTTGGGGTCCGCCTCCCAGAGAGCGTCAAGGTGTAGAGACGCAGTGCACCAAAGCGTAGTAGTGTAGTAGCTCTCAAGGTGTAGGAGTGTTATTGTACTCTCGATTGGTTAGTGCAGCGGTTGAATATGAGGCGATCAACCTGAGGCTGCTTTAGGTTTGCTTCAAGAGTATTCTTGTTAGTGGCGTATGCGCCAGTATCCTCAACTCCATTAGGCAAACTCAAGGAGTTTTGAGAGAGTGTCAGGGATGTTGTTGGTGGCGTTAGAGGGAACGAAAAATTAACAATATGTGGTGATTTGAACGGATGGGTCGGAACTGCGCGAAGAGGTTACAAGGAAGTGCTAGCTCTATGTATATATTTTGTGGAAGCAGAGATAATAACGAACAAGCATAACTGCTTCCCTCAGAGTCTGTGGTATAAGATTTCGACGATCACTTGTGAGAGAGGCGGAAAGAGCAGTACGTACGTAGTTGGTCTTCACTCAACTGTTGCTTTGAGCGGTGTATAAGCGGTCTATTGTTGAGATACTCTGTTCTCTTTTTAGATAATAAGAATTGTTCAAGCCGAATAAGACAACGCCTGTCAGAGTATACAAGCAAGAGTCACACGTCACACAAGCAGGGGCGACACATGATAATGCGCTTTGACACTGGCACCTAAAAACGTCATCTTTTATTACATTATTTAATTTTCATCATCATTTTAAAATCGTGAAGTAAATCGTTTACTCAAAAGTTTTTGAGTCTCATTTTCCCATCATTCATCATTGGCGCCATCAAGAATAAAATTGCAAATATACAAGTTTTAGCTTTACGAAGTTTTCGGACACAACAGGCCGGGGAACCTATAGTTGTAATGTAGGATAGTGTTAAGACACTCCTTTCTCATTAAGACACATTCGCCCCTACTTTCTTCCGAATTCTTGAGGCATAGCGTATTGAGTGGCAGTACTTTATGCTGCACTTGACTTCGTTCCCAGAGCGAGGAAATGAAAATGTTAACATCTCATTCCACCCAAGTGTGAATTGAACCTAAGACTGTCGCGCTTACACACGTAAGCGAATATTAACTGAATATTATATGGTGCTTTGTTATTTAAGTTTTATAAAGGTGAAATCATAAAAAAATTTAAACTATATTTATGATAAAATAATAACGAGCAGATTAGACGAAAAGCAGAAGATAAAAAGGCCACTTAATAATTCATATTAAAAAGTGCTAAACGTTAAAAAGTGGAATAAAAACAATGAACACAGTTAATATTCTAAAGTTCCGTTTGGCCGTTCATCTGACGGCGTTTAACCACGGCCGCCCTACCGATTTAAATAAATATTTCATTTCCTCGAGGGTAGGTAACCATTATACATAAGGAGTTAGATTGTGCCGCGTCTCTGCCTCGCCTGCGGTAAGTAAAACGCGCTCCCTTTCATAGACAACCCAATTTCATTCATGTCGTCTGATAGCGCGTAATCTTTCATCGCTGCTCTTTGCTGACCGGACACACGACTGTGCCGCGACAGACCCAAAAATGTATCGGCGGCCCTATAATATACTCATACTCGTAATATAAATATAATACATTAAGAGACAAGTTGGAGCACCTGAGGTTATTGCTTTTCATTGAAGTTCTTGTCGTTGCGATGCTCTTGTTTCATTTAACGGCCGCGGGGAGTCTCTTCTCGGGAACAATCGTTAAATCTCATAACGGTTTTTATTGCGAATCGCCTTTTACAAAGAGATATTTAAACTTTTTCCTTACATTATCTGTATACGAAAGTTTCTTTAATTTGTAAGTACAGTGTTTTACTTTCATACTTTTAAAACGAAAGTAATGTGATTAACATAACAAAACTTGGTATATCCTGAACCCTGACAGCACATGTAAAGCAAGGATAAAGACGACCGCCATAAACCGGAGTTTACTAAAAATAATGGCAACAGTTGTTTTGTTTGCTGGCGGTGGCGGTGGTGGTGGCGGTGGTGGCAGTGGTTTTGGAGTCTCGTGTGCGGGTCTCTCGTAACCCGCCCTTCATTATGGTGAGTGTTGTGGCCATTTTGTATTCATTTTCTACTTCCCGTTTCGCACGATGGGATTTTATTTCGGAGCCCTTGAATCTTCTATACAGAAATTGCAATTCTCTGAGGGACCGACGGCTAAGACTGTCATGCCGATGCCACAGTGCCTACTCAAGAGAAGGATAATTAAAAGAATAATATATTTTCTCTGTTTTGTAATTAGATATATATTTAAAAATGTACAATGTGTATCTTTTGTCTCAGGTTGTTTAGCATATAACCAAGTAACGAGAGGAAACAGTGTAAATACACTCCGTTTCCCACTTTCTACAAAATTTCTGAGACATGATATCTCAAAGCCAAGTTAACTCTTTCCCCCGACAAGTAATCGAACCCACAAACGTCTTGTTGTCACAACAGTCAGGCGTTGTGTCCAGACGTTATTCAATGATAAAATAAAAACTTGGTACATTTTGCTTTAGAATAAATAAAGCCAAGTGGAAGTTGATCGTTGGTCTGTTTTTTGACACAATATTATTAGAAGGCCCCGGCGCAGGCCCCAGCGCAGGCGGAGGCGGAGGCGGAGGCGGAGGCGGAGGCGGGAGCTGTGCGCGGCCGCGTGTTGTTCTATGCAAATCAAGGCGCCCCACAACTTCACAATTTGCAAAACAGACTGATTTCAGCGAAAATTCAATTGAAATGTATCGGTGAAGTTGCAAGAGGCTGAGTAGCGTCACTTTTAGATGTAACACGATTAGATATAGAGACACGTAATATGTCTTAATACACATTGAACTTATATTTGTATGTTTTATATATTCTTGGCGTCTATTTAGTATACACATAAAGACATCCATGAGGCCATCTATTGTCAAGACACTCTCGAATTCAAGACATGGTGTATTGAGTGTCAGAACTCAACGCCGCACTTTATCTATCATCTACATAATAACTTTATTTCAATACTTGATTGAATGAAAATTGAATTTGGAAATATTCCATTTAATACGTATAATATAATGTTTAAATCATGGCTACAGATATACACGGTGTATTGCGGTTATCTCCTCTAAAAAGATATTATTTAACCGCAACTTATATCTCGCCCGCGCGACCCTCCCTTTGAAAGGGGTAGTCAAGTGTAGCTAAAAATTGCGTCCGCAGGGTAAGCGGGGGTAGGAAGGGCTGGGAGGGGGCACATCTTAATATCAGTCTGCTGGTGGCTGAGGGCAGGTTTCGAAGGCGATTATGTGCAATTTCGTCAAGTCCCGCGCGGTACGTGACAACCCCCCGGCGCGCGTAATGACGCCGGCTTGTTATTTGCATTTATATGACCGGAAGGAATCTTATATTTTATATTGCTAAAGCGCTAAATCGTCCCTATATATAAAGTACTAGTTTTTAAGAGCGGCTTCGCTTACGTAGTCTAATAGAAGCAACTAAATAGGCACATGAGACGTATGGTCAGAGAGAGGCCCGGACTACTGCAGGCCCGCAGGTATAGTGGGTAGCTGCAAGTCTATAGCCAAGTCAATACATGGACTGATTAATTCACTTTATAATATCTACGAACATACACAAAGATAACAATAAAGCTTCTTTAGCGAAGTGGCTAATCTTGTTAACATCAAGTTCGGAGGAACCAGCCGCGTGATCCCGCGACCCTCGTCGCGCCTTCCTGCTTCCTCCTTACTCCTTACTTAGACCAACTTACCGAAGGCCAAACAAACAAAATTAGGAAGAGGGAGAGAGCCCGTTGCTTAGACGTCAGAGACGAGACGAGAGAGATAGGGGTAGATAACCTTTTTTGAGATAATCAAAGTTAGTCGTAGATTTATATGATATAATATGAACTAAAGTTGTTTATTGCCCATAATTCCATAAAATCGGAGGCGAGTTTTACCTTTCTTTATATAAAAACTAGCTTATATTTATAGTGTATGTAAACACTAATAATGTTAAAATATGTTTTTCTATTTTAGTTTTCATTACACGAAAAAATACTGAAATTGTTTAAATAAAAACTATTTATAATTCTATAGACATTATTTCATAAATACTAATTAGCTCAAACATAATATTAATTATGTTATTATGTACATTTCAATAACTATTTCTGTATAATTATTACAGATAGTATATACCTACAGTTATTGTACAATTTCATATTTTTTATTTTAAATTATTTTAAGTTTTATTTATGAGACTTACCACTCCAAAACTCAGCAAATTCTCTCGACAAAGTAAACTCAACGTACCTGCAATTTAAAAAAAAAATATTATTTACGAAACAGATACGTAACTAAATTAAGAATTATAGCCATAGTGGCGCGGTCCAGATAGGACTAAATCTGAAATCCAATTTACATACGTAGTCCAGGTCCAATTCTGATAGAAACTTGGACTGTTTTTTGAGTTTGAATATACTATATCAAAAAAAAGGCATATTCGCGCTGTATTCTGCACACAGCAGGGTACGTAGAGGGAACCTAGTGTTCAGACACTTCGTCTTCTTCACTTCGACTTTCCGCCGAATTCTGGAGGCATTGTTTGCCATGACAACAGACTAAAGAAATAGAAATATAAATTTAAATAAATATTTTGTCGAGTAGAAATCAAACCCACAACCAGTCGCGTTTACAGTTACACTTTGTGAAACAGCACCCGTGCTTGGCAGCCTAAGTAGAGCTTCATACTCACACACTAGTCAATTACAACAATATGACAAATGTACATACATGTCAAACTGAAAACCTCCTTTTTTAGTTCGGTTAATAATAGCACGTGGTTATACATACTCGTTAGTCATTTACGTGTCCAGTAAGAAATGATACGCAATCACGAGTCCCGAGATTTATGTCGCGGTCGGACTGACAGCCTGGCGGTCTGGCGGTCTGACCATTACACGAACGACGCGCGCTCGATCGAGCTTAATTATAATAGCAAATTGTAGGTAATGCCTAAATTGAATGATTGACTGGGATCGGAATGCTGTAGTTGTGGCATATTTGTAATATTACATATGTTTAGAAGAAAGAGAGAACAGAGCCGACAAGTCAAGGCACTCTGTTGTTCACTTTTTGCTAATTTATAAGAAAGTGCAAGTATCATTTTTGGATCGGTTGTTGATTTTTACATTTCTACTTTGGTACTTTTTTTAAAATGATACCTATTATAAATTATAGTATTAATATTGTATTTCAGCAGAAGAGAGAATGGATAATGTTTCATTTTAATGTTCACTCATTACGGTTACAGGTTCGATCTCCACTCGAGGAAACGAATTATTTTCAACTCTTCACTCTGGTAAGACGATAAAGCTCGGCATTGAGCTTCAGCACTCAACACCCAACGTCTCAGAAATTCGATGGGAAATGGGCAATAAAACGTCTTGATACTATTTTTCCCCTGCCTACCCTGCTATATGCGAGATACAGTGTGAAACTGGAAAAAGTCTGAAACGCATAAATGCACAAATATTTAAGAATTAGAATAATATTTTGCGTAAAAGTCAACAAAAAGAAAAACAAAAATACCACGAAAATACCACATAATAGCAAAGAAAGTAAAAAGCAACCGTAGCGTTATTCATGCCTAAGAGAGAACAGTACTGAGGATAGTTCCGCAAAGTGGCTGTGAGACGAACATATCTGCTCAAAGGTCAAGTTTAGAAAACACTAGTGAGTTGCGTGCTTGCGTGTTGCGTTACAGGCTGGTCTTCTTCACGCCATGTGGTGGCCCGGAATGCAATTAACATTTACGTAGTTACTCAACGCGGCTGACGCCTCCAATGCAATTTTTCAAACACAGTGGCAGAAGTCTCTAATACAGTATTCTTTTCATATTTACAAAATGACTAACGTAGATGTAAGTTAATAACAGACCTTCTTACTACTTTTACTTATTTTTTCAACATAACAAACTTCAAATAATATAAAAAGTATTTACTTTGTTTTTATAAAACAAGATGCTAGTAGAAAGAAAACTTCTGCTAACTGATTTTGTCACAAAAAATGATAAGTTTCGAGATGAGTGCTGCGTTCAGACGGCGCTCGACGGAGTTTTGTCCTGGCTGCTGTGCTGCTGTGCTGCTGTGCTGCTGTGCTGCTGTGCTGCTGTGCAATAGACAATGCGTCTTCGAGGAGCGCAGACAAGATGCAAGTTTCTGGTTGTACCACCGAAGCCCTAACTCCAAAACCAAGAATATACCTTCTGTGAATCTTCTTAAAGTATAATTTTGAACGGCCATCTCGTTATCGTGGCTACGCCGTACCGCACTCAGTTGGCGCGTTTCCAGCAACCCCGGTTATGCGGACTATTCGGATTGTTGCAAGAACTGTGCTGATGCTGTGCTGAAGAGGTAAATATGAAATAAGTATTGGGGCCATTTCTTATTTTGGCGCGTTAGCTGAGCCCCATGCGGTAGTACTTAGTATATTTGTTCTACATCCGGCGCATATTACAACGTAGCTAAAAATAATTTTTATTTTACTTATTTTTAAATTTGAACGAATTCGACTTCATAATATTCATATTGTAAAATAATAAACATTCTCTTAATAGTCAGTTTCAGATTAAAATATTAATATAATACAAAAGTTAGAGCTTTTAATATCCTATATTATTTTGCTATTGATTTGCTACCAGATCTAGATCAGAAATAGTAAAATTGTTAATTCTTCATTAAATATAAACACACTAGTTACGTAGTCCACAAATAAATGTATCAATTCAACTCAGATATATTAATAATCAGAGAAATACTAAATTAAATAGAATTCCGAGTGGAGTCACGAGTCACGACAGGAGAAGCAGCACCGACGTTATAGCGGCAGAATATCTTTATTGTTTGTTTAATCCCGTAATAGCTATTCACAGGAGTCAAAGCAGAAATGAAACTGCGTTATGGCTTATAATAAAGCCGATATTAAACTACTTTTATTCTGTTTAAGGAGATCACCGCCACTTGGTACACTTCATCATCGCGCTCTCGTATTGTTTGTTTGTTTGTACAATTGGATGAGAGCGACGTCTAATGAAGATTTTTTGCGCTTTGTCATCGCGACGCGGAGTATAGTTACCGTTGCTGCTCGTCACAGGCACAGCCACGCGCCACGACGACCTTAAACGATACATATAGTTTTCTAAAGTTATTTATTTTTATGGAAAGTTACGTGGAATTAAATTTTTGCAAACATTTGTTTTTGGTCAAGCTAGTGCTTAGTAGTTCAAGTTATTACTTACTAGTAGTGAGACTAAAAAAGTGTTGAAGAAATGTGTAATGTGGATAAGCAAAGTACAAAAATATTATTTAATTATTTTAATTATTTGTGACAAAACTAAGAAGGAAGTGTTTATTTATAGTTCAAAACGATATCCATTCACTAATCGAGCTGTAAATATCAAATTAGTTCTAGGAGCGCTTCAGCAGTAGAGTCTATAAAAGAATCCAGAATTTATGAGTATCGTCCAAAACGAACTTCCGTATCGCATTACTTTTAGTTATTTTGGTGTAAGCTCACTGTGAATGCTTTTATCTATATAAGTACGGATATTTATAACTTTAACTTTTATTGAAGTCGGTGAAATATATGTCTGCATTTAAACGCCTTAAAATTTAGTTACCAGTATGATATATACCAATTACTTATAATTTATTCAGGTTTACAAACATTTATGCAGATTTTTATGTAAATGTGATATGAACACGATACAACAGATACCGTCTATATGTTTCTAACGTATTTGGAAAGAGATTCTACGTAATTGCAATGAGTGATATGTATCACTCAATACTTATATCGTCAGTGGTTATATATATAGATGTGTCATTTGGAAGTAAAGCAAAATAATTTTAATTTAATTATTGTTTTGTAACAATTCAATCGATTGTAAATTTGTATCAGATTTCAAGTGTGTCCATTGATTGTACTATAAACATATGGTGTGAGTTAAATATTACAATTGTACTTTTGTGACCACGAGCGACTGTTTCTTTTTAAACGTAGCGCAATAATTTTACTTTAGTATACTTTGTTTAGTATACTTCTATACAAGGTTATTCTTGATAACCTGGTTTATTATACTTTATATGGCAAGTTTGTAAGTGGAATTAACTAAGCGTATAATGCGCGCTGCCACAGCGTCTCACGCGGTTTAACAAGGCTATCTCTCGAGTTATTGTTGTGGCGCGACTTATATTGTGCTCCAGAGCAAAGTTAGAGTATACCACTTATATCCAGCACACATTATGCACCCCTATTCCCCAGTGAGAAGGGTTATTTTCGTGTAAATGAATGTGAAGAGATAAGCCAGTGGGACATTGTACTGGCATCTCGAGTAACTGACTACAATTTTATGGAGACAAATGCTACGAACGAAACCTTCCTCGCTTCTTGGCGCTGACTCATACAATTACTTACACGTGTCCTGTAAACCTAATGATACTCATACATTTTGTGCATGTTGCGTAAATTATATATTTAACTTTACGCACCCATAGCGGGATCCACAAAGAGAACCTGCACTTAAATCCTAACTTTCTACAGGATTTCAAGACATACTTCTTCTTCATTCATAAATTATATGGCAGCTACAAACGCAACACTAGGCAGCAACACTCGCTCGCCACACCGACGCGCACACGCGACGCTGCGTTTGGAACAGATGCCGGAAAAAATTATGCCGCACCAGGAAACAGGACGAGACGAGCGTCTGTGATGTACTCGGCAAGAGGACAAAGACGTTATGGGGACATGGAAGCTGGTAACTAGATGCGACAATGGAATGATTTTCTTCAAAGTTCAAAACAGGCCTATTGCTATCACCCTCCTCTCGAAAGTGATGGAGACCATTATCAATAGCCAGCTCTTGGTGTATCTAGAGGATCACTGATTGATTATCAATAATTTCTGGTAAAAAGTCTTAACAACGTTATTCCTTGTAATTATTACAGTAAAAGTAGGTATTACAACTACGTAGGTCATCTATGTTCTTCATCATTACGTCGTCAAATTGTGCTTTCCAAAAGCAAACACCAGTCTGTACAAAATACAAAAAGAATCGAAAACTATTAATCGAATATGGAATTTAAATGTATTAATAGAGAACCTCCTTGGTTTGAAAGACGGTTAAAATACATATTCGTTATAAACAAATGCAGATTTATTATAGGAAAATGTATAGATAAGGATTGCAATATATTCGTAGACAAACTGATGCCTTGAGTTCAACAAATTTTAAATGTTTCGATGATTTAGAACAAAACAATTGGGGAAAATTTTAAGTAAATTGATTGATTTTCGTAAAGTAAATTGGTTCCATACCACAGACAGACAAGAAATTAAAAATAATATATATATATATTTGCTTTATATTATTCTTTTTAAGTGTCCATCTATCCATTTCAGTTCAAAAATACTAAATGTACAGACAAAATATTTTTACTGTTTTATAATAAAATACACACTAAAGACAACAAACTGTTTCTAGTTACAATATCAACAAACCTATCGCGGTGGTGGCGAGTCCGACCAACTAATATATTTGAAGCTTTCGCTATTTCAGTTATTGCCTCGAGACCTGGAGAAGGAGCTTGTCGACGTTACATTAGTGCCGCACTTTCAACACGCAGTGTTCTTAAATGAGAAAAGTGGCGGTGTCGTTTGGTTCTTCTGGTCTAGTCATTGGAAATTAAGACAGCTTTTGAAGGTTTTCGCGTAAGTACCAAACAAGAAGAGGGCAGAGACCAGAGAGAACTGAGTGTTAGGACACTGCTGTGTGTGTAACCGAATCAAATTATATGAAAAATAATTTTTAATATTTAGTAAGAATATTTTGAAAGAAATCTAAAATAATTAAAATGAAATATTTGAAACAAGACAATTGCTTACGCTAAGGAAAAATTTACCTTCAGATTTAATAGTTGCTGACACTTCTACGTATACATATATATAAAATGTTTACTTTTCTAATTTTATATAAATAATTTATTTCCACATACACTCGTATTATTATACCATTCGATTTACTTTGCTTCGAAGACTGCTCCGGACTAGTACCTACATAATGAAGTAGGGTTATTTTATATGTATATACCCCTTATACAGCGTGTCCCTCGCGCCCTAAGGAATGCCAAGGAATAGGGATAAACAAAGAAGCAAATCCTCACGCGGGACAGCAGGAGTATATTAAATTCCTCGCGGACAACAATTTCCCCATTAGACGGCCGGAAGCGACACTCCAGATAGATCAGGGAGATCATGGGAGGGTTTCTTTTTCTTTTCATTTGCTATTTTTTTTCAAAATATAAATGAGTTTTCTGATTATTTAGAATTTCTGATTAGTAAAGTGTATTAAAGCGTAAAGTGATAATTTACGCATAAATTATAATAAGTGTGAAGTGACCATAATCGAGGTGATGGAAGCTCAGTGGGGACGACGACTATTGGAAGTGGGGGATGAGTCCCGCCACTCAACAAGTAGCGTCTCGAATTCTGGTGGAGGTGGGAAACGGAGTATGGAAATATTAGGTCATCTCTGCCGACCCTGCTGTGCAGGAGAGACAAACTACAACCCAAGTACATATTTACTAACTTACAAATAATGTATGTTTCATTACAAAATTCACCGCATTTTTTGAATTTAACTAATTATTCCATTTACTAAATAACTACCACATGCCGGCCGCCGACACAAAATTAGAGACAAGCTACGGTAGAACAACTTGGCAGGTCACCGCCTGTTCTTCATACGAACTAAATAATATTGGATTGGAGCTACATTGTAAAGGTATAACAAAAAGTACTTTTTGATTTATACTTGTGTGTTATTTTTGATAACTTAACGAAACATAACGATTTGTGTAAAATATAGTATATTTAAATAATAGAAACGTGAAGTGTTACTTACTGAAAGGGAAATAGAATCATACGACATAAAAATAAAAATAAAATCAACCAGCAAAAGTTCACAACAAAATTAAAAACTCAGTCTGGTAGTATATAAAAGAATAATGTATTTAGTGAGAAATGAAGACGCGGGAGTTAAAAACTGGCAACTCTAAGTGGCCATTATGAGGGGGTTCCCGGGGGCTGCTTTGTCCGCGACTTGCGTTGAATTAACTATCGACGGATGTTAATCACTTTTTAATGTGTTCTCAGGATTTCTGTTATATTTAAAAAATAACGTTATTAAAATTATTAAAAAATAAAATAAAATTTATTAAAAAATAAAATAATATTTATAAAATAACGTTACTTTTAACAGCATAGCAGAGTAGGCATCGGGAGAGTATTTACAACTTAAATGATTGAGAATGCTTAAATTAAATTTACAATATAGTATGAAAAAATGATTTAGTTGAAGCGTACTGCTACGCATGTGAATTATCTTATTAAACAGATCTGAGTGTACACGCAGCTGCAGAATGGAAGTGGATGGAATATCTCAAAGGCGGCTAAAGAAGTCTCGTTCTTTGGTAACCGTATATTACATCAAACTGTAGATTTACTATAGTTCTCGCCTATTTACAACTTAATACACATTAAGAAAAATAGATTTTGCTTTAGAATATACGTAGTGTTAAGGCACTTCGTTTCACACTTTTCTTAAAATCTTCGAGATATTGTACATTGAGTCATAGAACTCACCGTCACGTTTCGCTTAGGGCGGGAAAAAGAAAATTATTTAAAAATAGATATATCCCGAGTGGAAACTGAAACTTACAGACATTCAAGAGTGTCACAGCGGTGACACAGCGGTGTCACCGCTAAGAGAATCTAATAATAAATGATTGTATTATATACTTTTCACTTATTTCGATGCAATATGAGCTTGACGGTGTACAAATATAAATATTCCTATCAATGGAAATACTTAAGAAGAACTATGACGTCGTATGACAATGACAAAATATTAATAGTGATGTATTTAAACACAATAAAAACGAATAAACATCAAATGGATAATTTGACAATAACGCAGCCGAGTACAGAAGACAGTCGAACTCTTACTATAGATTAAATACGTGCGCACCCTCACAATGGATTACATTATCATCCCTCGACCAGCTGGAGGGAAGTCTGCAACTTGCCACCGAACAACGAGCGAACGCAACGAGCGAAAGTGAAAATGTTATTTATTTAGTTAGTAACGTACCGAACGTAGATTTTACGATACAGTGCTTACAAATTTATCTATTTATTGTAGTTATTTGGTATGACTGTCCATTGCAAACATTTTGCTTTCAAAAACGAGGAAAACTCTCAAAATTACTTAAATTACTTTTACTAACAGATACATATTTATGAGATTAAAATTTGTGTTTATTACCCCTATCCCCGCTACCATGAAGCCTTTGAGTACCAGCACCTAGGTATCCTCCATCTTGAGTCGGAACGGCCGGTCTTATTATTTCTGTTGAGGATTCTGTCGGCTCACAGGTCTTTTGTGTTGAAGTCATTATTCCTGGCAATTTTAATGCGCGAAATGCCGATTAGCATAGGTCACACACCATCGACCACCAGGTCTGCATTCGATCTGAATACGTGTGACCCACTAATCGCCACACAACATAGATATCTCTGAGAAGTGCCACTATTTCCATCTAAATGGCTGGTGGCGCACCTGTAGTGTACCTGTCCTCAGGTGTCGTGGGCGGTGATTACATACCATCACCGTTGACTCTTATTTGCCTTGCCATTTCCAACAAAAAAAAGATGTACAATGACAGTATTTATTATCTGTATTTTGATTAGATTGTGTATACTTACTACAAAAAAAAATATAATAATATTTTCCCAAAAATGAAATATCTCATGTTTTCATTTCATCGCTCTGGTAGGCAAAACGTGGCGTTGAACACCACCACTCAACACTCGATGTCTCCAGAATATGGTGAAAAGTTAGAAAGGAAGTTAGTGGGGAACGGAGTGTCTTAACACTAGGTTCCCAGGTTCCTTCTGCCTCCTCCGCTACATGCAGTATATAGTGTGAACCTAAAACAATATATATTTTCACAATTTGATTAATGGTATAACGCCGTTAAAATCGCTTCAAATATTTGTTTCATTAGAATAATAAAACGTGATTTATTAGTAGCAGACAATAACGACATAACGATAACGGAATAACGGAACAGCGGCGTAACGGCGGTAATCGCTCGGAAAATATGTGAATGTGTAAAAACGTCGTTTACCTTTGTTCCGGCGTTTAATTAAATGACGCCGGATAAAAATGCCTGCAACGACTCGAATAAACGCGAAAGGCATTACATTGACAAGTGGTCACTCGACGGCGACAAATAAAACGGGAGAGTTGTGGCGATACGGGATAAGCGGGCTTACGACAATCGATAATGGACGTGCAATTTGTAATATACGAATGTAGTGTACTACACACACACGGCCAGTATTTTGTGGGATTACTCGTATATTGTGTTTTTGCGGTCGGTTCTGCGTTTCTGCATCCAGTTGCAAGGAGTTAAGAAATCAAGATTAAAGTAATTAAAATAATTTAAGTCTTTCTGTCATTAGTTTTTTTTTGCCTTGTCCTCTCCCAAAAAAAAAGAGAGGACAAGGCAAACGAGCGTTCGGGTCCCTGATGGCAAGTGATCACCGCCACCCACGACCCCATGCAACGCCAAAGGTGGAGGATGTTGGACGCCGGGGCCCGGCATTACCTAATACGAAACGCAGTGGCAAGAACCACTACTTCACGCCGGTTTTAAATCCGATCGAGCCTGCCCATGCTTGTTGCCATTACTGGCGACGTGACTCTACTACACGTACTTTAGTCGCCTCTTACGACACCGACAGTACCAGGGTGATCCTATTCTAAGCCGGGACCACACGGCTGAAAAACAAAATGATTAGTATAACAGTATTTAAAAAATCATCTGGCAACATCAACGTTTCAAAGCTATACAAAGTGAAAAATACACAAAAGTGAGCGAAATAATCTTACCGTCAGCAAGCGTCAGCAAGTGCACGACGTCGCGACAGCGCGAGGCTCGTTCACACCACCACGGTGGTGACGAAAACTTTTTCAATTAGTTGACCGACCCTCCCGCTCCCCTCCCTTGCCCCTCTCGCGACCCTCCGCCGACATCGCACTCTAAATTAAATTAGTTTCAATACACAAGAAACTTACTCCTTTTGTTTGGTTGATCTGCCACCCCCTTCCTCCCCTTTCCTCTGCATTGCGTCGCTTTTTCCTTTGGCAGATCCTATGCGTAGGTATGTGTACCTTCGAGACGCATTGGGACATCGTTTGAATGTAAGCATAACCCGTGAAGTGTCAAAATCACGTGGAAAGCAGAGAGCAGAGGGTGAGCAGAGAAACATTAGGTTCTCTTTGAATCTTGCTGAACGATACGGGAAAGAGCGTAAAACTCACTTATCTACATTGTTATTTATACGTTTCTACAGTCGTTGGTGGTTTCTAGGAAATAGTACAATATAACGATACATTGTAGTGTGGGATGGTAATGTGATTTAATTATGCTTACAACGTGGAAGAGATCAGAGATGAGCTGAGAGATGTCAATAAAAATGACATTATAGTGATGTATGTATAAATAAGATTTTATAGAAAGTTATGATTTTTGCTAATTCATTTCAGTATTTCAAATTAAATATAATCAAGTCCACGCTGTATCCCGCACACAGGAGGGTAGGCAGAGGGAATCTAGTGTTAAGACATTCTGTTCCCAACTTTCCACCGAATTTATCGAAACATCGCATGTTGAGTCGCGGAACTCAACGCTAGTTTTTGCCTTGGTACCAGAGCAAAGAAAATGAAAATATTAAGAAATAATAATTGATTCCCTCGAGTGGGGATCGAACCCACAACCGTCGCTCTACTGTCAGACTCTTGTACCACTGCGCTACGATGGTTTTATCAGTATTCAATGTTTCTTTACTACATTCAAGGTAATCCTGCGTATTTTTTTTTATTAGATAATCGTCTTTATTTGTTCTGTACTTAAGTGTCAGGACACTAGTTGAGGTAATTGCTATTTAATTTTAAACTAATAACATAAAGTAACTTAACTACCCACACGTACGTAATTACAAAAAATAACACCTTCACGCTGTATCCCGCATCTAGCAATATAAATAGAGGGAACATAGTGTAAAGACACTGCTCGCATGGATGTGAGTGCCTCAACGCTGCGCTTTTGTCTCGCAACCAGAGCCAAGAAATTAAAATATCATATATTTTTTCTTAGATTGGGAATCGAACGCGCAACCTCTTGCGTTTACAGTCACACGCTTGTAGAACTGCGCCGCGACTGACCTCAATAAACTGTCGTAAGTGAATTATTGTACTGTGTGTTAAATACCCGTTAAGATAAATAATACAAATACGTTGTTATAACAATGATCTTTATCAAATAACGCCCGGAATGCACGACAGTGTCGCGTGTGAAGACGCTATAAAATATCGAAATTATATTTAGACATCAATAACATCTCATTATAAGCTATATATATATATATAGAGATGTTATATTATAGACGTTTGCGTGAACAAATACTTAGACAAACATATAAAATTGTTCTATTACGTTATCAAGCGCCGTCCGCCATGTACATACACCTCTCTATTATGATTTTATTATAAGCACCGACGCGAGTTGAGTCAGTTCACCTCCAGAACGCTGGTTTGTTTCTCTGCGAGTGAGAACAATCAAAACGTTCTCGTCGATAGATAAATGTTCAATAAAGCTTCATTTGAGAAAGCTATTAAGATTGTAATCGACGCTGCGTGTCTCTAATGCGTCAATTTGTATGCGCGTGTGTGATCACTCCTTAATAGATAAAGCCGCCCACACAGCCGCCCCCCGAGCTGGTACGAACGCTACGACGTCTTCGTGGGCCAGCTTCCTCACTGTAGAGTGGAGAATGCGAATAGTTATTTATTTTTATTTCCTTGCTCTATAGGTAGACGAGGCGCGACGCTGACCTTCGCCACTTAACACGCTATGATCCGAAACTTTGGCGGATTCTTATACGAGAAAACCGTATTATAAAT
The DNA here is from genome assembly GCA_037355905.1 of Heliconius aoede. Lineage (NCBI taxonomy): Eukaryota > Metazoa > Arthropoda > Insecta > Lepidoptera > Nymphalidae > Heliconius > Heliconius aoede. The sequence goes on from JBAIZZ010000027.1 coordinate 65,841, forward strand.
ATTATGGACAGAATTTAAATAATTTTATGGATTTATAGCTATATATGAAACTAAAAACTTTTTTATAAGTCGTTTGAAAATAATATAACTGTAGTCAAACTGCCTCTCAACACCTGGCACTTGTCTCAAGAACTCGGCGTAAAATGGGGAACGGTGTATCGAAGTGACAGTGAAGTGGCGGAACAAAACGCAATTCATTCCCCCGAATAGCAATCGAACCCAACACCGTCGCATTTACAGTCGCGCTGTGCTATTTTGTTCTGATCCGGTAGCGTTACTGCCGCCGCGCGCTGACACCAAATTAAATATGAAACGGGAGTCATTTAACCTAAGAAGGCTATATCTTATAATTATTGTGGATGTATTTTAATATTGTTAATATTTTAATGATAACTTATATATATATGTAACTGGAATTCAGTTAGCATAGTATCTCTATGTAATGAAACCGTAATGCCATTTGAGCTATTGTTTGCTTTATATTAATGTTATTTTTTTTAAATTACTATTTAGTAAAATCGCACCTATGTGCATAATATGTATATGAATGAGATATTGCGCTTACAACTATAACTGCATAGTCGTTCTAGCCAAAGAATGCAACTTCAAATAATATATAAAAATATATGTGTAGCAAGATGATTTCAATAATATAGACACACACACACACACACACACACACAACTACAGATATTTCGTTAAAAATGTCTAAACCCAAAACCCTAAAAACGCCATCAGCAGTTATGAGGTTGTAGTTAAACAAAACAATAAACTAAACTCCTTCTGAACCAACCCTAATATAACTGACAGACAGACAACACCTCAGCGACTCATAGCTCATGCATCAGATATCAGGCCTCGTGCGCGAGAGTGCAGCGAGCGGCTAGCGACAGACAACACAAGCGAGCAGGATAGAGTCATAGCTACTGCATATTAGAATAGGCTAATAAAATCATTTTATTCGCACAGCATTTGCGCAATGGTATCCAACACCCGAAGACAAAATATGCAGACTTTGCTTGTGTGTCTGTTCCAGCTATACGAGCATTTACGAGTACCAGCCTCATACAGTACAGCTGCAAACGAAGAACCACAACATCATAAATCTCGGACTCGGACTATAAGTTATATTATCACAATAGAAGAGAGGAATGAATGAAATCAAACTCTAGCTCGTCTCTTCAATCAAGGACGTCCAATTTTCTCTGAAATAAATGTAAGGGAAAAAATATTTATTTACAATAGTTTTACTTACTCTGACAACTTATAACAACATATATTGTTTATTCTGTTATTTATATATTTGTATCTCTTTTTCTTTCTGTGTGCAATAAATTATATTCTATCTATCTATCTATCTATCTATCTGATGCTGAAATTAATTTCAATTTTCTATACAAATAGAATTTTGTTTTCTTTCCATATGTTGCGTTGTAGTTTGTAGAAAATAGTCAGCAATTATCATTCACTATTTGTCATGAGTCTAACTCTCACTAACGCAGCTAGAGGGGTCTAGAGGGGTCTAGAGGGGTTCGTTTCTAATATAAAATAAGTAAAAGTGAACAGTGAATTTAATTTGTGGATCGGTTAATAACTAATTATAAACACATACATATAAGAACCAATACAAATCAGAACTGACGCACCCACAGCAGAGATTTAAGCTAACAATAAACTTGCGCCTAACAGCAGGTTTGATTAAATCGACGTTAAAACAACTTTAGGAGGCTTTGTTCCCATACAAATGAATTATTGCGATATATTTCCTTCATTCTCTCAGAATTGCCTCAGTCGACCAGCACGAATAACCTTGCAGTGGGCAAGATAAGCAATAGAATACTACATTGTTTTAATACCACTTGTGATGTAAAAATAAAATATTTCGACTACATTTATATGATATACTCGTAACTCCATAAAATAATCACAGAGTAAATGCAGAAATATTTCATTATATTTCTTAGTCTATTTATATTATATTATTATAATTCCCTTTTTTATTATAATTATAGCAAAACATAGATCAAACCACGACCTTGGATTAGACGTCCAACGCGCTATCCTCTGCGCCGCGGGGACGGTGAAAGCTTAATAATATTATAAATTATTCTAGAACTATGTATAAACAGATCCAGTTTAACGTATCACGCTTCTACTCTAATTGTGAGGAGATTGAAATTAGTGTTAAGCGGAGTATCTCATTTTTCTCCATTTTACGTTCAATTTAAGAGAAAATGCGTGTTGACTGGTGGAACTGAACGCTGTGTTTTGTCTACCAGACCTTGGAGATCAAAATAATTTAAATACGATCATTCCCCAGAACGGAAATGGAATCCACAACCATAGCGCTTCACAACGGCTTCAATATACAGCTTAGTTAATTTGGTAATGAAATCTCATGAAGGTTGTGTGGAGTTCGATAACTGTTTGCGACATAATCCTTCTATCTTTGCGACGCGACGCGCCGGTGTCGGGCCGCCGTACTGTACTCGCTTTTACAATAGGACTAAATACGTTATTATTACAGGACTGAACGAGTGATAAGGAGAGAAAAGCTACTAATTTTAATTTATAATATATTAAACATATATTATGCGTGTGTTTATATATATATATATTCGCAATATATATATATATATATATAATATTTAAATAAAAAAAAAGGTTATTAATTTTTTTAGCTTAATTCTTCCCGTAAATCCCGCAACTTCTTCCACTCCGTTCCATAAGCACGCTTCTGTTCAATACTTTCTGCCAAATTCTGGACTCAATATGACATTTGGCATTAATTGAAACCATGAAAGTACATTTATTTAAATACTACATTCCTCGCCTAAAGTAGAGTAGCATTAGTACAGTCCCGATTAACTTTAGCCTTCGTCCGTGTCGCGTTGAGCCACGTAACACGTAACACGCAGTACCGTTACTGCGTTGTGTTTTATTGCGAACAGAGTGTCTTAATACTAAGTTCTCAATAATTGCCTTTCCATCTACCTACCCTCCTACGAGCGAGAGACAGCGTGACGCTCATTAACCTATAGCTAATTGCAGCATATTGCAGCGTTATATATAGAAACCACAACGCCTGATTACGCGTCTCTCGTGCCTGGCATATTTGACATAGAGATACCCCCCCCCCCCCTCCCTCGCCTCCTGTATATTATACAGAGCACATAACAATTAAGCTAATGATATTAAAGTCAAAGTAAAAATGAGAATTTAATACCTTATTTTGTGAACGTCAAATATTTTACGGCCGGTTCATAAAAATGACAATAGAGAGCAATAATATAGACAGACATCAAGAATATAATATAGACATTTCATGTATCAAGCAAGGTTAGCTAGTGTATGAACACTATTTTTATTTTTAATTTTTTTTTATGGGAGAGGACAAAGCAAACGAAGGTTCGGGTCACTTGATGGTAAGTGATCACCGCCGCCCACGACCCCATGCAACACCAGAGGAGCTACAGGTGCGTTGCCAGCCTTTAAAGGAGGAGGATGTTGGGCGCCGGAGCCCGTCATTACCTAATGCGAAACGCAATGGCAAGAGCCACTACTTCACGCCAGTTTTAAATGCCGGGGGTGGTATTAATCCGGTCGAGTCTGTCCATGCGTGTTGCCAGTACCAGGGTGATCCTATTCTAAGCCGGGACCACACGGCTGAAAATGTTCCTCCTTCCTCCACCTCCGTCGCAACACTCAATTAAAAATGGAACTGATTATTTCTTATTAAATCTAAACAATTAAGAATGAACGAATTAATTGAACAAATAAAAGGAATCCTAAGAGTATAATATATTATGTAAGTAATTAGATATATCAATATAGCTTGCATTGTTCACTTTACATCACCGTTGGATGACGGCAGCAGCAGAGATCCTGCCCGAGGCTAACCCCTGATTAACTGCGCGTGTCCGGTGTCCCACTAATACCTATACTACTGCTCGTGTGTACTCTACGCAACCTGCTTAAATATATACGTTTATGCGTTTGCTTATTCATGACAATTATAATTATATACAACTTTCATTGCGGCGTTGAGTTTCGTTACATAACCATGCTAACATCTGGAAAATTTAGGCAAAAATATTATTGACTTGGTAGCGTCTTATAAATCGACGAACGCCGGCTGCAGCGTTCCGCTTCGATAGAGAGGTACGGTCGAGATGCAAATAATTTTTTTCAATTAAATCCTTTGCTTTATACAAAATAATTACGTAAGAATATATTACGACGTAAAGTGTCGTCTGTACAACGACAAGCAACCAAACAAATAAACGTATAATCAAGTACATAAAGTATGCAACAAGGTTCAACAAAACAGTAGATGAGATCTTGACAAATTGGACGTCGCTGTAATCCGCTATAGTCGGTCGGCGGCGCTCGTTGACGTGACGCGCTGACGTGACGCGTGCACAGCGCGGTCACACCGCACCGTGATTACAGGACCGCAGGGTTTTCTCATCGTGTGTGATTGCCTCTAAAATGTACAATGGATAAAAAATATTAATATTTGCAGCTTCTCTGTAGTTCACTTTCATTCAACTTTCGAGACGTCGAATGTCACGTGGCGTATTTTATTCCTCCAAGCGGGAATCGAACAAACAACCACCGCCTTCACTGTCAGAAACCTATTATTGACTACATATATTTTCTATATGTGAATGTTTTAATATTTACGGCTGCCGGTCCGTGGCTTGATTTCTTTAAATGTAGTACATACTCGTAGTATAATTGAGGCAGTAATTTTGTCTTTAATTAATTGTTTCAGGATGCGCATAAATCGTATGAGTAAATTATAATACAGCTATATATCTACATTACGAACATATCGTAATGTATGTACTCGCACGTTATGGTACGGTACGATATGACCTCGACAGATGCACGAGTATATATAGACTTTTTGTTTACACATGCGAACTGATAAGATACTAGAAATTGTTTAAATATATTTCTAAAGAGACATGTATCTATGCGTCTTATTGACCATGGATATATCAATTACGAGCAATGTTTTTTTTAATTTTTAAAATAATTTTCATTAATCATTTGTTTCTCAAAATATTAAAAAAAATAAAAAATATAAAAAAATCGATTCTTAGTTTTTATGAATGAGTACGAACAGCATTGACACCAACATTGTGTGATTATTCTTCATTAATTACCTTCAACTTTAAGATATAATATATAATGAAAATAACTTTAAACATTTTTAAATATTTTAAAAACCATTTTCAAATTAATTCTAAAATTTCGCTTACTTACCATAATCCAATCCTTACTTTATACAAAACTAGATATCACAGTCAGGGGTTCGAGGGGGCACGAGGGGGCATGAAGTAGACGAGGACCGGGTGCCGGGGTACATGTCACGGGAGACAGATCGGCAAATTGGAGCGTTCCTAATCTCGGCTCGCATTTTAGCGAACAGACAGATCCGAGTGTGACAGCGTTTGATTGGTCCGAGCTCTGCAGGCGCTCCTCTTCGCGATTTCCACTTGTCCACTAGAGCAGAGCCGTAGTGGAAGTTAGCAATTACAAATAGGAAAAGGAAGCGATAACGATATGAAACGATACCGTTAATTTAACTCCACTGGTGTAAGTGGATATAGTATTCATTAATTATATTACTTGCATAGTTGTTTTATTATGTATACGAGTATATATATACATAATAAGACAACTAATAAGCTAGCGTAGCGTACATTACTAGTTCAAAACAAACTAAAAATATGTTATTCCTTATCAAAATAAAAACAAACCAGAGTGTTTCTCGTCAATGACTTTTTATCATTCCATTTAGTGAAATAGAAAACAGAAACAACAAGCAAATACTCGTGGTGGTTGGTACTGTAGCCGCGCACTCGTGCAGGTGCAGGCGGCCGCAGCGCATTCACTTGATCTCTATAATATCCTGATGAAACAAGAGGGATTATAATGTAAATATATGTAAATGCGAGAGACGAGGGGGGGGGGGGGCTATTCTACCAGCGGAGAGCGGGTCCCACTGTGCGCGTGTACTGTACTAGCAGTGTGGTATGACACTTGTCTGAGAAACGAATTTGGGTTTATATTTGCTCTTATATATGTACATATGAATATATATAAATAAATTACTGTTTCTTGTTATAATTTATATGAGTATTACATATACTACGTTTTATTATAGCATATAGTGTTTATGCATATATTAAGAATTCTACCCTGTTATACAAGTATAACGGATACGGCGTGAAGCAGGAAAAAATACCCCAACGTCTGGTCACCAAAACGCACGCTGAGCCAGAAAAATGGTCGCATTGGACAGATAACGACAGCTTACGTCGCGGGAACGTGAGGCTTTATGCTAAATTGTGGGAACATGACTTGTTTCTTAAATGTCACACTCGACTGCGGCTCCGCAGGAAAGCACACTTTATAATAAGCTAGCTTTTATTTATTTATCTATCTAGGTAAGCTGAGTAAGCTGAGAAGTCCTAGTACTCACAAACATTACATTTGGAGTCGCGTGCTGTGCTGCTGCGCCACAGCTACAACAATGACACAGCGTACAATCTATAGCATTACTCACTACACACCTTCACAGCGGCGTACTTACTTACTTACTTACTTACTTACTACACTTAATCAATGGACGTATGCACATTTAATTGTATAACAATATATCACTTGAAATCCGTTTATAATACAGTTTGTTTTTAATAATTATATTTCTTTTATGTTTCAAGCACAACAATATATATTTTTATTTAAAAAAAGTTTCGAGCGAATACTGCTGTTCGGAAGTTATTACTCTTACACTTTGAAATCAATGTCGATGTCGAAATATTGAAAAACATTCAAGTTGACGCTTTCATAGGTGACAATACGAGCTTCCAATTCCAATCCACCATTAGATTTGAAGTCACAGTAATTACAAATATCCTTTAAGCTGCTGCAGTCCAGGGATTACGAAAGTGGTTTGGCAAAACGAATTAAGATCATATCACGAGGCATTGTGCGCGCGCTGAGGTCCAACAAACCGCGAGAGCTGACGCGCAGCTTATCTATGTTTTATATCTCATAACAGAGTTGCCGAGTCCTTGTCGTGGGGCCGTGTTTAATACCAAATATTAATTGTTCTATCTCGACTGCTACCAATGAAATGATTAAAGTTCTCAGTTGTAGAGGTAGTATTATGTTGAACAGGATTTCTTGGATAAACAGATACAAAACTTTAACAAGAAAAACGTAATGCTTGCCAAAATATGAGGTAGTAGTGAGTAGGTAAAGAGGCGAGAGTGTGAAGACATTCTTTTCTTCCTATTCAATAACTGAAGAAATTTCATATTGTTTGAAATGAAAACATTTTCCCGACTGAGATTGAACTAATAATAATGAAAGTACATTAGTATACTTAGTTGTATTTACGCTGTGTCCACGTGGCAGAACTCAACACCGCGTTTTGTCTTGTTATCAGAGAGAACAATAGAGCCCACAACCATTGCGTTAACAGACGGCGTACAACCGCACCAGGTTATTAAAGTAAACACTAAGTGAATGTACTGATATATAATAACTATGTGTATGCACAACGTGACGTAACCGGTACTCACCTCACCGCCTCACACGCTGCCTGCCTGCCTGCAGCGTTACATATGGATAAATATCGAAGTAGATAGCCGTGTTGAGTGTGGTCGCCGGGTCGAATCCAGATCAAATAATCATAAATATGTGTTTGTAATATAGCTTGTTTATATTTGTATTAAATAAATCATTTACTTCGTTCCCTAGGGGACGAAGTGTCTTAACACGAAGTTCCCTCTGCCTACCCTGCTGTGTGCGGGATACAGCGTGAAGCTGACAAAAAAAATCTCGTGAATAGCCGCGTCCGCGTCACTGAGAGGTATTGTTTTGTAGAAAGCACTGACCTGAGCGCGAGCAGCGGCAGATAGAGTACTGAGACAGTAGCTTACCTGAAATGAAAGCGAAAAAATATTAAACAATAATGAAAGCTTTACGTTACGTACGTAATACGTAAAGCCAAGGATTCCGCTTCAAGATTGTAGTTCAACGAGAAGTACTCCTACGAACAACTGTGCAGAATGCTGCAGACATGCATAAGTTGCTCGTAACTTTTGTTTGCGTTGACTTAGAAGCTTGATTCTTATCTGCGCTCTGAGGAACCGCAGATTTGAATAATTGATATTAGTTTGAGCTTTATGCTACCACACGATCTCGAGATACTCATCTCGGGTTTGACAGACAGATAGACAAACAACAACGTACTCTTGTAACAATTAAGTTTTTTCTCCTTTTGAGTTACGGAATCCTAAAAGTTATAGCATGTTCCGTATTCTAGAAAATAAGGTTGGTTCGGTTTATAAAATTACTTAACGCATTTCTTGCCAAAATTTACAGCTTTATGATTTAAGATTGAAATAATAAATTAAGAACAAATTTTGCTTTAAGCTACTACCAAGTCCTTGTATTCTGTATATGATTATTTGTGAAATTAAAATTCCATGACAACATACATATCAAGTCTGTCACAAAGCCGAAACTTTCAATGATGATATCGCACATCACTTGACAGGAAGGTTTCCATCGAGAGACTGCGTGCGGCCAGTTTACAACGACTAAGTGAAATATCGCTTTCAACTCATTACTGAATTCTTGTCCCTTTGGCAGTTATTATTTATTCATTACAATACAATAATTAACTTTAATTTTAATCGATAAATATTTTTCTTCATTAATATAGAATAAAACATTTTTTCTAAGTAATATAAATTTAAAACTCGTGTTGATTCCGGAGTATAAAAATTATTCATATTAAATATTTACGCTAATGCAAATATATAAAAAAGCCATCAGCAATGAAGCGGTGAATGTGTTAACAATGTGATAGACGCATCACCGGGTGCTGGTTTTTGCCACTTACACGAATACAGTGTACGGTACGAGTAGAACAAGAGCGATTTCACTTTTACGTTCGACCTGATTGATTGTGGCCAAATAGACCACATATCCTTTAACAGCTGTAAGTATACGGTATATAACAATCAGAAGGTCGGCGCGAGCACTTATGAGCTATGACTAAATATCCTCCGAGTCCGTATTTAACGTATTTAACGCCACCGACGCCGACGAACTCATGAGTTAAATATAACAATTCACACAGACAGTTACATAATAATAATTAATTATGCGGGTAGTTTTATTGTAAGTACATGTTCTGATTTTATTTCTTTCTATTCTATCTACACAACATCAACTTTCGATTCGAGTTTTTATAATAAATCAATTTTTCTAAAGTGAAAACAAAAGAAGGGTTAAAATATGAAACATAACCAGATCGAACCTGAGCACGTGTTCATTGTTGTAGAGTATGTGCCGCTCAGATTGCAGGCATCTCAGCCGATCTGAGACAGTTTCCAGATGGATTTAAATTCGGAGTATCCACATCTGCGTATCAAGTAGAAGGTGCTTGGAATGCTGATGGTAAATACATACCTTTACCTTTTTAATTATTATATGTATATATTATATATATATATATATATATATATATATATATATATATATATATATATATGATACGTACATTTCAGGTAAATCAACAAACATTTGGGATAACTTCACACATACGAACCCATACAGAATTAGAGACTGTTCAAACGGAGATGTCGCTACAAACTCTTATTATTTCTATAAAAGAGATGTGGAAATGTTAAGAGAGCTTGGGGTTGACTTTTATCGATTCTCTCTGTCCTGGACAAGAATTTTGCCGACAGGATTTCCTGATAAAATTAATCCTGCAGGCGTTGAATACTATAACAACCTCATCAATGAACTGATGATGTATAACATAGAACCTGTGGTGACTATATATCATTGGGACTTGCCACAGAACTTGCAAGATATGGGTGGGTGGGAAAATCCCAATATCTTACAATGGTATGGAGATTTCGCTCGCACTGTGTTTGCATTGTTTGGCGATAGAGTGAAATATTGGATAACAATAAATGAGCCAAGTCAAGTTTGTTTATATAGTTATGAAATAGGTATGCTAGCTCCTGGTATCACCAGTAGTCCCGGTGTGTCTAATTATCTGTGTGCTAGAAACCTTCTTTTGGCTCACGCTACGGGTTACCATATTTATGATGAAGAATTTCGACCTCATCAAAATGGCGTTATCTTTATTACTATAAACATACAAGGATTCGCCCCCCTATTTGACGACCAGAGTGAAGCTGTAAGGGACGCCTACCAGTTTGAGGTGAGAATATAACCATAGTTTGACATTTAAGTATAACTTGTTACTTTATAATGAATATAATTTAACTTTTTAGAATGGCATATACGCTTATCCAATTTTTTCAAAGACCGGGGATTTTCCACCTGTGTTGAAGAGTAGAGTCGCAGCAAAGAGCACTGCGCAGGGATTTTACAGATCAAGGCTTCCTGCACTATCGTCGCAAGAAATCAAATTTATACGTGGGACATCAGATTTTTTTGGTTTAAATTTTTATACTACCATGTTAGTCTACAGAGACCAGTCAAGCGAAGACTATTACCCATCGCCTTCAACTTTAAATGATCTCGGCATTCGAGTATTTAATTCAATGGAATCTGAACTCGTTAACGCTACTATGGTAACTATGAACTGGCCCTATATAATTATCGGCGTGAACAAAGAGAAAGTTCAAATAATATACTTATTATTGCATTGTTTAGTTCTATGTAAGTAATTGTAACCTTGTATGTATTATTTTGACGTAAATATTTGGTATAAATATTTTTTTAGTGTTCAGAATTAAGAGAACATTTTAGACATTCTTCGCAGATGTTGATCATGAAATTTCGATCTGACAGCATTTATGATTTCAGTATTGGCCAGGAGGTTTCTACAACGTACTGGCCATGTTGCGTGAAGAGTTTGACAATCCTCCCGTGTTTGTGACTGAGAATGGTTTTACGAGTCCTGCTACTTTATTGGACGTGGATCGAATCAATAAACTGAAAAGTTATATGTCAGCTCTGTTAGACGCGGTTGATAGCGGGAGTGATGTAAGAGCTTATACTGTTTGGACCCTTATGGACAATTTTGAATGGACTTTCGGCTTTGAGTAAGTCAAATGAAAACATGGAATATTTATTGACATTCTTATACCCTTGTTAAATTTTGTGAATATAATTTTTTTCAGCTTCATGCAGATGTAGCAGGGTTGGCCGAAGGAGCCTGATATTAAGACACTCCGCTCCCTACTTTCCGCTGTATTTCTGAAAGCATTGCTTGTTGAGTGACAGAACTCAAGGCCGTGTTTTGGCTCGAAATCAAAGCGAAAAAATAAAAACATTTAATATTTCATTTCCTCATATGGGAATAGAACCTATAACCTGTCGCATTTACAGTTACACATTTGTGCCCCAGCGCCAGAATCGTCAATAAATTAATCAATGATTCATAGAAAATGTATTACATTGTTAACAGACGTAAATTTGGTCTTTATGAAGTGGACTTCGAGTCTCCGTTTAAGACGCGAATACCACGTCAGTCAGCTTTCTTCTACAAAGATGTAATAAGAGAACATGCGTTGAATCTCTACTGGGAACCGGATCTATAAAGGCAAATTGTGACAGACGAGAGACACTAGGAATTTAGTAAAATAAAGAACTTTTTAAAATTTTTTAATTTTAATTAAATTAAGAAAAATTGTAGCCAAATTTTATCTATTTTAATTGAAGATAATTTTTTTATGTTATTATTTCAGCAAATATGACGTATACAAATAGAGATACTAAGCAAAACAACTAACTGAAAGCTACTAAACTCACCGATTAAAGCAATATGACATTTTACAAAGATATCCTCACTTTTGTATATTTAAACATATATTGAAGCAGACAACAAAATCCCTCTCACTAGATGTCTACTTAACCTTCAAATGCAATTTGCAAGGTCACAGTCGAAAAAAAAATTTATAATTTTGCACTTACCAAAAAATATATAAAAATATTGACGTTTACAATAAATAATTAAATTAAAATAATTGTACTAAATAATCCAATAAATAAAAATATATTCTTCGAAAGTAAGTGAGAGAGAGTCTCAACAATATGAACATAATTAATCGCGTCGCCTCTATTTATGTATAATACTAGCGTCCAGTCGAGTGCGGTCGTAAACGCCGCCAATTAGAGCAAACATCCTTCAATAGTAAAGAACTCTCATAAATGATTCACATATTTATGTCTGTTTTAAGGTCAATACTTACAAGGATGTTAAACAAATAATAAATTTCCCCGCTCGGTTTTTCTATTTAATGGCGTCCACGCAAATATATTTATGAGTAAAAAAATATAATTCAAATAGCAGTTACATCGTCTATTAATTATCTAAATAATTAATATGCAGCTGATAGTATTGTAAGTGCAAATTTTTAAAAATACGCCATAAAAATCTTGCATTTTGTTTCGATCTAAGTGTCCAAACAAATAATTATAGTAAAAATTATACTTGAAACAGATACAAATGAAATTATATTAATTCAGATTTTGTAAAACAATACATTTTTGCAGATTATGTTTAATTAGGATTTCATATATCTTGGCCACACACAGGCTATTTCCTAATGGATTTAAATTCGGAGTGTCCACTTCCGCTTATCAGGTGGAAGGTGCATGGAATGTTGATGGTAAATTAATTATTTTACGTTTTCCTTGAAGAAAATAAGACCTTTCTACGTCTTCAAATTAATTTTCAGGCAAGTCTATGAACATCTGGGATAACTTCACACATACGAATCCAAACAGAATTGGAGACGCTTCAAATGGAGATGTCGCTACAAATTCTTATTATTTGTATAAAAGAGATGTGGAAATGTTAAGAGAGCTTGGGGTTGACTTTTATCGATTCTCTCTGTCCTGGACAAGAATTTTGCCGACAGGATTTCCTGATAAAATTAATCCTGCAGGCGTTGAATACTATAACAACCTCATCAATGAACTGATGATGTATAACATAGAACCTGTGGTGACTATATATCATTGGGACTTGCCACAGAACTTGCAAGATATGGGTGGGTGGGAAAATCCCAATATCTTACAATGGTATGGAGATTTCGCTCGCACTGTGTTTGCATTGTTTGGCGATAGAGTGAAATATTGGATAACAATAAATGAGCCAAGTCAAGTTTGTTTATATAGTTATGAAATAGGTATGCTAGCTCCTGGTATCACCAGTAGTCCCGGTGTGTCTAATTATCTGTGTGCTAGAAACCTTCTTTTGGCTCACGCTACGGGTTACCATATTTATGATGAAGAATTTCGACCTCATCAAAATGGCGTCATCTTTATTTCTATAAACGTCCAGGGCTTTACAAGTATATTCGAAGGTCAAACCGAAACTGTAAATGATGCTTACCAATTTGAAGTAAGCAGTCAATATTTTTTTATTAATATTTCGTACTTTATTGGCAATTTTTCTAAGTTAAATTATTTACTTTTTAGTCTGGTATCTATACATATCCCATTTATTCAAAGACCGGGGATTTTCCATCTGTGCTGAAGAGCAGAGTCGCTGCAAAAAGCGCTGCACAGGGTTTTTACAGATCGAGGCTTCCTTTGCTATCTGAGAAAGAAATCAAGTTTATACAAGGAACGTCAGATTACTTTGGCTTAAACTTCTATACTACCTTATTGGTGCACAGAGATGAATCAATTGAAAGCTATTATTCATCTCCTTCAGTACTAAATGACCTGGGTGCTCGAGTTTTTAATTCCATGGAATCAGATATTGTCAATGCAACTATGGTAAGTGTGAAACTACAATGCTTAGAACAGAGCACAAGTAATAAACTAATATACGAGTACATCTCTCGTTCAGTTCTTAAAGAAATAGAAGATTTCTCCGAACGATGTAGGGGAAAGTTTGCTATATTGTACCCACATAACTACGATCCAATTTTAACAGCAAACTATCAAGGTTATCCTTATGTTTTTGCTTCGATGTAAACATTAAAGTTGACTTAATTGATTTGACTATTCTGCAATAGTTATTTTTATTAAGAGGTTTTTTTCTTTAAAGTTTATATCGGTACGATTTAGAATCTGGGTTTCGAGGTTTCCCAAACAAAATGTACAAAAAATACGAAGTTTTTTGTTCAATATATTTGTTTACTTTGTTATTTACGAAAGAATAGGGGTACTGAAGTTAAAATTATATAAAATTCCTTGTACGTATAAGCTCTTGGTACGACTTAAGAACTGGTTCATTTTATTTGCAATTTAGTTTGTTAATGTACTTTATCTCATAATATGTCATAAGCTCTTCAACATTCATATAGGCCCAAAACTTTGTTCCTTAAAGCCGTTAAAGTGTCCTTCACTCATCTGTAATACAGAATATAAAATAAAGAAATATAACGGGCAACAAATAATCTAACATTCGCGATAAAAAATGAATATTTAAAAAAAAATACGTTAGAAAAATTTAATAAGTACCGGCACGATTTAGAAACCACAGCTCGGTATGATTTACAGGAGCACGCCTATCATGAAAAAACAACATGTTATTTCATAACCTCAAATTATTGTATTTGTTAATACTCGTAAATAAGATAACAACCAAATAGCAGTGGAATTACATAGAAAACCCTGAAAGCTTACCGTTTGCGCACCAACCTATTTCATTTGTAGGAAGCACGCTCTCATACTAAGCGACGTGATGAGTTATAAAAAACGTTAATAAATTACAATCAAAATGAAAAAGAAGATGAAATCACATACTAATATAGAATTGTGTCCATAACAAGAGGCTCAATTCTTGACTAACTCTGATTTCAGTTTTGGGCGGGAGGCTTTTACAACACTTTGAAAAGGTTACGCGATGAGTATGACAATCCTCCCATATTTGTGACAGAGAGCGGTTTTACGAGTTCAGACAGTTTGTTGGATGTCGATCGTATTAAGAAAGTTAAAGCGTACATGTCAGCACTGCTGGACGCCGTCGACAGCGGGAGCGACATAAGAGCCTACACTTTTTGGAGTCTCATGGACAACTTTGATTGGAGCGTCGGCTATGAGTAAGTAAATTATTATTACATAAATATGATGCATGCCTTTAAAAAAATACAAGCTTAATGTCATAAAAACATATTAAATTTACATAGAATTTCACCATGAACGTTATCCTTAAAAAATCATAATTTTGTGAAACTTTATTAACTTTAAACCGTCATGGCGCAGGGGGGCGCGCTGTAACTCGACGGTTGTGGGATCGGTCTCGAAAAAATCGAAAGAATGAATTACTGTTTCTTAATTCGTCCATTTCTTCGCTCTGGCACCAAGCTAAACGTCCGGCATTGGTTTCCGCCGCTCAACCCGCAATGCCTCAAAAAATATGGCGGAAAGTGGGGAATCGAGTATCTTAACACTGGGTTCCCCCTGCCTGTAAGCGGGATACATCGTGAAGCAAATTTTTTTTTTTAGAAATAAATTCGGCCTATACCAAGTCGACTTTGAGTCTCCGTTCAGGACACGAATACCACGCCAGACTGCTTTCTTTTATAAAGACACCGTAAGAAAACATGCCTTGAATCTGTACTGGAAACCAGATCAGAATAGATCCATGACGATTGACGAAGGACATTAGTAATATATCGTTAATACTATTTTAAATTTGACTTAAATAAATTATTTGCATCATTGATATTTTATTTCATTTTATATATTTATTAATTTATACTTAAATATTATAATGATGGGTCGTTATCTTGGATCCAGTACACGACAGAGTATTTCAGCAACTTTAAGAGATGGGTATATTATTTTTCGCAAAGTGAAATTGACAAAATTTGTTAGTTGAGTCAGTAAACTCCGGAATATACAGGAGCCACCAATACGAGGCCGCAGCGAGGGTAGAAAAGATTATTGATAAACCAATTTCAGTTATTTGCATATAATTAATATTCAATTGCGTTCGCCCGTCCGTCACTTTACCAGTGATTAAAATGGTTGCCTGTTCAATTTGGTAATTGAAGAATTTCAAATATTATATTCAAATAAAATATGTTTCTAAATGAATACATTTTAAATTAAATTAAATTGAAAATACAGGCCATTATAGCGCAGCGGCACAATTCTGTGACTGGAACGCGACAGTTGTGGGTTCGAATCTCACTCGAATTTTCATTTCGGTGTCCAAGCAAAGACTAGTTATGAGTTCCGCCACTCAACACGCAATCCCTCCAGAACTCGGCGAAAAATTGTTAACGGAGTGTCTATGACACTCCGTTCACTAGATTCCTTCTGGCTACCCTGCTGTGTGCGGGATACAGCGTGAAGCTGATTAAAAATATAAAAATAAAAAGTGTACAGGTCCACTGGGCATTTTTAAATAATCTAATGTGATTTTAAATCCTAAAATGCAGCAGCAGTGTCGCAGTGGGTCTGTTTGCTGGATCATTGTCATCATCCGTCAGGGCATTAAAACATCAATATTTTTAAAATATTATAATTCTACATTTTCTTGCGGTTGATTAGACCACATATTTTTAACAAGTATTTATTTATTACATGAGTATATGGCGCTTCACACTTTTACCAGCAAGAAAAGCAAAGAACGAATTAACCAAAATCTATATAATTTATTTGTCAAATAGGAAAATCCTTTCAACATAAAAAATCTGTTTCACGTTTTTCCCGCATAAAATATGTTATACAGAAGGAACTTAATGTTTAATACTACGCGCTGCGTGGAAAATGTATACTCCGTTTTCCATAATAATATCCCGCTTTCCACGCATCGCCTTATTTTCAAGACGTTGCCCGTTGAGCGGTGAATTAACGCCGCGTTTTGTCTTTCTGCGTTTTGTTTTGACTGTGTGTGTGACTGTCCAGCCTGCAACTATCGCGGTTCCAGTCAGGGGTTGTCCCACTGCGTCGATTCTTAAAAATAATTAATTAAAAAATTGTGTCATAATTTATTTACTTTTAAATATAGCTTTTATGTATAAGTACGTGTTCCGCGTGTTATATTTTGCTGTTTTGTTTATATAACTTCACATTGAGTTCCTCTTCTCTTCGACTTAACTTTAGGTTCCCTCTACCAGGGTAGTGTTATATACGATAAAAGCGTGAACATGCTTATAAATACCAATTGTTCACCGAAAACGAACAGATGTGTTTTGTATTGTTTTCTGAAGCTACACGATGAAACATGACTTCAATATGATTTTAGTCGTTTTTGACGGTCGCACATTCGAATTCTTCCTTTTAGTTTGTTCTCACGCAAGCACTAAATGTCTAAAAACGGCAGAAAATCAATGCTATAGGAAATAATAGCGGGATTTTGTATAATGTTGACCGTGCCGCCGCGAGTGCGTGTCGTTGGCGCGCGTCCAGGCGGGCAGGGCTGCCGATTGCTTTACGTGTGTCTCTTTACTTCTTTTTTCACTTGTAATTAAAATCAGTAACGGCGGACGGAGCTGAGCAAAGTGTTCCACAGCTGATCACCGTGTCGTCCACAACGTTACTGCGAAATAACAGAGCTGTAGGCTTAACGGTAGACCGTTCCTAGAGGAGGAGTAGCTTTTGACCAGAAAGTGTGTTTCGTTGTAAAGTTACTCTCAAAAATGTAAAACATATATATATATATATTATTTAACTTCAATTTTGAATAATATCGACTATACATGATTCATGATTGAAATATTCATATTCATACAGATAAGACAGCAGCCCTATAAGGATTTTATTTGCCAACCGGCCGCCCGCCCGCCGTCCGAGCGCGATGCTACTTTACAAGCGTCGCCCTTGATTTACGTACGCGCCTAACAAGACTAAAAAGAGACACTTGCGCCCTTTTGTCAACTTTGATTCATACTATTTTACATCAAAATATGTTCAGCAATTAATTTTGACATTATTAATACCAGACGGCTGACATTCATATAATACTAATGATGCTGTCGAGGAATCTCATTATATTTGAAATAATGTGAATTTTGTTTTCTTTTTTAGTATGATATTTGTCAACCGACACAAACATTTTTTGATTAAAGTGATTTTTGATTAAAGTAACATATTTTTAGTAGCATAATATAATTTAATATTTATTAAAACGTATATTTCCGCTTCTTCGCTCTCGGTGCCCAAGTAAAGTGCGACGTTAAGTTACGTTTCTTAATACGCAATATCATCAAAAATTCAATGGAAAGTGGCTAACGAAGTGTCATCATATCAGGTTCCTTCAGCTTACCGTGCTGAGTGCGGGATACAGCGGGAAGCTGATTTATTTATTAGCAGTAAAAAAACGTAGCGCTTGGCGCTCCGATCTAACTACCTCGCTCACGCAGTATCGTGAAGCTAGGTTTTTTTAAGGAAAAAATTGTGTTTGCATTTAATAGTTTCGTAGGGTCGCCTATTAATTATTTTAAGGCTACAGAACTGAACAACTAAAAATACTTTGATTCACATGTTCAATGAAATCAAGAAAAGCCGAGAATTTTAAGCAATAATTAATGTAATTTATACTAAAAATTAATTCAATTTCTCATATTTTCTGCACGGCCTTGCAGCTATTTTTATTCATATTGAGGTTGACGTAGCGCAGTCTCAGCGCCTGCCTGTAAACGCGATGGTTCTGGGTTCGATCTCAGTCAAGGAGAATTGTGGTGAGCACAAGTGGATCAACACCAGGTTTCCTTTGACACTGTGACACTGCCTTTGTGAAGGTGTGACATATTCATCTGACACATCTCATCCGGGTAACAGATGGAGCACATTTGTCTGGATAATTTACTGCGGCTATTCTGAAGTACACTCACTGACACTAACAACTTACGTGGAATTAACAAAAACAGAGTGCACTGAATGACTAAACATTATCGTAACTAAATGGGTGGTTTTTCTACTACACGTCAGACGACAGGGAGTGGGGCCGTGTTCCACTACTCCACGAACTGTATTAAAAATTAGGCGGAAAGAGGAACGGTGTGTCTTCTCACTAGATTCAGTTTGTTTGCCATATCATATGCGAGATACATGCTAAAAAGCTACATGAAGCTAAAACATATTATATGTACTGGACTTTCTTATATAGTATAAGTATATGTAAAGACTATCCAAAGTTTTCCTAACTTTTTTTCTCAGAAAAATTGTGTTAAGATGGCAATAAAAACACACACACAAACGTAGAAAAGAGAATGAAATTGATCACTTTCACTATTTTTAGTTCGTAAATCACTCGCCAAATAAATTCCATTTGCAATATCGACCATCCATTACTGCCAAACCGTCCGACCGTCCGTCGCCCGAATTACTTGTAACGAGAATACTCACAAATAAACGCCCACGCCACCGAAACCAATCGGAGATAAAAAATATTTGACTTGATGCTGTGAATGATTGCTGTCGTTGCGTTTTACTAAAGGGATTATTAAAGTTTTAACAACATACATCTATATAAGTGAAGCTGTAACTATAATAATGAGTTTCCATATTTCTTAAATGAATATTTAAATTTGTAATTTAGGTGTCATTCTTCTTGTGGGGCAGTCTTTGCTTAAATAGTGCATAGCATAGTATTGAATTCCTTTATCAAACATTAAAAAATATTTGTATAAAATTAAACTGTCAGGGGGGTGAGGGTTGAACAATGACAACCTAAAAAAACACTAACTAGAGATATAGCCTTCTAGACTGAGATCCGAGAGCCCCCATACCTAAGTTATTTTAGCAAAGGTGAAATTTTGAGTATTAATACTCTAAATGTATGTCGTTTAAATTGCGTGCATACTTACTAACTTGAATTGCATATATATTCAAATTAACTCTACTTTACTCCTTCTAGAAATCTTAATAAATTGAGAATCAGTGATTTAGTGATAAGATAAGCACCAAATGAAAGCGGTGCAATATCGAGGATTTCAGCTCATGAATTTAGAAACCATCTGCAGTCGGAGTAGCCCGTTTTAAAGCTCTTATTAAACAAAGAAGATAATACATACAATTGATAAAATTTGTAATTTTAGTTTAGTGGAAAGGCGGCCTTATTACTATTATATACTCGTAAGTAATCTCTTACAGACAACGTTTCATTCATAAAATCTAATTGTCAGACTATTGTTGGCGGAAAACGTTCAACTAAATTTTAAAATACTACAATGTCGTAAATTATTTTACTTTTCATGAATTTGAATAGAAACGAGCGCGGGACGGGGGAGGGGGGAGGGGGGGTTTGATTCCCCCAAACAAACTCATTTGAATATGATAGTATCGAAAACGATGACCCCACGCAATGGTAAGGGGAGACAAAATATTAGTCTCGTGGTCCGCATGCGACCGACGGCGGCCTCGACTCCGGTACTAAATTGTGGTTCACTTTTTTCATACATTGTGCTATTATAGCACGTTGTTAAGTTGCGGTATCTACGCGCGGCGTTCCACCGCGTGCACTGCCGCACGTAATGTCGAGCATTCCGGCGTCACGTGGAGAGCGGACACTCGTCACGAGGTCATCTCTGTCTAACCGGACAGTTGTATACTGTAATAATATATAATTTTATTTTCTTTAGAACATATTATAATTTTACTCATTGAAATATAAACAGAAGCTAAACAAGATTTAAAACTAAAATATATCGCAATATGTTCTTAAAAATATAACTTTATAACCTGTACTTATATATACTCGTATACTATAGTCATCTGAGAGCTACTTCAAAATCTATTAGGAAACTGTTTTTAAGGATCAAGCTAGTTCTTTGACCGTCGAAGGTGATTGAATTTTTATTTATAAACAAAGATACAAACGAACATTTCCTCTGTATATATATATATATATATATATATATATATATAACACATTAGCGGGTACTGCAGTCCGTTGTATCCGGTAATGCATTTTTGATATTCCACGACGTAATTTCTTGCGATCTCGGAGCGACTTCCCGTCGTTACTTTTTCTATGGAAAAACTTCAATTGCGTAATTGCTTTTAAATTTATTGGATAAACGGCCGTCACGGGCGGGATGTGAGGGGTGAGACCGACTCGTGGTATATTGTATATATCAATGATACACGTAACATAATGCTTAGTTTTATATAGGTTGCCGTCGTGGTGCAGCGGCACGGCGGTTAATACGAAACGGTTCTGGGTTAGATTCTTATACGGGGGAATAAACTATTTTCATTTTCTCGCTCTGTTAACAAGAAGCATCGTGTTGAGGTCTGCCATTCAACACGCGACGTCTAAATAATTGATTGGAAATGGAGAACGGAGTTTTTAAATACCAGTTGCCTCCGCATACCGCGCTAATTCTTTTTATATAAGCTTATTAGTCTTAATGTTTTGGAACATTGCTTACGTTATATATACGTGGCGATATAAGTTAATGTTTTAAATGACCTCATCAACATTAGATGTGAATATAAATACAGAATACTTAACAAACATAATAAAATGTTATATTTTAAGACAAGCCCAATTATATGCTCGTCTTACAAAATAGCCATTTCATTTCACTACACATTAATTTGCCAATACAACAGACAACAGAAAAAATAAATTTCCAGATTATTTTGATTTTGAGATATCCAGTGATACATTAATATAATAATATATTTGTGCACGCGCACCGAAAAACTCACATAATATAGAGAAATTTAGGAAAAATGTTCCGCGTCCAAGAAAAAGTATCGCACGTGCTCTGAATACTGGAAACGGAGCCGAATGAAGACGTGCCATTTACAGAAGTGACCTCACTAAAGAAAAGAAACCTTTCCAGGATTGTGTCTCTGATCCTTGAATTTTAAACGAGCGTAACAAACCCTACTATTTTACTGATTTCTGTGGATCTCGTATACGTGAGGAATACTTAATGCTGACAAATATTGCTTCAGTTCCTTTTGCTTGAACCGATTTCAAAAGAAAGAGGTTACATGTTTTTCTTGTTCGTATGTTGTGATTTTTCAATTAAAAATATCGCATTCTTACAACTACATTCCTCTTTGTTTTTAAAATACCAAAAAAAAAAAAACCAATAAAAGGGTCTTTTTCGTAAAAATAGTTTAAAATTGATAATTATTCATATTGTTTTCAGTTCTAAACCAAATAGTTGACACAATGGCGTAAATTTGCGGTTTTGTTTCAGAGCTCATATGAAATTGGCCATATTTGAGTGATTCGATAGTTCGGAACAAACGCAGCTGCGATCTAAATCAATGGCCTATTGGCGATGACAGTGTGTGCGGTGTTGAGGAATAGTGCTGATGTTATATATTACCTATTGCCTATAATTTGTATTTTATTATAATATAAGAATCTCCACTCCTCATTATTCGGCCAAATTTGGACACATTGTATATTAAGTTGCGGAAATCAAGGCTACGCTTTGTCTCCTTATCAAACCGGGAAATAAAAATGAATATAATAATTTCCCCAAGTGGATATCGAATCCACAATCATCGCGCTTAAAGCCATGCGTTGTTTAATTGCGCCACGATAGCTAGTAAAACAGTAACTTTATATCACAAGTAGGTACATAGCTACTGCAACTGACCGACTGCTGGTGCCTGTGACGACGCGCCTACTCCGCCTCTACTTATTCCTCGTAGCTATTGTGTTGTCAAGGTGAGCTGCGGGCTTTGTCTGTATGCTAAGGATTATTATAAATGTATTGAGGGCAGCACTCAAGCCATGTTTAACAGCTGGTCCACGCCTCACCGGGAAACCTGTAGCAGTTATTTACAGTCAGACCGTGGCCTGCGTCACGGCGGCCTCGAAACCAAAACAAATCGCATAATAAGAATCCAAATAAAATATAAAACGACTCTATCCGGGAAATTTTTAGTGAGTCAGACACATTATTACACCCGAGTTTTATTGTTTTTGACGAAATATAACTGCTTGCTCCCTCAGCACAGCTAACTACACTAGCTAACCACTAAATGTATTAGTCACTCTTATATTGTTATTACTTGTATTTTAACTTGTATATCGTTTAATAAATTTTACTTATGCTTTAATATATTTCTTAGTTTTCTCGATTTTTACATATTTAAAATGTAACTGTAATTATGCAGTGTACCACTGTTATTTTAATATTACATTTTGAAATCATTAATGAAAAACTTTAATGAAATAATTTTGATTCAAATACTCAAATAGTATTAATGAAGTGAAGTCATCATATTTTCTGTAACTTCCAAAATATTGTCAGTTACGTATTTTGAAATATTTTAAAATGTAAGTCTCCATTTTCTCGTTTCTTAATGTAATGTAATAAAAACGCCACTTACACTTTTGCGATACGAACAGGATCGGATGTTGGTGGAGACCAATGCGTAACCTCAGTACTCTATCTGCTACATAGTACTAAATAGAGATGTAATTTCACCTATTTCCAAGGCCAGTGCGCACTGCAGAGGACAACAGGGCGCGCGCACACTCGCCGCACACTGCTACTGTTATTTAATTTCAATGTAATTGTATGCGCATACAAATGTTTATTTCGTAAATGTTTATTAGGTCGAGTTGTATCCTCTTGAAATTACCATTCATACCTCTATCTTAGGTGATACAGTACTATGGTATCAACGAGCTGGTGTGATAATGGCACCAGGACCATAATGTAGAAACTGTTCAGAGGCTACTCAAAAACCATTTGAATTAAGGCTCATACAATCTGTAGTTCCAAACACACTATAGCACTTCTGTCTTATAGTTCTATTAAAAGGCAAATAAATATACAAAGAAATCAAAATATGAAATATAAGTATTATATTAGTTTATAGATATTTTAGTGCAAAGACAATCTGTTTTAATTTCTTATATTGTTAACGGATATGCTCGTCAGTTGTAATAAGCGAATAAGAAGTGCGACATAATAGATGAGAACGCATGGTTTAGTGGTCTCAGAGCGAATTAGACAAATTGCAAGATTTACGTGTTCAAAATTTTGAAAATTTTTTAATAAAGTATTTTTTCTGTTCTAAAAGTGAAATATATATATATATACTTTGGAAATATTTAAAAAATACCTTTTTTGTGAGCTTTAGGATTGCGATCCACAACCATTTCTATTCTATTAGAAATTCTAAATAGAAAGGAGCTTTTAGAATACTAAACTGGAGTTTAAAATCGATTCATTATAGTGAATAGTATTTTATAAGCACAATATATTATACTATAACACTAGTCACTAGTAGCGATGTATACGTCGCCGGTAGGACGCTATGAATCAGAGGGCGATTGTGGACTAACTTTATTATTATGAACTACGTAATTGTCTGCGAGTACGTTGTTAACTG
>JBAIZZ010000027.1:90156-435246 GCA_037355905.1 Heliconius aoede
TTTAAATTAATTTAATAGAAATTAGTTTTTTCATATTTTGTTAATAAAAAACATATTTGTTTTCTTAATAAGTAAACAGATAAACTGAAAGGTAATAGTACATTTATAGTTGTGAAAATATGATTTTAAAACCGTTTACTAGTACTACAGTCACTGAAAGTTTTGAAGGTAAACTGAGCTCTTCAAGTTTAGTTTTGCCTCTCTTTATAAATTAGTAGGCACCTACAATTCCACGCAATATATAAATATCGACCAATCCCTATCTAACATGAATTTGAGTCGTAGCCCTAATCCTATAAACTAGCACCGCGTCCGACTGCTACGAGTAGATATGTATGGAGACCGCAAAATTTCAGTCGGAATTCATAGATGGAATTTCGGACCTTATACTAACTTTTACTTGCGGCATCGTGCGCGTGTGGCCGCAGGTACAGTGAGATACATAAATTAACTACGCACTTCAGAAATAATTTGCCAATTTGATCTAGTAATTGCCGAGATTAGTTTTCAATAAATCAAACTTTCCAGCTTCATAATATTAGTATGTATACATTTTTTTAGCTTCACACTGTATCCCTACCGATTGTAGCCAGAGAGAGAAGAGAGACACATGCTTCGGCCTCTGCATACCACTTTGGCATACATGCCCATTGAAGGACAGAGCTACAGATATATATTAGTATAGATTTATTTATCTAAATCGAAATATTTTTGTAAGTAAGTTTTAATTTTGACACATAAAGCTACCATCGACTCGGAAGGCATTTCTGCTGAGAGAAGTTGCTCTTCTGTAGGAAACAGCACTTTAGTTGTTATGTCCGTATGGTGTTTAATGTACTCATAGACCGCCCGGTCTTCGTGAGAGCAGAAAGTGGAGAACAGGGTGGCTGTTGCAATAAATTCTGTATGAATGAATGCAAACGCGACGGTTGTGGGTTCAATTCCTATTCAGAGAGAAAGAAATACAAGGTGCGGCGTTAAGTTCCGCCACTAAGCAAGCAATGTCTCTACATTAATTAAATTCCTATATTTGAGCTTCAATTTACAGGATATAGTATGAAACAAAAGAAAAAAATCATATGTCTAAAAGGAATGGACTTACATATGTATATTATGCAATATCTTCAAGCAACTTCTTTTTACAAGACCTTATAAAAATCTTCATATTTTATGTAACTTATATTTTCTACCATTATTTATTCGAAAACAATAAATAAACAAACAAATTACTTAATTAAACTCCGCTTAAATATCGCCCCCAAAAATTTAAATAGCATCCAAAAATTTCAATCATATTTCATAGTACGGACGACCGGAAATATAACGAAATAAATCGAGGGGCTAGTGAGGACCTCACCAGGGTTGCCGGGGTCGCTGGGGTCGCTGGGGTCGGGACAATTTACAAAATGAAGCACGAACTCATCGCGAAAGTCGTCGCGAAACTTTTATCAGAAACATAATTAGATTTCGAGGCACATTTTTCGTAAACTAAGCTAACGCGATCATCCTGCACCCTCTGCTCTGAGACGCCTCCCTTCAAAACTCTTAATATGCAAAACGCAGAAATATCTTTTACCTAATGCCCGTATAACCTCTGCCCGTTTAGGAATACGAGTATATAAATCCCTTAAGGCACTGAATCACAGACAATGTCCTGATGAAACTACTGTAGTTAGAAAGTTGAAATTTTGGCATGTAGATATATTACGTAGAATCACCTACAAAAGAAATACTCAAAATTCTTATGGGAACGAGAAAAAACTAAATTTTTCATTTTATTTTCATTTATCCTTATGATTATTTTTTTTGATAATGTAACATTTCATGATGAAGTACTAATGAAGAATATTTAAGTGGTTCGTTTATAACTCTGTAATCTTATAAAATATAAAACTCTGTCGTCTTGTTACGCTTAAATTCACACTATAAAGTCTTCCTTCATAATAAATGTTTATAGACATATTAAAATTCTCAGAAAGAGAGCTCAAAGGGCTTGAGATTACATGATGCATGGCAGACTACGCCGCGCTCTTGTTGCCAGAATGAGAAAATCAATAATTAAATTCCTTGAGTGGGAATCGAAACCGTAACCATCGCCTTTACAGACGCTGCACCACGATGGTCTCTATATAATGATGTATTATTAAATTCACTACTTAAGGCAATAAATTTTCTCAAAAGCCACATGTAGCTCGTTCCAATGATTAATATTAACTCGCATTCCCATACATTTGATGAATGAATCGAGTCATCACCCTTTCGAGTAAAAAACGAAGGGACATTTTGAAGTAGAAATATTTGAGTTTTTTACAGCTTCGCTTTGTTGATTTCATTAACTTTCTAAAGTTTTTAATGTGTGAGAAGGACACTGACTAATGGAGCTTTTGTTCTCTGTAAAGGCTTAATTAATATACGTCGCCGATCCCTTCTTGTAGCAAGAATATTTTCGTATTTTTTCGTTTCACTTGTAATACATCATATGTAATAAAAAAAGCTGTACACTATGCGCCTATAAGATAGTAGGCAGTTGAGACACTCCGTTCTCCACTTTCAAATTTTCACGATATCGTGAGGTTAAAGTGAACACGTATGGTTTAGTAGAATATCTCCGAATAATGCAAATACAATTCTTTTCCGAAGTATTTTCGAGGGTGGTTTTTAACAACGAATTCTATTTCAAATTGCAAGTGGCTCAGAGGAACAAGCATTGAGTTCCGCCGCTCAACATATTCAAAATCATCTCAAAATTCTGCAGAAAATGGGGAACAAAAGTGTCTTAATGAGTACAGAGTGTCTTAATACTGTGTTCCTAGGTTCCCACCGCCTACCCTGCTATATACGTGCTAGGGGTACAGTGAAATCTATAAATAAAATCTTACGCTATATTATGTATACATACATAATATAGCTTATCTATATCGAAGTTTACAAGCACTATCACAGATCACTGTCAAACTCGCAAGCCATATAAAGGCACAGCTAAAGTTAAACTAGTACATTAAATACTAAGTTGTCGACAACACTGGTAGTCGTGTACATTACGTCGCCACCGCCACCACGAGCCCGCCACCGCCACCGCCACCGCCACCACGTCCCGCCACCGCCACCGCCACCGCCACCGCCACCGCCACCGCCACCGCCACCGCCACCGCGTGTGACCGACGACGGACAACTTCATTATTACACTTACTTTGAAAGGAGCGTGTGGACGGTGAATGTCAATTAAAGTGAAGATTAAGTATTTTTATTGATGAACTAATCACTGTGAGCCCTAAGCGTGCGAATGTAGACGCGATAGATTATGGGTTCGATTCTTACTCGAGGATATAAAAGAGCTCTGATGTCGAAGCAGCCCGCGGAGTTGAGTTTCGCCACTCAACAAGCAATGCTTTTAGAATTTGGTGGAAAGAGGAGAGCGGGGAATTATAACACTCCCTTTGGTACAACTTCCTACTATGACAAACAAAATAGAGTTTACGTTCTGCATCATGTCGAGTGGTGGAACTGAACGCCGCACCTTGTCTACAGTGAACCACGATGGCTTAAAGTATTTTCCAATACGAGTTTGATCATGTTTATTAATATAAATATGAGTCGTATGCATTTCCTCATAAAGACGTCCAGTGTGTATGTATGTATGACACGTGCGGTGCGGTGCGGTGCGCCGAGCGGCTGCCGACACCTTCGGTAATGTAACTCATCAATAACGCAACGACTCGAGGGAAAACATTCGACGTCGATATAAGTTCTGATTTTAATCTGGTTTGAAATTTAAAAAACATATTTCGTTTAATATTTTTGTTGAAAATTGTAAGCCGTGTCTAATACTACAGCAGCACTCGAAGTTTGACAAAATAAATCGCTTCGACTATCACCTGTAACCTGTAAGCACTCAAACTAATGCACTGATTTGTAACCTGCAGTGTTGCAGTAATTGGTTCAAAGCCACCCTTCTACCCCCCTCCGCCCCCCTGACATCCCCGCGTTAAGCCGTGCCAATTTATAAAAGCTCACTTTTATATCTCGAACTTCCCTGATTGCTTCTCCCTGACTGTAGTTTCGCTACACTTGCCAAAATGCTAAATTCGCTTACGTTTATTCGTATTTATTTCTTGCAAATATATACTGAAGTCACACGAGGGTAGTTTAGTGATAATATGTTAAGCACACGAGTTAGAATTTACCTTCAAAGAGTTTTGCTGTTCAGGTCCTTCCTTTATCAGCTGAACAGCTACACTGAGTGTTATATGTTACGTGTAATGAGCTAGGAACTATAGTTATATGACCTCGAGTGATTTACATGTAACCTACGAAGTGTTATTACTCCCGGCTCCATCATCAGTCCAGCTCAATGATACCATCATATTAAATTATCACCTAATAAGACACCTATGTTCATTTTGGTCTAGTTATTACATTTGCTTAATTTTCGTAAATAATTAGATTTCGTAAATAGTTAGACAGTTAGAGAACTAAAAGAGTTATAAATCGTCATGATAAAAGCATGTAAAAGCGCTGGGAGCAGCATTAAATGTTAGTTACACATGTCGCTCCCCACTTTTCGCCGAATTCGCAGAATTATGAAAAGAATATATTAACTATTCATTTTCTCGAGTGGGAATCGAACCTACCACCAGTCGCGTTTAGACGCTTGTGCTACTGCGCCACGACTAACTTCTATTTGGTTTTTTTCTGGTATTTATTGTTGAAAACTCTATTTAATGCTTGTAAATATTACTTACTGATAAATTATTGAATCAACATCCGTTATAGAATATCAACTGCTTAGCTGTAAGCAAAATGGAAAATATATATATATATATATATATATAATTTTCTCAAATGGGACAAAAATAAAGGCCGTCGTGGCGTGGTGTGACAGTAATGCGATGGTTCTGGGTTTGATTCCCAACGAAGGAAGTGAAATATTTATTTAAATGTAAATATTTTCATTTCTTCGCTCTAGTGTCAAGGCAAAGAGCGGCGCTGAGTTCCGCCACCCAACATGTAATGAATCCAAAAATCGGCGGAAAGTAGGGAACGGAGTATCTTAGCACTAGAACACAACGTGAAGATGAAAAAAAAACGGAAAGCAGAGGGAAGTCCTGGTGTTAAGCAGTGTGGTTTCAATGAAGCCACATCCGTTTTCCATTTTCCGCCGAATTCTGTATAATTATATGTTGTGTAATTACGCCAACTCGCAATCTGTCGCAGTTACACGGTTTTGCCCTTGCGCCACGACTCAATTTGTTTATTTATAAGCGTTTTGTAATAAAAGTTAAAAATCAAACGCTAACGTGCTAGGAGTGACGTCAAAATAAATTAACAAAATATAACAGAATCGAACCTACTACGATTGTGGAACTGTGCTTTTTTTCCATAACTGGTAGAAGGAACCTATTTATGACACTCCCTTCTCCGGGCACCGCCCGATTTTGGAGGCATGGTGTATTATGTTGCGGAATTAAGCTCTGCAATTCGTTTACCAGAGAAAAATCTAAAAGATTTGGTAATATCTGTTAACTTTCACCACTCGCTTGCTTTACAAGTTGGCTCAATTTAAAAGCCGAGTAAATCAGGCAGCAGCTGTCAGCACAACAGAGACAGATGTTGGTGTTGAATATTCAAATGTATCTCGTCGATACAGATTTTGTACAGAGTTTGACGCAAATAAACAGACAATTTTATTATATTTTCATTGCAAATGATATTATCTATTTGTTTATTTTTGTGACGTCGTCGTGGCGGAGTAGGTCAACATCTGGCAATAAACGCAAGAGTTGGTAAACACAATAGGTTCGTTTCCATGTCTGGGTAATCGTTACGATTAAATAATTTAATTTCCCCGTGTTGAGCGTCGGAACCCAACGCCGGCCCTTGTCACGTTACCCTCATATAGTATGACCCGCATTGTTACGCCAGAAGTATATAATGAAAGACAATCAGGAGAGCGCTCCACGGGGCTCCAGTTCGGCGCGATGTAACAGAAACATTTAATGCCTTGAAACCTCGTTCTGTCGCTGCGTCTAATTGCACTCTGCAAAAACTACCTCAAGGCTGGATTAAAACGTATACATTAGAGGGTATCCTAAATTATACTCCAAATACATGTGTCAAGGTCTAGTTTAGATTGAAGAAAGTTCGTAACTTTAAGCTATTAAATACCGATGGTCATATACCGCTTAGCGGTTGTGCGGAAATGGCTGTGTATTTAAAATTATCGTGTTTGAGTCTTTGAATTTATAATTTGTACACATGCATATGTTAGTAATATCTTAATTTAATTCTAAATATATTTGTATTTAAATAAACTGCGTCACTTTTTGTCCGGCATAGTAGAGGTAATCTATGACATCCTCACATACACATATATTTAATGGTGATATCAGTGCAAATTAATGAAAATAATCCTTTCCGCTAATGGAGACCGAACCCGTGACCATTGCGTTAATAGTCGCTATCCACTAGGCCACAACGGCCTCAAAGAACTAATAAATCTCGGAAGTCCCTTGCATAATAAAAAATCCCATACAAGTTGAAAAGTTGATATCATAAAATTTAATGTGCGTGGAAATGTGTTTTATGTCGCTTGGAGCGCCGAGCGCGGAGCAGCGAGCGGTGCACGTCCGTCTGCCCCCTCTGTGAAAGGATAAATATAATTTTCTTTGACAGTTAACAAATTTATAAAAAAATATTTAAAACACTCAATAAAAATCTTTCTACCCTGTGTGCGGGATACAGTGTAAAGCTGATTTTATTTTTAAATTAAATTAAATTTTTATACATAAATAAAGACACAAGTATATATTATAATATAAATTTCATATGACTTTATAGGACAATTTAAAACATATACGCATAATAAAGCAGAGGTGACGGTTAATAAATCCGTTTATGAATAACCATAGTTCAGGCGTTAGCCGCGATCGTAAAAATGTGGCTCGTGATGGTCCCTGGTCTTTGGAGCAATAAAATACTCACTAATGGTTAACATATTACTGTTTTGTATAGAAATTGTTAATTTTTATTTTATAAGTTACTTTAAGATGCGAAGGAAATAATATATTATTGTAGGTATTTGTGCAAAATAAAGTATTACGTGTAAAGGAAAGGCAAAACTATTTACATTTCCTTCATCTACATGACGAACATGACGACGCGCGGCGTTTAGTGTCACCGCATCGATACACATTGTCACAAGGAAGGCGTGGAGCAGTGTCTACTCATTGTAGCTATAATACTTCATTGAAAAACTATCGTTCAAAAGTTTATTTTAAGGAATTGTCTTTAATTGTTAAAATAGTTGTATTTTATAATGTTTGGCGCGACCTCTGAAAAAACTTATGTATTGGTACCCACACCTATCTAAGAAACTTAAAAGTATAAGGTAATTTAATAATGATTAGTGAATAAATTCTCAATTGCTTGTGTTTTTGTATGTAGATATAAAAGCAAATCATCACTTAAAAACCTACAGCTCGAAACGAAACGAAAAAAAGGTTTATAACTTCTGATTTTCATTTCATTAAGGCCAAAGCTCACAGACGGCATTCGATGGAAAACTTTCGGCGAGACAAAAGAATCCCTTTTTAATTACATGGTACTAAAGAACGCTAACTACCTACTACTATGTCTCTGTGTTCTCCGTTCCTCTTTCTTTACACTGGTGCAGTAAAAAGCTCATCTACTAATGACATATAAAGGGTTTCATACATTATTCTTTGTTTTTAAAGGAAAGGCGAATTGCTGCAGGCAACAGGGTTAACGGCGCCTTAGCTGCATTGATGAGACGGCGAAACGTCAGCACAGCTGCGTGTTTGGCCGTACACAATGCAGTGTTGGTACTTTAAAAGTTGGTACTGAAAACGCACGGCAGCGAAACGTGAGTATTACAGAAGAAGAATGGAAGAAATATGAATGCCGCGGAGATGCGATCTCTTCGGACGATATACGGAGTCAGTTTAATTGATCGAATCTGCAATGAAGACACAGAATGGCAGGTATTCGTATGTCATGGTGAGAATGAAGAAGAACGTGCTCAGCTGGTTGGGGCACGCTGAACGAATGAGTGATGAAAGAATGGTAAAAGAGATTTGTGACGGAAATGTGAATAGTAAGAGAAGTAGGGGGAGACTCCGTTGACCTTTGAAAACACAGTATCAAAGATACTGGAGAAAGGTCACGTAAAAATCATGAGGGCCCCCCGGAGGGCATGCAAGAAAAATTCTGACTACTCCGCTAGGGATAAAGCGTAAAGTTAAGTTGAGATTAAGTGAATGTAAAAATTTAAGCTTTTTTTTATTTTCACGCTCTTTCCCGTTGAACAGGATAGGCAGAGGGAACTTGGAGTTACTGATGCTGTAAGTGGGATACAGCATGTAACTAAAAAATAATTAATGACTCGTGCCCTCATTTCCAAGAAAAATTACGTGCTGCTTTATTAGACATTTGGTTATTATAAAAACCACGATAAATTATAAACTACAGTACAAAGAGTGTGGACTAAAGGTCATGATGGCGCAGCGTCTAGACTGCAAATGCGACGGTAGATCATTCGATTCTCGCCCGGGAAAACTAACTCCTTTTTGAGATAACGAGACAAAGCGCCCCATTGAGTTCCATTAGCCGGCACGTGGGAAACGAAGAGTCTTAACACTAACTTTTCTCCGCCTATCCTCATATAAGCGGGATACAAGTACAACGTGAAACATATTTTTTAATTTAAAGGAAATAATATAATTTAGTTAAAGCGAGCAATATTTAATACTAACAAGATGGGCAGAAGTATGACAGCTAATTAAATACCAAATAAGTATGAAGTTTATGGGCTCTATATTTTACGGCGTCCGAAGCGCGACGGACGCACTCGGAGAAGGCATTCTGTTATAAATAAGAACGTTAGAACGCTCTGAGACGACCAATTAAATAAAGTTTGCTGTTTTATTCACTTCGTGGATTTTTAGGACGTCGAGACGCGACGGTTGTGGGTTCTACTCGCTTAAATGCTACATATGTCATAGCCGTACTTATATTATTTTGATGTTACTTATATATGTTTTTATAGAACTGTTTTTATTCATACAAAGTATTTTTGGTCAAATTAAAAAAATAAATATAAATATGATGTTGTTTTTATATGATTTTTTATGAATTGATTCCAATAAATACTTGTTATGTATATGTTCTTATAATTACCCTTGCTTTTATATTAATCTCGCTAATTTCTTAAGTTCAAGACATTTTTACGGTTCCGTACCTCTTAAGGACAAAAGGAACCCGTCCGTCCGTCTGTCTCAATTGAAATTCGAACCATATACTCAGGTCTACAGTACCTTGATTTCTTGAAAAAGTAGTATTTCTACATTTACTTGAAAAAAATATATGGTGGTTTTATATCGTAAGAAACTCGTATTTCGACGTAATAATTAATTCTTCATTAAATTTAATAGGATACTTCCGGTTAACCTAGAATTATAAAATTTAGCAGCTAGCACTTGCAGATAGTACTAGTACAGAAAAAAAATTACCCTAATAACTCCCCAAGAAAACTAAACTACCCTTACTAAGACTACTACGACGCGGTGGATCGTGTGGCTGCAAACCCGATAGTTGTGGAATCGATTATGAGTAGGGTGAACAATTATTGTAATTTCCGCTTTGGTAAGTAAAGTGTTGCGTAAAGCATGAAGCTAAAAACACCTACATACAGTGCCCATGACAGCACGTACGTGGACCTCCCACCGACCAGACGAGATTTAAGGGTGCGCTGTACGGCTTCCGTTGATTAAAGGGGAAACCGCGCGTCCTAATGCGGTCGGCCTCACGCTAAGTACCCGCATTTCGGCTTCATTTCCATACGGACAACATCGCGGACTAAATGTTATCTTATATACGTAAGCCTGTGTGTTTTATGTATATTGATTTAGTTATTGAAAAGTGTGTTTTAGAACTTTAATGTGATATTTCAGATTTCATTCAAAATGTATCACTTACAGTATTTTAAAAGGTTTACTCTAATAAATGTAGTTTATGATATATGATGAGCGGCTTCACTCTGTATCCCGTTATGTACGGGCAAGGCACGCCAAGAGAACGTATCGATAAGGCACTTCCCACATTCAGTTTAACTTTAGAGACATTGAATGTTGAAAGACAGTATAATACCGCGTTTTGTCGTTTGTGATATTAAACCCATAACCGACGAGGGGCCAGCCGTAACCGCGCTCGCTTAGGGACGGCTAACGACATTTATCTAATAGTAATTGTGTTGCCTCTTCGCGCCTCGTTACACAGATGAATGGCCGACTACATGGTGCATAATAAAATATTATTATTGAAAATATGTGGATATAATATATGTAATTACTGTAATTTAAGACAAGAACTTACAAACTACATTCTTCAATTTAAGTTTTTTTAAGACATTTTGCGTGCTAGATGGCAGAACTTACCACAGCTTTTCCTTATCTGGCTATGTATTGCCAGATAAGGAAAATAAAAATTATTTTAAATTCTCTTATCCAACATGATACAACATTTTCTTGCGGCTTCGTTTGCGTGGTCAAGTGACTACAGGTTATGTATGAAATATGAGACATTCTAGGTGTCTGGACGAACTCTGACCACTATGGGTTACATCCAAACAATTAACGTGGTAGTTTATAATATTATAGAAATATATATTCTCCAAATAATTCCCATCATTTTCACCACACACATATTTGAAACCAACATAAGCCAGGTACAAAAAGCCACATTAAACATAATATAAAGCTCGTCGAGTCATCTGCAAGCTCTGCACTTAATAGCCTGCGAGTACTACTGAGAGCTACTTGTCAGACGGCGGACAAAAGACGCGTTGACGGTCTGTTATCGAGGAGTGGGGAGGAGTGCCGTGCCGTTATCATATATGCTATCTTTAATGTATGTATTATCAAAGTGAGATAAGCTTGTGTTTTACCCGATTGCGTTAAAAAGACGATAATGTTTATATATTTCTTAGGTAATATACGTTCTTTAGCCTAAAAGGAAAACTTTGTAGTTGGATTTTTTTAACTTTTGTTAAAAACACTTAGATGTTTTTAATCAAACCTTCTATTTGAATGTTCAATATAGTATTTGAATAATTTAACTTTATACTGTGCTGGGAGCATCGTGACGTGTGCGGAGTCCCATAGGCTAAGTTCTAATAATTAATGATTCACAAGCCTGTATTTAACTGAGCTTTAATCTAACGCCAGTTGTCACGAAACTTTTAACTGACTTAAACCTCCCCCCATTCGCCCGTCTCTCTCCTCCATTGTGGAGAAATGCGAATTAATTATGAAATTATTTACTGTGCGTCTCTTAATAACCACGATCTTAGATAAAGGGAAGGGATGGGGAAGAGGAAATATTCTAAATCATTAAGATGAGTTTCGTTCTAACGTTGTTTCATTGTTTGAGGAAATGATGAGATTTGAATGTAATTGTGTATGGCTTTTACACAACGTTAAGTATATCGAGTAGTTCAAGGACTGTACTATGTAGTTAATTTATTTTTGAAAATGAATTTGATTCTTTACAAAATATTTCTGTTTTACAATGAAAACACATTTTATTTGATACATTGAAAGTGTCAGTGTGGTGTAGGTTCGACGGTTGTGGATTCGATTCTCATTTGGAGGATTAAATTATTTTCATTTCCCCGGTCTAACAAAGCGTGGTTTTTTTTCAACATTCGAAATAAATTCTCAAAATTAAATGGAAATTGAGGAGCGAAGTATCTAAAGTTCATGCTCACTCTGTCTACCTTGATGTCTCTGGAGGAGGAATCGTGAAGCTGCATGCCCCTCTTCTAATATATACACTTATACAATCTTATATTTATCTAACACCTAATGAAATTTTCAGAAAATTCATGACCGTGTGAAGAATACGTACGAGTATATAATAAATCATCCTTTACCACGTAGGTAGGTAGGATATAGCTAAGTAATTTATACTACAACAGCCTACCCGAACCCCCCCCCGGGGCCCCCCCCCCCAAGTCCTCCAGCCACGTACGATTTCTAATATTGATGTTAATCTGTGACGTGATGTGGAACCAAATAACGCGAGATTTTGGTTATAACTTTGTTAGATTGCTTTAAGTTTTGCTTCTTTTATTGGTATCACATATATATATATATATAATTTATAAATTTTATTGGCCTTCTCTTATGAAAACAATTTATTTTAGCTATTATATATTTATTGTAACTTCTAAACTCAATTTCATTATAATTTGTTGCAAAATTTTACCATTCAATGTTACCTCGCAGGAGAATATATTTTTCTATAAACAACATGATAGCTAGTGCCTCTCCCACTATATAGATTTTAGGCAATATTATGTTTTATTGATAGAGAAATGTAACAGCAAATAGTAATTTACAAGAAGTGAAATGTTGTAAGCCTCAGGTAAACACAGCGCGTCCAGCTGAATTTGAAGAATAAATTAATTTCATTTCCTCGCTTTGGTTATAATAATTTATGTACCGTAAAACTAAAAAAGGTAAAACTTACAGTATGCGATATTAGTTAATCTCAATTTGAACAAAACCCTGATTAAATGAAATTAAATGAATAGACTCCAATTTAGTAACATTAGTCATTTATGTTCGACGTCAGCTTACCTGAATACGAACGGGGCGTCTCGGTCGGCCGTCGTGTTTCATTAGACATTCATTTATTGCGATAAATCTACAATACTTTGACAAAGAGTCCTTTCAAATGCCTAAACGTGATCTTGTTTTCATGATTTCTTCATAAATTATGAAAGTGAAGTGAAATATTACCGGGAAGTGCTACTATAGACTACTCTATGGACAGATATAGAGATATGAGGCCTATAGAACTGTTTTATTAAGTAGCACGTACGACTGAAAAAACTATGGCTTGGGGTTCGGCTCTCACTCGGAAGATGAGTATTCTCATTTCCTCGATCTCGTAATTAGACAAAGCATGGTTCTGAACCCGCGGGTCCTCAGCCTACCCGTTGCACCTGTATGCTGTACACAGTGAGGTAAAATTGCAAAAGGTTGTGATTAAGAGTAGATTTCTTCATATATCAAACATACTACTGATATAATAGTATAAATGTGATAGTTTGTTAGGATGCAATAACTTTACAAACTTTACAATAATTAGCTTAAGCGCGCCAAGTTGCGTTTATGTAGCTGGTAAAAATAGGTGGTATGATAGAAAATAATACTTTCATTTTTACTTATTTCAAGGATCATGTAAAAATCTCTCTGTCTATATTATTATTATAACACCACTTACTTCTAGGTAATTATTCACACCACGCTTCTTGACAAAGCAGAGTAATCAAAATAATTGAATAAATAAAAAAGATATTTAAAAAAGGAAAGTCTCGACTGCATTAAACTAAAAAGAAAAAAAGACAAGCCCAATAGTTTATTAGGATTAACAGTCGGGACTTCTTTAAATTATGTGGGGCTTCTGGTAAAGATATTATTGATTGAAGAATTATTTACATACATACAAGATACGCGCGAGAAACATAACCCTTCCTTAGCAGTCGGGAAGCACAATATTACCCAAAGCGGGAATCGTATTTATAACTACCGCGTATACATACACTGTGGCCTATCACGTTGCCTACTAATGTAGGAGCGAGGCGTCGCGGCGCGCGATTTATCGCGATAGTTCGCGAACTGAATCTGAATCATTTCCTGCATTCGGGAAGTTGTAATGTTGATCGGATCACATTTGTCGGTCGCCGCGACTGTGGAGCGCTGTTGTCACTCTTCATTGTTAACCGAATTTGAAAAAGGTGGTTACCGGTTAAACATATGTACCTATATGTAGGTATGTGTAGGTATATTGTCGGGATTGGGTAATATTGGAATAGAATAATCTATTTGAGCTGTCTACCACGAGTACGTGTTCCTTATATATATGTAATATAAGATTTGTTATATTTCGACTTATTAACTAGTTCAAATTTCATCGAAATTGGTTAAGTAATTTTTGAGATTTTGATTTTATTTGATTTTATTTTCTGTTGTACTTAAAGTTTTTATTTAATTTATATAAATACGTTTATAATATATTGGTCCTCCGCACTACATTTCATGAATATAGTTGAACTCAAAACGAGTCCTCGAACTGTCAGAAAGACAAATCTGTTATTAATAAAGTCGTAAATCTTGCAGTTTTTCACCGCTTTGGTAACATTTGATATACGATTCACGTCCAATAAATATTTTTATTGCAAATGCTAATGCTATAAGGTCCAGATTCTAAAGAAACGTAAAACGTTTGGGTTCTGTACGATATAGCATTTTTAGAGGATATGAGCTTAAATAAATATATCATATTCAGTTCTTGCAAAGTTTAGTTAGCATGTTTCAAAGTATATTATCGTTTTAAATCTTATTTATAAAAATAATGTAAATTAGTTTAAAATAGAGACTTAGTAATGTAACAGCTTACAACTAGACACACACAGACGTGTCATTTCTAAAGGTGCGTTAATTATGTACTAAACATATTATTATAAAATGTAAATGTATAAATTGTAATTTGTAATGTATAAAATATATTTATTCATTCAGCAGCTGGCAGATTCATATTTTTTCCTGCACAGAAGGATAGGCAGAGGGTATCAAATACGAGATATTGTGTGTCTACAAATGAAATTAAATATAATCCCGAGTGGCAATTCAACCTACAACCTTCACAGACCCGGCTAGAAGCTCTTCCATGACAAATTAAAAAGAAATAAATTATTATGAAAATAAAAGAATGTTTAAAATTCAAAAACTTGACCAATGAAGTAGCGAACACATCCGCTAAGGTTTATACGCGTGACGTAAGACGCGTGGTGGCCGCGTCTAATCCTCTCAATGAGAAATGAACGTCCATTCAGCCTTCGCTGTGCGGGATGAGCCACTTTGGAACTGGTTCTAGTGTAGTCATTAAAAGAAAACGACGTTTTAGCTTTCTGTGATGAAGTTGGTCACTAATATCATGTTTTCATGGTAAGTTTATATATGTTGATACCCTGTACATTAAATTTATAGGCACTGTAAAGACTTATAAGACTTTTTTTCTAAGAAACAACGTTCAATATTGGTATATATTATAAAATCTAATGACGAACGACGTGGAGTTCCGCCACTCAACATGCAATGCCTCCAGATTTCGGCGGAAAATGAGGAACGGAGTGTCTTAAGACTAGGTTCCCTCTGCCTAACCTGCTGTGCAGGATACATCGTGAAGCTGATTTAATTTAATATTTTTATAAGATCTAATTCACATTTATTTTTGTTATAAACAAAATAACATTGATATATAGAAGGTAAACGTATATTGGATTAAAGTAGTATTAGAAAGTCTAATACAATACGTGAATTGTAAAAAAAGATCTTCTCCAAGTTGAACTTTGAGAAAGTCAGTCAATCCCAGGTGGACTTGTTCTACTTTAGAAGCGCTTTATATTATAATTAATGATCACATAAGTTTTTTGTTCTTCAAATGAATAATTAACAAACTTTATTATCCAGGTCTTCGCCGTTCGTTCTTCACTTCAAAATGGATTAAAAGTAATTTAATGTCCAAATAACTGATTATGTAAGGAAGGGCTGAAAAGGGTTCATTGAAAGGCGGAAAATCTATTTAACTGTCAAAAATACAAGAGAACTCCGACTGGTGAGGAAAGTTACAGTTTGACCAAAGTTTCTGAATTAGGGGCTGTTCAGGATCATCGATCACTTCGCTGAATGAGGAACTGAAAAAAATACAAACAACTACTTTGTATTTGTTATTTATTATACCTAATGTTAGCTGTAAGAAAATCCGCCAATCGCGGAACTAAATCCGAAATTATATAAACCAATTAGAATCATGTATAAAAACTATATAAACAACTACATAACATACTTAAATGTTACATATAGTTTTTATTAATCAACATTCAAAATAAGGAGAAAGTTCTCAATTCGTCGGAATCTTTCTTTATTCATATTTAATTTTAACATAATAAATTAAAATTAAAGGTTAATATTTAATTCATCAAAAGACTGACGCGGAGTCCATTAGCAACTAAGTCAGTCTAAAATGCCAGAGTGTCAATATAATTGAGTAATAATTACATTTAAAGCAAACGATTTTAAGTTCGTCGAGCAGTTCATCCAAAACAGAAGTTACATTAACATGAATATTTCAGCAAAGAAAGAAAAATAAATTAGAGAGTGCCATCCATTGTTAAAGAAAGTGAAGAGGGTGATACAGGTTTATTAATCGCAGTACGTGAGCCGAGCCCTCGTGTCTCCGGCCGGACGAACCGCAGTTTTAATGTCCCAGATACATAACCGAATAGGAAAACGATATTTAGATAACGCTGAACATTTCATTGTTCATACTTAAATGATAATGGTTGATCTGGATACGTGCTGGACGTGCTGGACGTGCTGGGAGTACAAATGTTATATTATTTTATAAAATAGAATATATAAGTTGTGAAGCTCTGGTATTATCGAGAAGAGTACAATTTGCTGTAATCATTAAACATTTTAGAGCCACAATACAAATTTAACATAAAATATTATATAAAATATAGCAAAAACAAAAACAAAAAAAGGTTGAACTTATAAAAGCAGAAAAGAACCATTAACCTATAAAATTGAGATAGGAATTGTAAAATGCCTCTTCATTCCGGAAGACGATGATTAGGAGAAATGAACGACGCTATTAATCGCAGTACGTGACCGGCGCGTACCCGCGCGCACCGGCCCCGAGCGAGACGCGCGCAGATAAATACCACATCATCTACAATTCATTTAAAACGTTTT
The DNA here is from genome assembly GCA_037355905.1 of Heliconius aoede. Lineage (NCBI taxonomy): Eukaryota > Metazoa > Arthropoda > Insecta > Lepidoptera > Nymphalidae > Heliconius > Heliconius aoede. The sequence goes on from JBAIZZ010000027.1 coordinate 106,998, forward strand.
TGGAATATTATGCAGATTATATTGTTAGAAAATTCATAAACAGAATTTAGTAGAGAGCTCGTGACATCGAGGAATTTACAGAGCGGATGGAATAATATTAGCCATATAAATTTAAATTGAAAATCTTGATCCACAAAAAATAGAAAACTTTATTAACTATTCAAAGCATTTGAAATGTTGGGAATGTGATCAAACTGGATTTAATATATATTATATTAGTTTATATAACAAAAATATTTTTAATTACGTATATTTAATATTATAGTGTTAAATAACAAAAAAACTTTGGAAGCCTGTTTGGCAGTGGGTTGTCATGTACGTTTTACGACATTTTTCCATAAAAAATATTTTTTCAATAACGCTAAACTGAAGTGACAGGAAATATTAAAGTTCAACATCAAGTAAGGTGAGGAGTGGGAGTAAAGTGAGCTTTAAATCAATCATGTCTCAGCGCCGCCAATAAAGACGCGTGACGAACCGCAATGTGACACCATCCGCCCACATCACAAGAATTCGCCCAAATCATCATAAAATAAATTTTGCGTCATATTTAATAACGGTATTACCACGAGGTCACCTCCTACACTTTGTGTAGATATGTGGCACGATGTCTTCATGAATTGCTGTTTACTATTCAATGGGATATTACCGGCTGTTTGCTTTGATGCAGAGCTTTATCGAATAACCTATAAACCTCGAGGGACGGCAACGATTTTGACAACGACAACAATTTATTGTTTACATGTACGATTATAAAGTCCCCATAGCTCATAGAAAATTTTGAGAATGTCCCTCTCTAGTGTTAAGTCACTTCGTTCCCCCAGATGGCTTTTGATATTATCTTCACATTTAGGTAGACCACGCACGCGTGCCACGCACACACACACCGCGTATATCACGTACAGTAAGGCGGATGGATTAGTTCCGAGCGAGCGCGCTGTCTGCAGTAAGTGCGGTGCACCGCCACCGCCACACTCGCACGCCTTAGTCGCAGATATACGGAATCGGAATCAGAATTTACTTGGATTGTGTAATATTTTTGCTTGAACTTTAATAATATTTTGTGCGAAACACAATTAGAAAATAGAGTTAAGACACTTTGATACATATATTTTATGCGGGTATTTTCTTTTTTTTTCACTTTTACTCCTTTTTCGCAAATAAATGTAGCCAAAGGGAACCTAGTGCTAAAATTTAACTCTTTTCCAAATATGCCGCCAAATTTTGAGATATTGCGTGTTGATTCAATATCAATGCTTCATTTTGCCAAGATTTGGCCAAGAAATGAAAATAAATTAAATATTACAATTCCCCCGAGAAATAATCGAACACGCAACTGTCGCGTTTACAGTCAAAGGCTGTTACATCTTGCCACGATGTCCTCTCCCTATATTTATAAATAAATAATACAATATTTCTATACAAAGTGTAGTGTGTTGTTCTATTACGTTAAGTAATCCAGAATTCCTGAACAATGTCTGTGTCACTTAAGCAGTCGTAATGGGATCTTGCGCCTTAAATAAATTAGCTAGTACACCTACAAGACATTTTGAGAAATTAACTATTTAAAAATTACAGGCACCACCACCTGGAACCACAATAAAACCACAATTAAAATATCAAAATTGTCATTTTGGATAGTAAAATTGAAAAATATTAGTACCAGTTTGAAGGACATAAGGATTTTGTTACGAAAAAAAATGAAATGCCTTGTATTATACAGCTCTCTGGAATCGAACCCATAACTAGGTAACCCTAGTAGACTTAAATGAACAATGAAATATACAATTTCTACCTCCAACGCCAACAAACGTGATAGCTTACCTAATGAGGAACAATGTCGAACCCGCGATAGTCGCCTCCAGTAGTTATTCCTTAATTGTAAACAATGTACTTCCCGCGTCGGGTGTAACTTAGGTCTTGATAATCCTATCTAGAAAGCTCCGGAGAGACCCTTTCTGCAATTAAGCGGCACTACGAGTATCTGGAATACTTCAAGTATAGGATAGCGGTAGAGAACTTGACGCAAACTTTAAGTTATGGCCTATATTTGTTTATAGTACGTACAATATTTACTGTATTGTCCATTTTATATTATATAAAAGCGACGGTTGAGGGCTTAATTCCCACTCTAGTCACAAGACAAATGCAAGTGTCGGCTCTCAACAAGCAATGTTCTATTTTGTTTTTGGTTGAGTGAAAAGTGTGGAAAAATATTTATATTATAAAAAAAATATCACAAAACGTACAGGAATTTGAATGTGACGTGTTTAACATTAGGTTCCGTCTGTCTGTCGTGTTGTAAGGCAACTCAAACGCAGCAAATCTTTATCAGTGATTAATTGTCAGATGTTTAAAAAGCTTACAGGAAAACGAGAAAGCTGTACCATTAGCGCGAACAATTTAATTATTAGTAATGAATTATCAATATAACTCCGATCTAAATAAATTCTCACATCGTCGAGTACAGATAGGTCTCGCGAGAACTCGCAGCCAGAGTTGTAGGTAATGCCGAGGGCCAATTAGAGACAGCGCGCTATCTCTTCATAAATTATAGAGGCTGGCTTTGAATCTGCGATTGTCTAATCACTATCTGGATATTTGGGTTGTAGGTATCTACTTTTATATTCTGTGTAGGACGTCGTCGTGGCGCAGTGATCGGGAGTATACGTAAATTATGGTCTTGCGGAATTTGAATATTATTTGCGTTGCATCTGCTTCAGAGCAAAAATAAAAATAATGAATATATCATTCGCTGAGTGGGATCGACCCTATAACAACCGCGATGCGACTGAACGCAGGCTTGCAAGCACGGCTACTTAATATGTATAATTTTATTTGCCTACAAAGTGCCAAAAAAGAATATCTTAATCTTAATATATATTTTTGCGCATTAAAAATCAACTAGCATTCACATATTTAATGTTGGTAGTACACAGTACATATGTATGTACATGTTTAATGGAATAAAACTTTATACTTAGGTCTCAGAGCGAGCATGACTTAAAGTTAGTGGGACGAGATTGATACGCTTCCTAAGATACTATACATCTTACCCGAGTACTTAGTCAATACACGAACAGGAAATTTTATTTAAAAACAAATTAAAATATTTGCTCAAGCCTGTAAAGGTAACAAAAAAAGTTCGACATGGATTTTTAGACCGATCTGTATGTCAACGGTCAAATAAGATTAACCATAAGTAAGAATGTGTGATTTCCCCGAGAGGGAATCGAATCCACAACTATGGCGCTTAAATTAAACATATAAAAAGACATTTTCTCTACCAACAATATCTGAGGTAGTAAATTACTCTCACTGATAATATCACATGATCCCCTTTAATTAAGCCTTATAGCCCTCATACGTTGGAAGTTACAATCTTTAACACCTAATAAGAAATCTCTACACCCACGCTTCTAATTAAGCTCCTGAGCTTGGGAACAATGGATGAAAAGGTTACTTTTTTCAGATTTACGCTTTAGCACGCATGTAGCGCACGCGGGCACTTAGGGAGAGCCTAGTGTGTAAAAAATATATAATATTGTGTCATTTGTAATCAGCTTCACGCTGTATCCCGCACACATCAGGCAGGCAGAGGCAGAGGCGGGTAGGCAGAGGGAACCTAGTGTTAAGACACTCCGTTCCCCACTTTCTGCCGATATCTGGACTTACATGTTGAGTGGCAGAACTCCATGCAAGAGTGAAGAAAATGGAAATATAAACGTACATAAATATATCACTTCCGTGTGGGGATCGAACCTACAACCGTCGCGTTACAGTCACACCCTTGTGTCGCTGCGCCACGACGCCCTCATTTGTAAAGCTATATAAAATAATAATATTTTAGATTTTCAATTGATATTTGTCATTATACAAAATTTACTTCTCTACGACGCATCTAAATTATGTCTAAATATCGAATATAGTTAAATTAAATTGTTAATTTCTAAGTAGAGTAGGTACAGCTAATTCAACTTTGTTTCGAAACTTGCAAACTTTCTAGCTAACGCTCGAAGCTTATTTTATTATCAGACGTGGAAGAGTCTCGATAACCAACTAGTTATGACTTCGAATCTATTTCTTCTTCACTTGATCTCTCTGTGGATGCATATAGCTGAATTACAGACAGGCTTATTTCTTCAAATTTTGTGTTTTTTCTTTATTAAAAATCCTACTCCTTGTGTTTTCCTGTGTAACATAAAATATAATCCTGATATATTTTTTTTTCAGCCGTGTGGTCCCGGCTTGGAATAGGATCACCCTGGTACTGTCGGTGTCGTAAGAGGCGACTAAAGTACGTGTGGTAGAGTCACGTCGCCAGTAATGGCAACACGCATGGGCAGACTCGACCGGATTAATACCACCCCCGGCATTTAAAACCGGCGTGAAGTAGTGGCTCTTGCCACTGCGTTTCGCATTAGGTAATATACATCCTCCACCTTAAAGGCCGGCAACGCACATATAGCTCCTCTGGTGTTACTCGGGGGTCGTGGGCGGCGGTGATCACTTACCATCAGGTGACCCGAACGCTCGTTTGCCTTGTCCTCTCCCATAAAAAAAATTCTATTCTCTAATCCTCTTGTATTGCGTGACCCATTCTTCTAACCTCTGACAGCCTTGAAATATCAAGTTCTATAGTTTCAAGGGCAAGGGTCAATTGCAAAGTACAGATTCTTAGTACATTGTTATTATATTTTTTATTTTATTATTATTGGTGTTTTGTCCTCATCATAAATAATAACCAAAATGAATCGAGAAGTTATTTCCACCACTTTTGAATATAAAAGTCAGGACATAAAAATTAGTTTATTGTTATGAGCACAACCACATAGTTAGATAATAATAATTATAAATTATAATTAATAACTAAGAAATCCTATATTTTCTACTCATTCCGATAAAAATAAACACAATAAATAAGTGTACGAGTGTGTTTGATATGGATACATGAACACTTTGTTTCTCATACCCGCTGGCTGAGGTGTCCTGTTATCTTATCCCGATGTCCTTGCTACCAGCGGAGTGAAGTGGAGTGACGCAGGGAGGCGCATAAATCACGAGCCGGCGAGGACAAGGGTGAGTATTAATTAGTGAATTACTGTGTTCTTAGTCTATGGTAACGCAGTGGAGCAGTCTCTCAATGGATATGGTCATTATAAATTCGATTTTAATTGTAATTTTATTATTTACTTTTAAAGTGTTCTAATGAAGAACGAAAAATCATTACAAACTTATAATTGTAGTTTATTTCATACAAAAAAATGGATACGCCCGCAAACTTAAGTTTGTCAAAATTTTATAAATTGTGCCTAGTTCCTGTTGGCATACAATCCTGAAATTGGTACGGGGGCCGTGACGGCACGATGAGTCCTTGCGCTTGGTTTTCTCTGCCTATTCGAATTTAAAGCTAAAATGCATGAAAATAAAACCAAATAAATTAATTAACATTGATAAATAGAGTTACTATTGTTATGTTCTATATACTTACTATCCGGAATAGAATAATAAAATTGAGCATGTACATCTCCTCTTCCCTACACTCCCTACTGGTACTGGGAGCTCGAAGAGGGTTCACAAAATCGCAATGTGAACGGGGAATATGAGATTTTTCATTTTACATTTACAAATAAGCACACTCGCGGGCTACGTATAGTGTTGTTACAACTTAAAATATACATTACGTCGATTCTTACTTATGTTTGTATGTGTTATACCAAAATAATGTGTAAAATTAAACAAGCAGGCAAACACACACAATAAAGCCCACAACTTGTAAACGATAGAGATAATCAATTACAAATTAAACTTATATTATAATATTTGCGTGGCTTGCAACGACTCCAGTCGCGAAAGGTCAAAGAGAATGGCTGTAAGTGCAAGGTTTGAAAGATATGAACATTTCACATAAGAAATTGTACTTAGCGAATAGGTGAGGTAGTTTACGAAGCCACAACTGTCTCTCACCAAACTATATATTTATAGAAACTCGTTATTAATAGATAGTGAGTTTAACAGGTGACCTTAACTCGATACTGAAAGGGTGGAGAGGTGGCGTGTAAGCCGATACTAATAAGGTACCGTCATTTGTTAGCGGCCAGCACCTCTAATACCATTATTGCTACACGGACGGATCTAAGTTTTGTTTTTAAAAGAAAGATTTTTAAAAGGTTTTATAGTTTTTTTTCGAATATAAAAATTGTAATAAATAATCAATAATGAAGCAATCAATAAATATAAATGATCTAAATTTTTAAAATGATAACTAAAAATTAAAACTAAGCATCTTCACGCTGATTCCGAATAGCAAATGAGGAAGAGGAAGAAACCTATTGCTTCAGACACTCCGTTGCGTAGTGAACATTTCAGAGCACATGTCAGAGCGACTCCTCCTGGCTAGGGGAGCCAGGTAGCCAGAGAGATCTGATCTCCAAACGCTATGGTCTCTGCATACGTATTTCGCCTCGGCTACTATCACAAACTCTTTCTTACATGTCCTCCGAGGGTTTTCAATACTTTTGACGTGACTTTACTGCGGTATTAGTGATACTATTTTCTCAAAGGTAAGGTATATTATATGTCTCCCTGCACATGTTTTTAATTTTTTTTAATTAAAATTAAATTGGATTGATTAAAACTTCTATACCTTCTATTCAACTGCTACATAGGATATATGCCAGAAAGTCGATACATCAGTAAACAATCGGCGAAGTGCCGTCTCAGTCTCCTCGCACTGGCTACATTACGTACTCGCTTCATACATTATGTAGAGTAATTGGATTGTAGAGCAAATGTTTGATCAGTGGGACGTGTGCTTGTGCTTTCTTCTAGTGCTTAGGTTCCCTATTCACGGTATTGTAATTGTGTTAAATTCGATAACACTTTTTTAGCGTCACGATGCTTTCACTCCGTCCTCCATTTCGTCGCGCTTTATTTTTTCGTCAAAACAAGGAATTAATTATAATTTAAAAGTGGAAATCGAACCTTATTTTATTACCGAATTTAATTTATTATATTCACATTTTCTTTTGCGATTATTGATCTAGGTTTTTAATCAACAATCACACGCATTATTAAATTATCATTGGAGGCAATCTCCACTGCAGCTGCAGAGCACAGTGCACGTACATTGGTATGAGAGACGCGAAGAATAAACTGCGGGAAATACTTGAGAGCGATGTGTGCAGTGTGTGCAGTGTATGCAGTGTATGTGGCAGCGGCGGGCGGACGTGGAATAATAGGAATAATAGGATGGGTATTGGGACTAGTCTTCGTTCATGGGCTAGTCTTCGTTAATCTTTTCCGACTTCTGTAAAGGGAGATTATCAATTCGGCTATTATTGAATAAAAGTGTTAAAACGCTCTATTTTATAATATTTTGGGTGTAGTGCGACCTAATGCTACATTTTGGAAATAGTAGAAAAATAAAATAATAATATTATTCACATATGTCTCCTCGTTGTTCGTTCTCAACCGCATTTATAATGGGGAGAGTTCTGAAGAACTGTTTGATCTATTACTTGCCGCCGAATTTTCTAACCGTACAGTACGTCACAAGCTCAAATATCCACTCCACCTGGATACGTAGCACTCCACTACTATACGGTTTCGTAGGAACTTCCTTCCACGCACCACGTAACTGTAGTATAACCGACCCGCGACAGTGTTTCCAGATCGATATGACATGGGAACTTAAAGGCTGGTAACACACCGCCTCTGGTGTTGCACGGGGTCGTAGGCGGCGGTGATCACTTACCATCAGGTGACCCGAGCGCTCGTTTGCCGTGTCCTTTACCATAATCTACATACCATAATATATATACTACTTCGCAAAAGGAATAAAACGTGAAAAATTAATAAAAAAAACACACAACGTAAAACACCAACATGCAAGTAGAAAATATAACTTAAACTTAAAGCTAGCTACTCCCTACTCTGTACTGAATTACCCCAAAAAGTTTAAAACGGAGAACAACAAAAAACAGTTAAGCAAAACCGTAGTTTGATGGACTATTACCGTTTACACCAAAGCTACAGCTCTGACTTTTGAGCATTGTTTAATATTCGCAGTAGGTACGAGTGTCAGTGGGTAAGTGAGCACTCGTTAGTCGCGGCGCTAGTCAGAATAAACGATTCAACTTAAATTGGATTCGTAATAAAAACTGTCTACGATTTTAATGTTTTGTAACGTTGAGTGCACGATACAGCCCACCACACCGCGTCGGGGATGAATGATTTATGTCAGAGAATGTATTACAATAAAGCAATTTATCAATCTTCTTGACTTAGTATATATTGTTGAAAGACGCTAACTAGAAAATTGTTCAGTACAGAAAGCCTCGAAATGGGGCAAAGAATGGGGCAACGGAGTGCAATTATATAAGATTCTTTCTGTATTTCCTATGCAGCAAAAATAATTCCAATATCCATTAAAATAGGAGGGTGAAGTAGAGACTAAAGTAAAGCAGAGGAAAATCATAATGAAATTATATATATATTCTTTTGTTAACAAAAATATCACATTATATCGTTAAAAAAAATTCAATTCTATTTGTGCTAAGAATCGCCCAAAATTTTTTTATACGTATAAAAATGTTTTATAGAATATATTAAATATATATTTTTAATTTCACGCTGTATCCCACAATCATTTAAGATTAAATAATAAAAAAAATCTTGATGAAATTAATTTGAAAATTTGAAATTAATGAAATTAAGTTATGAGCGTATACCGTTGCATATCGCGTTAATTTAATTCTCAAATCAGACCTCCGGTAAACGACAACTGTGGTTGGAAGCATAAATAACTTTTAAGTATCAAAGTTAATTATACAGGTTGCGTATGATCTCGTGCCTCAAGTTGCTGCTCGCTGTTGCTCCTGCGAGCTATTTACGACGGATGCCTGGAAATGTATGGTGGAAATTAGAAAATATAATAAAACAGGATGTGGACTAATTATTTGAAACCTGGTGTTTTTCTAAGCACCAAGCACCCGTGGTTACCTTAATATATGCGGGAGACATTAGGATGAAGTTGAAGAAGAACTTCGAAAGGAAATAGAAAAATAATTTATAATTAATCCTTTCTTTTTAGGGTTCCGTACTTCCAAAGGTTCGTCTGTTAAGATCATTAATCTCGAGATTGTGTGTAGGTATCATGTTGAAACTAATACCAAATATTAATATGATCCCTTGAAGTACAGAAAAATCTAGCTTCTAAGAACTTTTTGCTCTTTTGATAGAAATAAAAAAAATATATTTATATTTTTCATGACTAACGAAACAGGGCAATTGAATGAACACAATAAAAAAAAAATATTCGAAGTAAGATTTAAACTATTAGGTATATTTTTATATAACTTTACCTCATAGCATGAAAGGAAACGTTTTAAGATATCTCTTAAGAGATATCTTAAGACTTTTTCTTTCAAGAGTAAGTGGAAACATACGCACGTATAATTAAGACGTCAACGCGAACCAGCGTTAACCTTAGTGACGAATGATTTATGCCCAGGGTGTACGTAGAGTATGTAACAGTCGATCCTGCTGATATACTGACATATTGCAATTAGTAAAAGCAAATGGAAACTTTAAAATGTTGTTCATTTCTTATTGGATACTCTGGTATCTTTTTATTGACTTTAGCTTTGTACTTAAGGTAAATTGATTTATTACAAAATTAATAATAATTTTATAACAAAATTTCTGAACGAAGAGTTAATCGCTTTATTTTTCACAGTGTTTGTATATCCAGTCTAAATTTAAAATATAAGAACTAAATGCTTTTGTGACCCAAAAGATATTTTAGTTCCCTTTAATCCTCCCAAAGCACGCGCAGCACCTGCCTTTAATGTACACCTTTCTATGAACTTAATCTTTAAATCCGAGAAACTGATATCTTAATACTTCGTATCTGCTGAGAAATAACACCCCTCTTAATCTATACTTTCTTTAGCGGTGAACTAATTACTAGTTTCTATAATTACTACTGTGGATTAGACTTGAACGATGTGGCTTTTCTATTGAGTTCTATCTCCGGTTAGAGAAGTTATATATATAAAACTATAAAATAATTATTTTGGGCTTCATTTTTTAAAGGAATCTTAAAGGCCTTCGCTTTAATATCTGTAACATGGGTTTATAATAAATTACAGATAAGTGAGTAATATTCACACTTGATGTTCAAATTGTGAGAATGTTGCGTTATATAATAGCGTCTTCAACCCTTCTTTGCATGATGATGGAAGTTTCAATAGATAATTGAATTGAATTTAATGATAAAAATTATATAAAAGTATTTACGTATTTTTTTCATCTGTTTGATCTTGCTATTATAAACTCTTGTTTATAAAAAAATACTCAAGAAAAGGGTGAACCTAAAAAGAGTCAGTTTACAATGGGCTAATTCAGAAATGAATTGGCAATTGTGCTATGCAACAAAGGAACCACCAAAGAAGCTAAAAGAGGGTGTCCTAGTACCAATGTGTTACAACAAAAAATACGATAAAAATTAAGAAAAGGTTCTCCAATTCCACCACCTCCAAAAGACAAGAAAAGTTGGTGCTGAGCATTGGCCAAAAGTAGGTCACTCCGGTACAAGTTTCCCAAATGTTTAATGTTTATTCCACATTTTGCATTATGAGACGTTTTTTATTGAGAAGCGAAACACATACAACGTCGAGTTTTGTCCGCCAAAACTTATAAATGAAAATAATTTAAATAATTTTTTTTATTAATTAATTACCCCGAACTCACAACCTTCGAGCTTACCGCCAGTCAATGTTCCACTGCGCTACAGTGGTCAAACGTTAGTTTTTATAAAATATGCTGTAGTTATTACAAATTAATATTGATTTATATTACCTTTGACTCAGATTAGACGTCGAACCGGACAAGGTCACGAACAGAAGCCCAAATTATATTAAATATCACAATTCAGGGAAACAATTTTAGTTTTGAATAAATTATTCGTGACATTTGGCAAATATATATAATATATTTTACAAGAATATTATTAAAGTGTTTCAATTTCCGATGTCATACGACTTAAAATGAAGCAAAAAGTCGCAATTATAAGAACGATCAAGGTGTCGTTCTCAGAATAGCCGTCTATTAATATTATATATTTATTTGTCGGTGAGAGATGAAGAGCATGATGATGAGAGCTGATGAAAGCACAATAACATTATTAAATACACCCTCGTTTATTTATAAAATGGGAGCTTTAACGATACATGCGTGTGTTTGATTCGTTACTTAATTTTTTTTTAATTATCTTCACTATAATTGTAGTTTCAATAAAATCTAATGACAGTATATCCATAAACCAGTACACGCTCATATATATTTAAATTCGTACTAGTGGGTTTTTAGTCACTTGTTTTGAATGGAATTTTAATGTTATAATTCCAGTAGCTTCGACTGTACACTGCCCGTATAATTTTGCCAAAAAATGCTACAAATTTTGTCATGTAACATTATCAGTATAAAGTAGACGTCATACTGATGGCTAGTTATATGGAATCTAAAAGTCTTATTGTTACAACCTTGTTTAACTTGAATAAATTAATTTATGACCCTTCTCCACTTTAACTCAAAAATAGGTAAGATTCGTCCTGGCCGACGATAATTACAGGGTGAACAATGATTTCTAGCAGACATTACCAATAAAGTCCAACGATCCTAATTCCGAGCATTACTAATTTCTTTTGCCGAAAACAACTTTTTGTTACTGGATTTTATAAGTTAAATTTCATAAAATATACTTGATTGCTTCTTCAAAATTAATATACATTGTTTGTCATTTGTAGTAAAAAAAATCAAATAAACGCTCTATTATAGCACCATGCACCATGTAACACCATGCACCATGTAGCACCATGGTGTAAACCTTTATCACTTTAATTAGTTTATGCTCATTCATTTCACCATGCATGTACTCGTATACAGCGGTCGTTTGAACGTAATAGATAATCTAGTGATAACAATAAATAATAGAAGCGGGTAACATAGTGTTCATCATGTAGGTGTAGGAGCCTTGCTAGAAATACCTACGAGAATGGGGTTCGTCTGAATGTCAATTGCAAACAAAGTTATGACAATTAGCAAAGTGTTAGATAACATTTTCGAAGAAAAAACATGGAAGGAATAAATGATTGTTAAATTTTGTCACGTTAGACGAAATATTATTTTTTATCACAAAACAGGATATGTTTTGTGATAAAAAATAATATTTCGTCGTTTTTGAAATTGATAATTATGATGTATAGAATACAAACTATGTAACCCCTACAGCTTTAAACTTAATTTTCCATTTTACCGATGTAGTACACATATAAAAATACCTACTATACTTAAGTTGTACATTTAAGCAGTACATGGTTAAAATATACACAAAGTGAGGAAGTAGCGGCGGTTGGAGAGTGTCAAGTGCTCCATCAAGAGTATCACCTCAATGGAAACCCGAGGGCACGACAAGTGCGTTTCCTTTTCTATAGAGATCGAATTTTACCTCTGCCCGCTTTGACATTACACTTCTCATACTTGAATGTCAATTAATGACACGAGGAATAATTTTTTATAAGTTATTATCATTTTTACGCTTTGAATAATAAATAAACAAAAATAAAATAATAAATTTATTTTCTTCGGATTTTATATAGCCGGGCTTACGAACACCAAAACATGTCCAAATATTAGCCAATAACTAAATACTAGTAGATGTTTCACTGAGGAAAGCTCAGTGAAAGCTCGCACGCGGTGGAGCCGCGCCAAATTCACGTAAAGAAAATTAGATATCTAATAACCGAATGGAATGGACGAAGTTCTTATGAATTACACGACGCTATTGTTACGCTGCAGTATTATTTCCTGCGGGAGTACACCCATATATAACAGATACTTTCTTTCATACACGATACGAGTTGGACGGAGTTATTAAAGGAAAATACGTTTTATACTTTGTTGTTCTTTTCTTGATTTTCCTGGAAAATGAAAAGTACTTTTATTTTGAAAGAGCCTCCGGAGTGATCAGGAAAACGCTAAGTTCGATGTTGATCCTTTAACAATATTTAATATTCAAGGAAAAGTAATTAATATTAAATAAATGTATAACATTCGCAAAATTATTTGCAAAAAAATAGAGGGCAAGGCAACGTTGTGTAACTTTTACTTTAATTCTGTTTTTTATTTACATACCAAGTCAGGATTCAATACGTCTACGACAAAACATTAGCGCAGTTATTAGGGTTCCATACCTCAAGAAGTAAATACGGAATCCTAATAGGATTACTTTATTGTCCGTCCCTCAAGACGTCTATATAAGAATATCTTGAGATTGAGTAGAGGTAACAAGCTGAAATTATTGTCAAATATTTAAGTTAAAGTATAAGTCAACGCAATCAAAGAATACGAGCATTTATGCATCGTCTATACTGCATTTTACACGAAGTGTGCCAATCATGCTTCCCCTGGACCTACACTTATTAAAATTTGTACTAAGTGAGAACTTACCATAGAAATATAAAAAAATATACGTAATTCATAAAAAAAAACACATTAAAAAAACAATATTTGTAGTAAATTTCATACAAAATGTCTGCACATGCCCGCAAACTTATGTTTGTACACTTTTATAAGTTACACATCGCGTTACCGCGATGTATGTATTGTAGGTTAACCTACAATACAGAAATAGATACGGAAGCTTCGGTGTTCGTGTCCGACTCCACCAACCAATAAAAAAATCTTAAAAAAGTAAATTTTCCCTTTTTTATAAATCTACACACTTGACCAACTTCCGCGCCACCAACCACCACCACCACCAAACACAGTAAACTAGTTCACATAAAAAAGGAAATATTAGACAAAAACCAATAAGCGTCTTAACACGATTCTTCTCTTGGGCCGACATTGTTCTTCATTGTTCGCTTCAAAGGGCCTGCCTGCCTGTATTACTTGACTTAAGCCCAAGTGGCCAATACGGTCGCCGCTTTCCCTTGTACCCTCCAACGTCTTAAATTGTCTCTCTCGTCTTAATTGAATTTATAATAGGTTAGTTTGAGTATTTAGTGTTTTCGATGTGGCTTGATGGGGTTAGCAGGCTGCACACAAAGTGGAAGTTAAGATCCGAGCGTGTGTGTATAGGGGGACGCCGCTTGTACGAGGTAGGTCTAGGTAAGGATAAATAGACATTCTCATCTCATGATTGTGAGTGCAACATATACATTCTACATTGTAAAAGCAGCTTCACGCTGTAGAGCAGGGAAGGCAGGGCAGGGCAAACCTTAGTATTAGGACACTTTGTTCCGATTTGTGTTAGTATTTAATAAAATATCAGAAAGAAGGTGAAGCCTATAAAATAATTTATACAAATAGAAATGTAACAAGAAATCAACAAAGCTATCACAATCAGATAAGGAGCGGTCGTATAAATATTAAATAGCAATTTATTTTGACCTCAATTCAGTTCGACTCACGTACCTTTTCCTTTCTATTCATTAACACAAACATAATAATAAATTCAGTAACATATTTAATTAAAGTAAGCCTTAATTCTATTATGCACTTTGATCTAAGCAACGCTTGAACGATTAATTCCAAGGATACGGACAGGTCTTACCTGCCTTCCTGTACAGGAAAGATGATATTTTAACGTTCTCAAGACGTATTAATCCTCGTTAAGTCAGTTTAATTATTCACGTACTGCCAAGTACCCTTTCTGAGCCACTCTTTTGGGAATACTACACCCGCGTAGATCCGAGATTTTAGAGTTTCTTCAAATATTCAGGGCCTCAGGAGCTTACTAAGTTGGGCTTGTTTCGTTAAAAAATATTTTTTATGTAATCTTTGCTCAAGTTGAGGCCACTTTTGGACGATTGGCCTTTGTATCTTTGAATGGCTTTTTTATCTGCCTTAGAGGAATATACGAATCGTTATAAATTTTCTTTTAAAGCCATCAAGAGACAAAAAATTAAAAAAATGTTTATAAATATATTTATTTAGGGTTAAAAATATATACGGAAAACGGACAAAATGTTCACAATACATACGTACACGCACTGTATACAATTTATAAAATAATGCTACCCTCACTGTACTTGTAGTGAGCCTCAGTCGTAATCTCAAACAAAGCAGCTAATCCATCATGAATAGAGTTCGCTCAATCACAGTAATGACGAGATAATTACAAAACTACCCGCGTCGTGTGTTTGACCGCGACCGCGACCACCGCGACCACCACCTCGCCGGTGGCAGGTGGATTTGAATTATACGAGGTTTAAAAATATGTAATTTTGCTAAGCCACTCCGTTCCATTAGATTAATTTCTGCTCAATTTCAAGACATTACGCGTTGAGTGGAGGAACCCAACACTGCACACTGTGTTACTCGACCGGCATCCGCTAACTCAATAACCGCAGCGAGGCAAGTTTGCAAGTAAGCTGGTCCTGGCTGGTAATAATGCTAATGTACCGCGTTGTTCTCTAACACGGTTATGTTGGCGCTGAGATAAATATCTTAGTATTCGTAGAATAATCTTGTAGGATGCTGTTTCATCTTAAATTATTAAGCAGCTTCTTACAGCTTCAAGCTGAATCCCGCACATAACAGGGTAAGTAAAGGGAATTTAGTGTTAAGATATTCCTTCCCTCACTTTTCAGCTGATTGTAGAAACATTGCGTGCTTGCGAAACTTTAAGCTGAGCTTCTGTTTATCAGAACAAGAAAATAAATTAAATATAATTATTACTTCGAGCGGGGATCGAATCCATAACCGTCACGTTTATGGTCAGAAGCTTTTCTATAAAATTATCATAAAGATTTGTAAAATATGATACAAGGTGGAGAATCGAGAATAAGTATATTAACATAAAGTTTTCTCTGTATCTATCGGTACGTGATGCTTATAGCTAAAGTGTGTAAGCACTCACATTGCATTTAAATTTGAATGTGGCGCATCAAATAGAATTATGAATTCGGCAGAAAGTGGAGAGCGGTAGTGTCCTGGACTGAATGAGAATGAAATTTCTGAACACTAGGTTTCCAAGTTCCCTTTGGCTGCCTGCTTTGTAAGTGCGGTGTGTGGTGCTCCTGCACTTTGCCTAAAAATAAAGTTAGGTAGTGAGTTTTCATTTCCTCGCTCTATTAACAAGACAATACTGTCTCTAAAGTTGGACGGTACATAGGGAACAAAGTATCTTAACGCTACGTTATCTATACCTAGAAATGAAAAAAATAATCTGAATATAATAGTTTAATACCTAGTCTACAATATTTTAAACTTAAATATACTTCAAAGCTCTCTGCTTTTGCCCTACCGGAAGTGCGATAACAGTCGTTGAAACTTAACTCGACTTCCTTCTCACTAGATTTCTTTTCATAGAAATCGTGAGAAATGTTTTGTAATATAGTTGAGAATAGTAGATACTGTTAAATGGTAAACTATAATTATATAATTTTATATATCTTCTATTGTTTAGAAAACGAAGTCGAAGAAAATAATGTATATTATGCAAAAGGTTTTAGTGTAGATTATGTATTTACTTTTTCGTTTACTTAAAACTTCCAATGCTGCCGAATCCCGCGAAAAGTGGTAAATAAAACGAGTTTAATTATTCTCTGAGTTAAAATCGATCTCAGAACCACTGCACTTACATTGAGACGTTGTGATATTGTGCCCTCACGGCTTTGAAGTGAGCAAAATAAGATTTAAGAAGTATAATTGTTTCTTTTTAACGTGAAACAAATAAGTTGCTTATAATGATAAAAAGGTGAGCAACTGAGATAACGCTTTTACCATAAAAAAAAATAATTTCCGTCACAAAGCGGAGGGAAGAGTATTTTGTCACTTAGTTTTCTCGCATTAGTATGCAAGACAAATCATGAAAATATAAAAAATACATTTTTTTACAATTAACAAGGCAAGACGAAGTTCCAGATATTATTATATGACGAATAAATCGAACCTACGTGCACTGAATTTTTAATTATTCTTGAACTAAAATTCTTAAACTCCTTTTACGAAAAACAATATAGAACTTAACAGCTGTTATATTTAAAATAACTACATCCTGTAAGTTTTTTATCAATGTATAATATTCTTAGCACCTTGTTTCACAATAGCTCTTGCTTTCCAAACATGTCATAATAAATATTATTATTAAAGATTAAGTCTTATATTACTATCCAGCGTAACGACACACAGTACAAAAGAGCCTAGCAAACAAAATTCATGTGTATATACATATATTTACAAATGTAGTGTTGAAATGAATAGAAATTGTACAATAGAATGATACGCAGGTGTCAAATGTCGGCACTCGGCATTCAGGTGGGATAACGTGGATACAACGTATGGACAGACCAAACATGCCGACACAATCTTTTACAAATAGTAAATTTTTTTTTGTTTTTTTATATTTCCTCTTATTTCTCCTATTTCCAGCTATTTAAAACCAAAACTTTGTGTTCACTGCGCCACAGTGGCTTTAAATAACCTAAATATGTTCAGTCAAGTAACTCAAGCCGAGTAAATACCAGCAAAATGAGTGTTATTTACGTAGTACTGCATTTCTGCGCCCGCGCAACTCTGACATCTGAAACTATTGTTACTTTAGTTTGTCTCTAACCAAAGCTCTTTCAAATGTCATTCCTTACCTCGGTACAGTTGTGAGTTTGTTTAATTTTAATGGTCCAGAAATTAAATATATATTTTACTTTTAACTGTAGGATAAATACTAATATTCATGTAAAAATAATGTATTTTTATAAAAAAACTATAAGAACTAAAGAAGAGAAGAGATTACGAATTTAGTTTGGTAGAGTCAGGAGCTAGAAAGTGGATGTGACATGCGTATTATAAATATATATCGTTGAATGGAAATGGATTATAATCTGGCTTTACACACTGTTAGGATGTTGTTCCCTTGCGGCGCAGAAGCCACAACTACAAAGCTATTAACAGTTAACACACAAATTCAGTTGTTCGATACCAAAGGTACTCACTGTACCAACCCATACTCTACGTAATAGTGTCTCATGACCAATTCTCACCAATCCTATGTAAGCAATAAAAGGGCAAATCTAAACAATCCGAAGACAAATCGAGTTGATATTACGACCGTCGCAGATGCGCAACGAATGTGCCGATAAAAGTTTACGAGACGAGGTACATGGCACCCGCCGCTGTATTGGCTCTTCGAAAATATTCGCAAATATTCTATCGAACGGTTCTATTCGACTTTCAGTTGAAATATAAGAAAAAAACGAATTTTACGTTATACAGTTTGCAGAAACTAAATTTCTCCATAAATGTATATTTAAGAGTTAATTGACATCACACCAAGGGTGGATAAGTTCAGTATGCTTTTTGGTTACTTTTTGTCCTTGGTGTGTAAAATTTTTTTTTTCTTATCTCGTATAAATTTAGAGAAATTCTTCCAAAAGTCACAATTTTTTGTCATAAGAGACTATATTTTACTTGCAATAATTTTAATAGCGCTCTCTTAATAATTGTAGGTGTACGGAAAGCAATCCTTTAAGAAATCTTAAGAAAAAAAATTGTTTCATAGCGTGAAATAGTTGAGATACACAGATATCCCTTGGCGAGTATAAAACTCGACCGTTACCAGTCACACGACGCGTACTGCACTACAGCTGCTTCAACGTGTTATTAATAACAATAAATATTTTCATTTATAATTATGAATAGTCAATGAAAGGATCGAAACCTTCATATAAATACGATAACCTTGTTAAAAAGCTGCCGCGATAAACAATAAAAGTATTCATAAGCAATAAACCGCGGCATCGCTGAGTGCGAGAGAAATTGCTGAGAGACGTTATTGTCAGTTAAATGGACATCAGCCTTTTAGTGATCGATAAAATATTTACTTGAAAAATCATTCGTTTCATAAAGTAGGTATTACAAGATTAAGAAATGTCATTTAAATTAAATATTATATAGTATATAGGACACAGGTACATAGATAGATAGTACATTGCGTATTGACTGGTGGAATTTAACTACGCATTTTATTTTATCTGTGCGGAGAAATAATTCAAATATTGAAACTTTACTGAATGGGAATCAAATTCAGAACTACAGATAACCCGATGGTAGATAGGTGGGAAATCCGATCGGAAAGTTGAGAACAAAGTATCTGGATGTTCGTTTTTTCTGCCTGACGTGCTATGCGGGATGGAGCGTAAAGATAGAAAAACATACAAAAAACTTAATATAATACTAAATCTAAAGTATACAACCAAAATATAGTTCACGTTTCGACATTTAAAAAACTCAAGATATTTAGGAAAATGCTTTCACGAACGCGAAATACTGACAAAAACACTGAAGTACTCCCGCAGTACACCTCCATGCATACGTCCGCGAATAACAGTCGATCAAGTGTCATATTTTAGGGGAAAATTGCCTTCCTTATTGACGCGAGTATATTTACGAATCCTGTAGGATTTGTTGATAAGTTGATAAGATTATAGAGGCCGGTCGTGGCGCATGGGTAACATACATTTAAATATTTAATATTTTCCTTTCTTCACTCTGATGTGGATGTGAAAAGCGCGGCTTTGTGTCCAAGCCTAGTGCTGGCATAGTGTGAACCCGAAAAAAAGTATGGTGGGTCGCGGTGGGACAATGTTAGTACAGACTACAGCTGTGGGTGCTGTCCCCGCGTGGGAGAATGATTCCAGTCGACCTACTGGGCGATGCACGATGCATGAATATAAGCGTTACTTATAGAATTTCATATTTTTTTTTATATGAAGCACCAGTTCGAGTAAAAAGTTTAGCAAATCAAAAATGTATACGATTTATAACCAGTACGTGTATATGCGGGTATTTTCTCTATGAAATAAAACGACGTGTGATAAATCCGTATCGCCGGAATGAATACCGCATTCGCAGGAGTAAAGTATAAAGAAATAAATATATTTTAAGCGAGTGCAGGCACGTTGTTGCAAAAACTTTCTCATATAGAATAATATGGAAATATTTATTATAGCACCTATATAACACACTCTTTCTGGTTACCAGAGATTGGTATAATGAAATAAATTTCTTCATCCTGAGTAAGAATCGAATCCTGAAGCGTCGCGCTTACAGTGACATGCTGTGCAACTGTGCTGTGCCACACACACATTTTAAGCAGGATAATATTCTCCACGAAGTGACAAGTGACAAAGACTCTTACGGAGCGCAACTGGTTTACGTCTAAATTAGGATACTGGAACCTGAGAAACAAACCGCGATGCTTTTTTGTTTCAGAATAACTATGCGACTAATAGGATCGCTTATTAAAATATTTATGGCTTTGTGTCTAGTATAAGCCAGACAGACAGATTTGATAATTGCTAGAGTTTATACAGATTTAATTATCTGAACGTTTTATTTATATTCAAATAAATATGAATGTATACAAGTCTATTATAATATATACCAGGGATTTTGTTTTGTTATAGCAAAAATACTTACAAATAATATTTAGATAATACAAGAAAAACGTAACGATCGTTAGATTAAAGACGTATATTTTACTTAATGCTGCTGAGATAAGGAAGTAAGCGAAATCGACATATCTCATGTTACGTAATGCGATATTGTAGTCATTTGTTATACGCATTTGAGATAATTAATGACATTAGTGGGAGTAAAAAAGAAAATCTCCATTTGCAATGAACGTCGGTGTATATATTATGTATTCTTAGTTAATATGAATCAAAGTTATGATTTTGAAGTAAAAACTTATATAATATATCTTAAAGATAGCCAGCCAAGCTTTTCAGTTTTTAATGTATTTTATTATTAATGTTTGTATGTTGAATGGTGGAACTCAACGCCACGTTTTGTCGTGTTGCGCGCCCTAATAATTTCATTCGACAAAGCTCAACTGCGCGTTCATCATGCCGCAATACAACAAGTATTACAATACAGCCGCATTTAATAGATCTACCCACCCTTCACGAAACTTTTCAAATAAAGGTTTGCTATACAAGTACTCTCGTTATGTCTGCGCAGCTCGCATCATGGGTACGTATAGAATTGCTTTAACCTTTTTAACCCCTTTATTTGATTCGCACTTCCTCTATTATTAGCGATCCCTTTCAAGCTCATTCAAAGGCTGTATTAGCAGATACAATCAGTTACCATAACTTCTATGACGCTTGCTCCAAACAATATAAATCTACATCAAAACATCCCCTATTGAAAATACAAAGGTATAATCTTTCTCGGATAAATGATAATAATATTATTTACACTTCGATTAGATAGACTTGCTAAGATAACAAAACGCGGTAGTAGTTTCCACTAACACACATATAAAAGCAATTTGATCCTTTTTCCGCATTACAAGACGGCGGAGAACCGTAGTGTCAAGACACTACGTTCTTTCCATCACTTTCCATCTGAGTTTGAGACATTCCGTGTGGACTGGTGGAATAAACTGTTGTATCTTATCCTATAAAGAAACGAAAGTTACCATTTCCTGACTTCCTGACGCGACTCCTCACGCAGATCCTAGGTCAACTAGGGCAGGGTAGACTCTTTCTCTATCTATATGTGGTTAATGTGTGAAAGTAAAAAAAAAATCCCCTCAGATTTTGTGAAGAATCTGAAATTACATACATCAACGCATTCAATGGTGCATTTAAAAGCATTCCAGGTTCCCCCAAGTGTTACGCCTATATTTAGTTACAGAGAGCAGATGTTCTTGACAATACTAATGTTCACGCGGACAAGTTAGATCTAGATTTATTGAATTAAATATTTAATAAGTTACCCTGAAAATTTAATAAATAACATATTTCTATTTTAGACAAATAACTTATCACAGGATCACTAAACTTAATTTCATACTGTAAAGTCATATCGAGATGATCCTTTGATTTAAATAAAGTTTTTTGACTTGGGAAACGATTCAAGTTGTACCAAAACCAGGTAAGCGTTTTTTGAGATAATGATGATTATTTTAAGGGAGCTTGGCAGGTATTTAGAGGTTGAAAATTGAAATTATTTTTTTGTAAGTAATCACTTTGAATGGACTCAAGAAGTGCGAGGTATATTTTTAGCATAACCAGAAACAACAGAAAAGGAACTCCAAGAAGCATCATAAATAAAAAGGGGACGTCAGTTCTCCTAAAAGTGTGTTTCAAGGTGCAATGTTACAGCGACGACAGCGGAGTGACTCCGCGCGTCACTCCGCTGGCTAATTTACGAAGCGCGTCGACAGATACAGAGACACGCGGGTATTTTGAGAATGCAATACGTTTACGATTGTCACCGTTCTGAGTTGCGGTGGAAATGCATGTTTATTTAGTATAGAGTGCAGTGCATGGTGCAGTTCCCGAGTGTCTCATTGTCCACGCGACGGTTGTGGCTTCGATGCCCTCTGAATTATTTGTCTTTATTTTAACGATACACAGTTAACTATAATTATATTGTCGGTATATCATGTAAGTTGCCCACAAATTTTTATACGCCAGCTACCACCACCACCAGCCACTATGAGGCGCATCATTAATTCCTAGACTAGACCCTAGATAGTATTAGTTGTAACTACCATTCACTTCTCGTGACGTGTTGACAGGTTTTTTGTACTTTAGAAATGTTCTTTTTAATATATTTTCCATTTGATTTCAAGCAATATATTAATTTAAATGTATCATTTTGGCACTCTGGTACACAAAACACGGAATTAAGTCCTTCAATACAATAAATATCACGAAAATTGTGTGTTGAGTGAGGAACATAGTATTTTAAAACTAGTCAACCTTCTCTTCTCTGTTATGCGAGGTGGCATAGTTATAAATGGGTCAAGGGTAGTCTAATATGAAGATATTCCATTCTCCATATTCCGTCCATTTCCATTCCAAAGACATTCCGTGTTGAACAGCAAAAGGAGTCGTCACCTTATTACCTGATCAGAGAAATAAAAGAAATATTTTCTTGCCTAATTTTATTTGAGGTCAGTCGTGACGCAGGTGCAAAAAGGTGAGTTGAGTAGCGGAACTCAATGCGGCGCGCGAGCCAGAGCTTTGCCAGAGCGAGCGAAACGAATATATTAATTATTTAATTTCCGCGAGTAGGAATCGAACACCTTAAATTATTTTATTACAAAAAATGGAAAATATTAAAGTTTAAATTTAAATAAAACTTTTTTCCGAGTTTGGGTATTATACCGCAAAACGCTTACTCGACGACAAAGTTCGTTCATGCTTTATAAATAAAAATAAACTTCCAATTACTAAGTTTAATAAAAGGTCTTCCATTTAGCTAACGTCTTATATCTCTAGTGCTTACTTTACTTATTATCATAATCATGTTAAGATATTATAAATTGTTTAGTTTTTCAAAAAAAACCACATTAAAAGATTTACAAAATATGAGATTTTTCCTCATTTAAAGATATTAATTACTGCCATGTGCCCGCTCTGGTAGATCAGGTGCATCGTTTAGTTATGCTACTCAACACACAATGTCTCGTAGGTGCAAGGAAAGTGGAGTTTTGAAGCTTTGAAGGTTCTTATTTCTGAATACCTTGGTAGCTTGAATCTACAAAAACTTAGAGTGGACTGTATGTTTTACTCATTGATTCAAATATTAACCACGTGCGAAGAACTATATTTAGAAAATATGATGCTTATTTGATCTGTCATCCGATTTTTAAAGTTACGATGTTTTACAACGACGTCATCGTTCTGTGTGACATACGCTTACTTTAAAATCCGAATTCACACAATTTTGCAGCAACTTTAAAAACATAAGTGGCGAAACATTTTACGTTAAATGTGTCTGCGAATGTTATTCCTAAAAAAACCCGAGGAAAAGTACGTGAAAGAGAGAAAAAAGCCTCGCAGCGAGCTTAAACTGAATTACGAAACCCGTTAACATGTCGCGGCTGCGCTACAACGGCTAAAGCGACTCTAAATTACCGGCCGTCCCTCGTTCGCTTCTTGCGAATTAGCTTTCCTTGCGTTCGTTATTCTGTAGTGTCTTTCATTATTTATACGAGTAATTACTTAGTAATTCAACCTTTTTATTTAGTCATCGGTGAAAAATACATGCAATTTGTAAGTCGAAAGTGGAGGGCGGAGTGTCTTAACACTAGGCTACCCTGCTATACGCGGAATATATCGTGCAGCTAAAAAATTATAGACTAATGATACATATTATACATATTTAAAAATGTTTAAAAATAGTACATATATTATATAGAACATTTAACCTTCAAATTCAAAGCTTTTTAACCTCTAAATTATTATTAGCTTATTATGTTTACGGCGTCACTTCATAGCGGTTTTAAAATCGCAGCTAAGATCATGTAAAATTCATCAGACAAGCGACCAACTTGCCGAGAGCTGGCGACTCCTCGTAAAATTGTAAGTTTTTGTGTCCCGACGCTTTGAAGCTCCATAGCTCTCGCACTGTTGAATTTTTCATGTGAATAATAATGAAAAGCTTCCGACAAAAGTGGAATAACTGTATGAATGGCTTTTCAATACGATGATCGATGATATCTAATTGTGTTTTTTTTGTTAGTTTCACGCCGTATCCCGCAATACGGCAGCTTAGGGAGATAGAAACTTGTGTATAGTAGTAGTACATAGGACATAGAGAGATGAATGCAGTGCTCCACTTTGTTTTCTTACACAAATACAAATATATAAAAGGGAGAAAAAATACAAATATATATGTATAAATATCCGTTAAACATAATTATTTAACGAAAAGTTTTTATAATGAGTTGTGTAGAACGGAGTGTCCTGACACTAGGTTCTCTATATTTATTCTATTAAATTTAGAAATTTCCTAGCCTTCCTAGAAAATCCTAGCCTCGACAAGTAAGTCCGTTCCATAACTTTACAGATAACTTGAGCTTCACAGATTGTAACTAAAATCTAATCAAGTTTAGCTTTAGCTTCTTGTTAGTTTATCTTTAATGCGTCTTGTCGGTTGTTCTTGGCGTATAATGTTGGGAGGGCGACGAGATAGTTATGGATTCGTACTTGGAGCAAAAAATTATTCTAATTTTCTAGCGTTGCTTCCGAGAAAAACTGCGTCGTTGACATTCAGAACGTGCGGAATAGAATGGTCTTAACACCAGATTCCCTCGGTTACCCCACTATTTCGGGAGAAAACGTGAAGCTTATAAAAGAATATTCAAACAACTTGAAAACGCCTCAAATATACAACATTTATTTCATAACTAGAAACAGTGATATTCATTAATTGTAAGTAATGTCAGTCAGATTTACAAATGACAATATTCATCACATGGAATACTAAAGGTTATCGACTTGACATTTAGAAAGTGCTAAGACAAAGCGCGTCAGAACATCACTATTGTTACATCACTTATGTGCCAGTGTCTCATATGTCAGTGTCATGATTTTGAATGCGATAGGAATACGCCGAAAAACGGGCTCGACTAGCAAGTATTCGATATGCTGAAGAAGTGAACTAAAGCTGTTCCAAATATATTAGTCGACTTAAAGCACAGGCGATTAGACTTAGAACGATGTTATTTAAACAAATAATTTCATTTATTAGTGATTTCCTTGAACCAAACATTATAATTTACAATTCAACAACAAAAACTTCTAAACAACTTGATTCTTTTACAATTTCATCTACAAAACTGAAATATATCGAGCAATAGCGGATTTCCCCTTGCACCGTTTGTCACTAGTACTAGGATCGTAAATTTTATAATCTCTACAGATATTTCTTCCGTCCGCTGCAGTACGAGCACTTTGATCTCGATCATTGATAATAGGGTTATACAAATATGTCATCTTAGATTAGATCTTGGTTTATGTGAAAATTATGTTTTCTGCTCCATAAAGGCGATCAATGTAAGCGCGCCGGTAGTGAGTTCAGCTACTAATATATCTAAAATGAGGCAGAAAGTTCTTTCTTGCTTGTTATATTTAAAATAAAAAAATCACACGCGTATAAAATTTTAACGTAGCAATGGATGGTTTAGAAAAACCGCAGGTTCAAATCCCGCTTTGTTAAGCTTTTGACAGATTTTTTGAAAAGTATATACTAATAAAGAATAAGAAATTTCAATAAAATATTTTAACCTAAGAAAAAAATAAGTAAGTAAAAGCAGTTTGTTCAGTAGTTATGTCGCGGTTCGCCGGGACGCGATACTACAGGGAGCGCCACAAGTTTCTTTTGTTTTACTCTACTTGCGCGCAAGTCTGGCATCAAATCGTTTTCCGATAGTTCGTGTAATGGACAATCATACGTGAAGAGAGCGATTTGGACTTTATTACTTCACGCGTCTGCTGATTTTGTTAATTTTAAATTAACTTTTTTATTTTGACGCTGTATTCCGCATATACCAACGTAGACAGACGGAACCTAGAGTACAGACATTTCGTTCCTCACACACCACACAATTTTCAAGACATTGCGTTAAAAGAACTGCAAAATGAAATAATTTATTGCCTCAAGTAACGAACTGGAGTCCACGACGATAATAACTTTTCTTTGAATTTCGGCTTATTTTTTGTTCTAAACTGTCAATTCTTACGCCGTAACATACGGTTCAGTATTATATAGTATAAATGCTATAAAAAATACTCCATCTTTTTTCAAATTAAAAGTATCCAAAAAAAAGTATCCAAATTTACCGCTACCTATTTTTATTTCATTTTTCCTTTCGTTACGTAGATCGACTCCAATTACGCTGTGAGATACAGCGTGTGGTGTGACGTACACATTGCTCTAGACCCACGACACACGACCCACGAGGCGGGCCGACACGAGGCGGGCCGACACGAGGCGGGCCGACAGTGTAAATGTTCGTTTTATTGTCCCACACTTGACTAGCACTTGCTTTACACGTCCGTCCCATCAACCAGATACAAAAACATACAAAATGGTTACAAAACGTACAAAAATAAAAGAGAGATCAGCCCGGTTGGCTATTGTGGAAGCGGATTTTTTATATTCTTTGTTATATTTGTACGAAAGTTTAGTGATGTAACACTCTTTAAAAACTTTTTAGTGAATCCAGATTTTCGATTGGTCGTATATAGTTGAATGAATTTTGTTTATATTTTTTATATTATTTACACACCAAACGCTTTAGATTAAATAAAAATTGAAAACTACTGATATAGGAGAGTCAGCGACATGGTTGTAATATGAATACCCGCTTTAATGCTTCATGAAGCGTGGGATTGTGTGGCTCTAGTACTGCAACGAAGGTATTGTCAGTAAAAGGGGGGAAAGGTACCGTAACCTTCCTCCACATTATCCTCTACCTCCTCCGCATTAATAAATATGAACCTACAACGGTCACGCGTACAGCCGCTTGTGCCTTTGCGCCACGACGGCTCAGTGTCCAAATAAATAGTAGATAAATAAACTATCACTAAAAAATATATACATTTCACGACATTTACACACTCATATATCCATCCATACATCTTACTCTCGTGAGCACTCGTGGTCGTTTACAGGCAATTTTCAAATCAGAGCTAATAAGAGCGTCCCTCGACCGCGTGTTTCGCACCGATCGATTGTACTCGTGAGCTCCCTGAGGGAATGAGGGAACCCTACGCTACCCTGCGTCCCTACGAGCACGTTACCGATGAGGACAGCCGGGATTTTTGTTTTACGATAATCGAAAAGTTTCCCGATCGCTTTGTTTTGGCAGCCGAGTGGTAAGTTGGAACTGACGTTTATATTTGGACATTTAGTTGATGTTTGTAGTACACGTTATACACGTTGATTGATTATATGATAATTATGTTATTATTTAATTATGTTATTTTCAAGAAAAAATCAAGTAAAGTTAAATAACGCTGTATCCCGCACACAGCAGGATAGGCAGAGGGGAAACTCAGTATTAAGACAATCGGTTCTCCATATACCGATTGTCAAACATTTTCGCAACTCAACACCGCACTTTGTCTCATTACCAGAGGGGGCAAATGAAAATAATTCATTCCTCTGATGGGAATCGAGCCTACAACTGTCGCGTATAAGACCATATTACAGTATATATACGAGTATGTTTGTATAGATGGCTGGTGCTAGTGCAGCGGACGAAGCGTTTATTGCCAATAAATAACAAAGGGGAACTTTTTATCTCATTTCCTTTATCAAAATAGTTTTAATCAAACACAACATATATCTTATTATCCGGAAAATGTAGCTTAATTGTGTATCGTGCGGAAATAATAAAATTAATATATACCATATACTGTTAGTTTGTAATGTTTATACTTAGTATATTCGTAGATGCCGTGGGATCGATTTTCAATGAGTTCAATGAATGATCAGGTCGAACAGAGGGTCTGAACACCAAGTACCCTGTGACTTCCCTGCTACATGCGGGAGACAGTTCTACCTACTTTAAGATAACTTAAGAAGCATTACATGGTGTTTATTTGCCATAAATCACGAGGGGATTTTTATCTCTCTTCCTAAAACTTCTAAACGAGCAGATAGTGAGGGAACCCTGGGCGTATCAACTCATAGTTTTATAAGAAAATGAGTACATACCTGGATATACAATGTGAAATGAAAGTACAATAAAAAGAATTGTTTATTTGTCCATAAAAATGAGAGATGGTACTTGATTTTTTTTATGGATTTTAATAAAGATATTACTTTTTCGATATCAAAATTTGAAAATTAGACAAATTGGATATATTGCGTATTGATTGGCAATTTCACAGATTATTTATATTATATAAAGAAACGCACCCACATTTCTTACTTTTAGTACTTAATACATAATATATAACTTCTAATCGAAAATGATATACACAAACAACATTACCTACAAAGATATGTACAATATCTCCTGACTGTGTGACTTGGCGAGTTGGAATGAAGCAGTCATAAACGTGGTTGATTAAACGAGCTTCACTAAGGCTGGACTAGCATAGAGCTTTTAAGGGAAATTATTATATATATTATAAATAATCTAAAATCTTAATTTGATTTTTATATGCAATTTATGTGTAAAAAAACTAACGAGTTGAGCTCCACCATTCTATACGCAATGTCTTGAAAATTTGGTCGGTACGTGCGAAACAGAGTGTCTTAACACTAGGTGCTCTGGCGTGGCAATAATAATATTAAAGCGAATTTTGTATGATAGTATATCCACCACGTCGTGTGTACTTCACCTAACCGTACAAACAATAAACTTTCTCATCAGCCTTCAATACACTCGAATAAAAGTTTATTAGCAGTAAAAGCTCGGATGGCCCCAGTGTCTGACACCGGAGCAGCATAACGCGGACATATTAAGGTACATGTCTTAACAAACAATAATTGTCGACATTTTATATAATTTTTGAATTATAGTATCCTGGCGCAGGGGTACAGAGTGCGACTGTAAACGCCACTGGTTGTGGGTTCGATCCCACTCGAGGAAATTAAATTGAATTAAATATTTATTTTCATTTCTTCGGTCTGGTATTAAGACCGTCCGTTTCCATTAATACAGTTCTGTTCCTCACTTTCCGCTGAATTCTGGTGGCATAGAGTGACAGAACTCAACGCCGCGCTTTACCTCGGTTCAGGAGCGAGGAAATAAAATGAAAATATTAAATGTTTCAATTAAGTAATTGATAAATTTATTTTTTGTTAATATAAGCTTTTTAAGTGTTATCAAATTTTATATATAATGAATATTCATTTAAGTTTAAGCCTTCTCAACTTGGGCCAAGTGTTCACACTTGGTGAGAGTTTTAATTATAGAGGCTCTTCTCAACTTAATCTTGTTCTACATAACTTTTAGATATTCTGAACGTAAACTACTTGTTTATGGAAATAGTAAACGATAACAGACTACGATAATCAATGGGTGCCTAAATATTTTTACCAAGAAAAGACTGGACTTTTTTTTCAACCGGTACCTATAATTAGAACCTAACCGAACTCTCATCAAACTACCCTTAAAGATTATCCTGTTCAAATCGGATGGCGAGATGATACTTCATACACATTTGAGACAGAAATGAATCAAATTAAAATCTGAAGCAGCTTTCAAAAAAGAATCATTAATTAATAGATAGATAATTGACGGAGGTGGAACTTTTAAAATGTCGAAAATTTAAAACAATATCTAAAAACGCCGCATCACCGCCTCATAACGAAAGGTGCCTTACGAGAGTTTTTCTGTTTATAGCGTTAGCTGTGAGAGTGTTTCCCTGTGCCTCACATAAAGCAAGGAGGGCAGAGTAACTCAGGGAACTTTGTCATCTTACGAGATCGAGCTTACGATATCAGATCTAGGAAATGAACATAATTCATTCCCCGAGTAAGTATCAAACCTACCTTCTTCGTTACTGTAAGGTGTTCCCCCACTGCGTTACGATGGCCTTTAAAAAGGTGAATATAATGAAATTACTATATAATATGAACTATGCGTAGTCGACGTACAAGAAACGGAAAGTAGAACAAAAAGCTCATCTAAGCTTTATGAACTTTATGAATATTTACTGTAGTTTATATTTATATGATTTATTTTTAAAAATTCTTGGAACTTCTCACTTGTTGCTAGAAGCTATAATATAATTTGATATTGTTGTTATATCTATGTTTTGACAACAAAAACCTATAAATAAATTAGCGACCCGGTCGCGGTTTCACCCACTTAAACTACTAAATTATTTACTCAATACACTGAACACACGTTCGTGTTTGCAAAGCACGTAAAATGTCTATAGTGATCATTATTGAAAACTAAAGTTACATTTCCGTACTTCCCGTGAGAATATTCAATCGAATGTTTGAAAAAAGACAACAACAATTCCTCTGTCTACCCCGCTGTGTGCGGGATACAGCATGTAGCTGAAGCTGGATATCAGGTAGTTTCTTATGCGCACAATAATTTTACCCTCGGATAATCGTCGCGAATCCCGTATTTTAAACCCCTGTATCACTCACTTTCACAAAGATTTATAGAAAAGACGTCTTTTTACCTGATCCTGCATATACTTGACAACTTAATACGTTACTATTGTTATTGAAAATAGTCCTTATTGTTTTAATTATAAAAGTTATAATTGTATAAAGAAAATTTAATGAAAGAAATAGAGAGATATGCAATAGTAAATATTTGGGAAGTGAGTTTATTTTTAGTTCCCGCAAGTGGCAGAGAATCAAAGAGTGTAAGACACGGCGTTCCCAGTAGTTTAGTTAGAGAATGGTATAATGTATTGGAGTCTTAGTGCATAGACAGTTTCTTCAGGAGGCACTACATTCTCCATATTTCTGATGAATATACTACTTCAAAAGGCCTTCGTATCTTATGACTATTTGATTGTATACGCAGGGTTTTAGGTTGTGGGTGTATTCAAACTTGAGAGAATCAGTTTTCATTTCTTCATTCTATCAAGAAGACAAGCGTGGCGTCGAGTTTCACTACTCGACACTCAATGTCTCGGAAATTGTATGGATGGTGGCGGACGGTGACTCCCTCTGCTTATATAGCCATATATGCCCATATAACGTCCTATAACTGTGCCACTATGACATTACAAAGATCGTTATAAATCTGCATATCAATGTAATGGATTTCTTAACATTTTGTTCGGAAAAAAACTTTCAAAATTTGCTAATATTCCCACAACCCTATTCTCAGTATTGGGCGCGCCATGAATAGTTAATATAATTAAAAAGAAAAACTAACATAACAATATATATATAACATAATATCTATAGTATATTAATAAGATAATATATAAGGGTATAAAATTGAAATGCATTTACAAGATTACATTAATTTACGAACATTAAAACAATTGGTGGTATCAGTAGCGCGATACGGCGATACGGCGCTGATAACGAGGCTGGCGTGTCCGTTCATACAGTACAACCTCATTAGTGCGCAATCAAATCACTTTCACGGGCCGCGCCCACTTGCCGCCCTGTTTACATACTCGCAACTCGCACAATAACGTATCTATTTTACCATTTTAATGCAATAATGTTTAACATTTTTAAAGTGTTCTTCCACACTTAGGAATGATAAATACTCTTTATAAAACTTATAACATTTTGAAGGCAGCTGGATTTGAACGCATAGCTTCTTGGAAACCGTCCAAGCATATTTTTGTAATTTTTGTAATTTTGTAAATGTAGCGAAACTTAATTTTTCTTCATTTAATATAAATTAATTTTCCTTTTATTATTATGTGATATTTACTAAGTATTAAATTTACTGGACAGCAACCACCGGCCCTGTGTTTGATTGCAGCAACCTCTCTTCATTAATCTCTCAACAGAATACAAATATTAAAATGAAAACTAACCGTACACACAAACTCATTAAAAATACATAACAAAATAAGCACTCACGATCAGCCCAATACGAGACACCTACGCGTCTATGTTACTAATATGGGGGTACCGATAGCCGGCCCATATTAATACGAGGCTATTAGATCTCGCCCACGCCCACGCCCATGCCCTCGTGGGCGGCTACGACCGTTCCATTTTGTATTTTATAATTACTTAAGTCATCCTTTTAGAATCTTTCACTATGTTACTTTTTTAGAAAAAAAAGTGAGATAAAAAGATAAAGAAAGCACTTAATATGATGAATGGGGCAATCGTGGCGCAGCGGTGCAGAGTTTGTCTGTTATTTTTTTTTATGGGAGAGGACAAAGCAAACGAGCGTTCGGGTCACCTGATGGTAAGTGATCACCGCTGCCCACGACCCCATGCAACACCAGAGGAGCTACAGGTGCGTTGCCAGCCTTTTAAGGTGGAAACGCAGTGGCAAGAGCCACTACTTCACGCTAAATTCTTCACACTAGCTCTATTATTTTTATAATTTTTTTTTTAGATATATCCATATAGATAGTTTCAAATAATAGTATCAAATAATATATTTTTAATTTTTATAGATACCTTATACATATATTACTCTCTTAGTGCTTGCCTATCAAGGCAGCTACCGTCTGTCTGTCTGTGTCTATCAGTAACTTAGTAACGGAAAGGTTTTTTGTATATAGATTGTCTTTTATTGTGTCCAATGGCTGTCAACTAAAATTAGATACATTTAGAATGTGCCGAGACTATGATGACGATAAAGTAAAAATAAAGAAGATATTCTTAAGTATAATTCTTAAGAATCTCAAAACCCAGTCTCACTTGAGCGCACTTCATAGGGTTGCCATCCAACACATTTTTTCACAAATGTTTCAGTCGAGAGCTTGACAAATAACATGGCAACACTAAACTACGAAAAGTATTCACCATTGGGCAAATAAAGTTACTTTTACTGAAACACATACAAAAATAGGCTGAAAATTTAGAAAGATAAGGTTCATATTACAATGAATAGTAGTTGGCTTTTAGTGGTTAATGTTAAAAGGAGTAAAGTTTTTCTGTAAAAGCTTCGTGTAAAACTGTTCGGAACGCTACTGAGGTGGCGCTCGCATTACTTGTCAACTTCTTTTAAACTTCCATACATTGAAAGAGATATAGAAAATATTGACGCGACGATGTCTAACATCGCGCTTTGTCTTGTCACCAGAGTGAAGAAGTAAAAACAATACACGCATATGGTGATATACCGCACTGCCACAATGTACATTTTTCGCCCGCTTTAGCTAGCTTATTGTTAATTGTTATACTATATCCAAATTATACATTTTTTTCCATATATTGTACCCCATGTGTCATTGTGATGTGTAAACTATATTACTGTACAGTTTTATCTAAACGTTTCGTAGTACTTTTGCTTGAAAGTGGAACAAACTTCCATCCTCACTAACTTAAAGGTCGGGAAAGCCAGGGAACATCTACTCGAAATTCTACGCCAATCGACTCGGCCCTTTCTGAGTCTATAGCGAACAGACAAACACACGAACAGACAATTGTATTTATATATATAATAAATTTGTTGTTAATTATGTTGTTGTTGTTGCTGTTATGTTGTTGTATAATAAACGCGGCGTTGAGTTCTGCCACTTAACACGCAACGCCTCCAGAATTCGGCAGAAAGTAGGGAACGGAGTGTCTTAACACCCTCTGCCTACCCTGCTGTGTGCGGGATATAGCGTGAAGCTGAAATGAAAAAAAACAAAACAACATTTTGGTAAACAAAATTTTACTTTTGTAAACAAAATGTATGTTCTGTGTTTTACACTTTTGTATACAAACGATTAAAAGCAAATAGATTAGAAACTGCATGTTGACAGGTGAAACTCAATGATGGGATTCATTTTGTTAGTAGAGCGAACGGATAAAAATAAATAATGTCTTCCGAGTGGAACGAACTGATACCCGTCGCGTTGACGGTGTCGCTGCGCAAGATGTGGCCAGCCTGAGATGAAGAGATTTTTTTAGCTATTATCGTACTACTATTCAGATACAAATAACTTAGGCGTATACGTTACCAGAAACTAATACGCACTTCGTCAAGAATATATATCGCTGTGGACAGATTTTACACCATGTAGAAATCATAATCAACAAAAGTCCACCTGCCTAAAAGAATGGAAGGTCGTAAAATAATACGCTTTACTGTACGCTTGTAGTGCGATAAGTCGATAGATACATTGATATGTTTCATTATCTTGTGACATTCTACAAACAATAACAATAATCTACAAAGAATATAAATTTTTTATAAATATGTTGCCAGTTCCCACTGATGTCTCAAATACCAATCTTATCTTCCGTCTTATTGCAGTACAAGAGTTTGATTTTATGTAACAAACGACTGGACATGTCGTAAATAAACACCTGGAGCTTACAAAACAAAAGATTAAAATCTTATACATACGATGTAGAGTTCCAAATTCATTGATTTGTATCAAATCTTGAAATATGTAGAGACTTTGCATAACGTCTTCATTGCCCACAGAGTGGACAAGAAAAGGCAGTCACGAGGCGCATACAACTCATCTCCCACTTACCTGAAACAACAAAAAACTATTTATAAATATACTCATACATATCTAACAATTGTGAAAAAAATATATAAGCCTTATCTTATAATGGAGACCTTTTGTTTGTTTGTAGCATTAAATTCTACGGAAACCAATATGCCATCCGGTACAAGTAGAAATTCCTAAGATCAATGCCACTTTGATAAGGATTGACGCTCGTCACGACTCTTGAATAATTCACACAGAACTGGCCACTTGATGTCGACACTCTCTTAGATTAGCAATAATGTTGAAAAAGTCGAGTTCTTTAACAGTCGACTATTTTTTATTGTCCTGGTATAACTATCGCGCTCATAGCGACGTAGCGACCGTTAAATATTTAAGTGAGCTGAAGAATAATAATAATTAAAATAAGAATCCCGTCTCTTACATGCGAGAACATACACTACTAAAATATAAATGAGTCATCAAGTTAAATTTTATTGAAGCCATTGTAATGAGATTTCAAAAGCAAACTGGATGTTGGTCAGCGCTGGTCCCGATAGCCACGGCTATACGGGATAGAGACAGGTAGATACAGGTAGAGACAGAGAGAGACACGACATAAACAATTCCGCCTCAAGTGTGATCCATCTTGTGTCCAACACTTGATTTCTATTCAAGTAATATAATTCTGTGACGCGGCCGTCTATCGCGGTGTATCATTATAATTAGTCATGGTTCTCTTGATGGTAGATACTCACACTTAGTTGCTGTAATAACTGGCTCGCTTTATTGAAAGTTTTCTTCGAGCTTTACACGATCGTTCATCTTGTGCTAGACTTGTTTCTGTCTATATTATTGATTTCTTTTTCAATGATGTAGACTTATTAGTAACTTAATTTCTTAAAGGTTTCTTAAACGATTATATTCGTATAAATAGCAATAGTAGGCAGAGGTAGGTTACGTTAGTGCTAACATCCTCCGTTCTCTACTTTCTACCGCTTTAATATTTATGTATTTAAATAATTAATTAATTTATGCACACATATCAATTCAATCTCGTGAATGCGCTTCGGTGACTTTACTCCAACTATATTTTCCCATTTTCTTATCTCAGTTATTCCTTTAAATCCGTTACCGACCGTTAAGCGTTATCAAATACAACCGGAAGTTCAATTATAGCCGCGCTTTTAATTGGATTACTGGATTAACATAAATAGTTATATGTATTTAACCCAATTTATAATGAAGCAATAGTCCAGTGTGAGTGTTAGAATATTCAACATATCCACCGTTCTCAAGTGTCATGTGCTCTGAGCTAATCTGTTAATGTCAACCATTCATTCATGGTCATTGGAGAAGGCTCTTAATGACGATTACGACAGTTTTGTTTTACAATGTATAGACGTACATAGAACCTACATTGTATGTTTATATTATTTGAAATGTGCAAAAAGCAGAATACCAACTGCAGAGAAATATAATTTTATTTGAGAAAAGCAGACATTTTGTATCATATCAAGAATATGAAAACAATAGTAGCCCACAAGTGGGAATCGAACCCAACTTTCGTGGTCGCAGTCACATTTTTCCACTGCGCCACAACGGCTTCACAGTGTGTTTTTGTATATTTTTTAATGGTGTATTTGTTGCAAACACGGAATTAAATTATATTAGTTATTGTTTTAATTTATTATCACGATCAAAGTACCAAGAAACAAGTTTTATCACGAGTAAAGGTTACAGCCATGTATTGTCTTTTAGTTATCAGTGTCAACTATTGATTATATTATTTTATTAGAGGCAGGTGGTGTAGTATAAAGGTCAATTTACTGTTTTATTAAACTATAAATTAATACTTAATTATTTAGATAATTGAGGCTGTCGTGGCGACTGTAAGCGCGAAGGTTGTTTTGACCCGCAATGCCTCGAGAATTCGGTGGAAAATGAGGAACGAAAATCTTAATACTTCCTTCTTTGATTCCCTCTTCGAAGTTTCCATACGTGTTGAGTTTCACCATTAAACGTGCAATATCTTGAATTCGAGATAGCGTTTAACATTTTGAAACAAAATCCATGAGGAATATTTTAAGAGAGCAAAACAATACTAGCTGTGGGTTATAAAGCGCATGCGTGTGTGTGCGTGTGTGTGTCTGACACTCGGTACCTCCTCACCGTAATAACTGTCTCCGAAGTATGCAAACACACAATAAAATAACTTTGTCGCCGCTATATTCGTATCTTAAATTTTAGTTTTAGCTGTACATAGTGTATACTCTATTTTTAGTTTACGCAGAAATAATTTAAGGATTGTTTTCTCTTCGTTTTGGATTTTTTTGAACTTGGCTTGTTCGTTGAATGGTTAAAAAAAATATTCGTTAAAGATATTTGTGTTGAAAAGTATGTATTTTTATTCCACTCTTTCTTAAAAAAATGTATAAAAATAATAAAGGATATTAAACTATAGAAGTATAAATATAAAATATCATTCATATAGTTTTTAACTCAGCAGGATTCATATATCTCACGCTGGGTGGACTTAATAAAGTCACTAATTGCGGTATTGTTTTCCTTTTGTTTGACCTGTTTGTATTGTAATCATTAGAGGAGACCACCTCAGGTGCTTACCAAGAAAAGATATACTCGTAGTTATATCTGTACTTCAGCATGAGGCTGCACAGTCAATAAATTATGTGTAGTTCAATTAATCAAGTGAGAATGTTATGTCTTATTATTATTATTAAGTAGATACTTTGTAAGTATGTATGTATGTTTGTTGTAACGCATTTCCTTAACAGAGAGATTATATAAAAATACTATATTTGTGTTAATAAATGTGCCATAAATTCGTCTAGCCTGTCTGATTTGAAGCGAACCAGAATTTATTACATATTTTAATACTTTTACTTAATTTCGATTAGGAAGAGACGCGGGTTCAAAATTTCATACGTTAAATAAATAAAGAAGAAGAGGTTTGGCTGTAAACGCTTGGTCGTTAGTTCGATATCTAGCTGAAGGAGGCTGTGGAAGTGTATCTACAAAGACTAATAACACCAACAAGCACATTTTCTTCACGTCCTTGTCCGTCTGTCTCACAATTAGTTAATTGGTCTCGGCGTGCCTCTACTTCGTTAGCTGCTCAATGGCGACGCTTGTTTGCTCTACGTGCTGGTTCGGTTCATATCGCTGTAAGATTGTATGGCGTACGTTTGTTTATCTATCGCTTGACTTGACGTTTCTAGATATTTTATAGGTCTTTATATTTATATAGTTATACACAAAACTACACTACAGTACTTTACATACGGGGTCACTAATAGACTAGACCTTATGATACGGAAGTGTATTGTTCCCTCCTGAAATAAAAAAAAAACATACATACAAACATGGCTCTACTTATTGCACTTGACATCTATCGAATTTTGAACCAATGACTATACTAACAATAATTGTCCACTTTTGATACAAACAAAACTCACATTAATGCTAGCAGCTATAAAGAAGAAATTGTTTAATTATTTTTGGTAAAGAACTCGACATTTGTAGAATATAAATTGTTTCTTAACGAGGTTAGCTGATAGAGACATTACTTGGAGTGGGCCGTTCGTTTTGATGAATCAATTAAAACGTTTGAGACCTCTGATTCTAATAATTGCATCGTACGTGTGAATTGTAGTCGTTAGTATACGTATCAAATTATGAAATATATAATATCTATATATATATATATATATATATATATGATGTTTGAGTTTACAATTTATAGCCTGACTGTATAAATCATAATCTGACACTTAATCACTCCACTCTGATAGAAATATGTATAAATTTTTGAAATTACACGAAAACACAACTAAAAAATATTTCGGAAAGAAAATTTATTACATGTTTTTTTTCTTAATATAATATTTTTCTTCAATTACTTTTCAAACTAAAACAACCAACTATTACATAAATGAGCTTTTCACTAAAGTACCTAATTTAACTTCGCAAAGTGTAAAATTTATTTAATTAAGATTGTTGAAATCATTTTCTAAGTAACTGTTGGTCTCTTAGTCAAAGTAGAATTTATTATAGTAAGAGAGTTCTCAATAACACCCATGTGACGTTCATAGAAATATATTAATAAATATATTATTTTCATGTCGGGGTCGTAGTGGAGTAGCGGCTCGGCGTCCGACTGTAATCGCGACTATTGTGGGTTCGACTTCCACTCGAAGTTTTCCGATGCGTGTGCGTACCCTGCTGTATGTGATATACAGTGTGAATCCTAAGCTTAATAGTAAACTAAGCTTACTACAGATATTTTTGAGATATTTTTTCATTTAATAGAGCATATTACGTTCTAATTGTTACTTATTTCTAGCATACAAACTGTAATTTTATATATACTTTAGATAAACATATTTTCGTATAACAGGAAGAATTCTCTAAAAAATGCATAACAATTCTTTTATCAACATCTTAATCTATAATCAATATAAAAAACAAAATATGTAGGAAACAAAACTGAGGTTATACGTTATAGCAAAAACTATGGAACAAAAGCAAACTTGGTCTCAAAGGAAGCTGGAAGCTGGGACCCCCCGTCAGCCGACCACCAACGAGGCGTTCGCGAGTTACGTGCACAACGACAAACAAATGTTTGATGTGGATATGGAAATGAAGAAAAAAAACCCAAATAATATATGTGTTATGAACTAAGTACAAAATATTTGGAGAGATATTTTTTAAAAGTATCCTATACAAGTCTGACGGATTAAAATATGTAATATTTTATTATTTTATCTTCTTATTGCATATAGACTTCTCTTCACAGATAATCACTATAACTCTATAACTTTAGTACCTTTGTACAATATTGTCCTACTTATAATCTATAATTTATTTATATAAATGACGCACGCAGTATCCTAGATGTGCCAAGGGAGACAGGGTACCTGGTGTTAAGAAAAATTAATCCCCCCTCTGTTGAGCGCATGTTGAGCGGTGGAACTTAAAACTGTACTTAGTCTACAAATAAATTTCATACCAATAAAGAAAGCCGTGTAAATTTTAATCCTCGCTCAGAAATACCGCATCCATTATAACGATTCTACATAATAACATTGCATGCTGTCTCTACAATCGTTCACAAGGCAAAAGAGAAGCAGCAAAAAATGTGAGAAAAAAAAGAAAACAAGAAATCTTATAGAATATGTAACTTTTTTCTATCGAGTGTGATTTATGGCGTCGAGTTCCGGCAGTCAATGGGGGTTTATAAGCCTTGACGTTATTATGACGTGTCGCTTCAAAATATTGCATTATACTTTTTTTTACTATTTTTTTGCTTGTGAACCCACATTGGTTAGACATACGAGTATAATCGATATTTGTGAAAGTTTTTTTTTATATTTAATATTATACTGAAAATATCAACTGTAGTTTGTTGCTGACTCTCCGCAGCTGCATTGCTAGCCACAATTTAGGAATTGAAAATTATAAAATAGAGGCACGATAGGATTGACATTAGATTATTGCTACGTATCGAGTTGTTGTAGAGATCACAGGTGGACTGACTCTTTCTTCTATTTAATCCTCTATATATACCTACATATTAACATACACACTTATTGCAATAATATATAAAATAATTTATAAAGTAATTTAAAATGAAGATGTACTAATAACATAAAGTCCTTACATTAAAAGTAAAATACAATTTATCTGTAATTTTTTAAATTAAAAAGTCGGTTTGTAATATATGTCTATGTTATCCCTATATATATATATATATAATATCTATTTGCAAGCGTCGTACAACCAGCTTGGTCACTTTGGCCACAGTGCTTCACTTACACAGTGACCTCATACTGGAGTTAGTACATTGATTGGAAATGAAAGATTACTTGCAGTTGAGGTCACGTTATGTCGATATATTAATATAACAAAAGCTGTTCTAAATTTTGGGTTGTCGTGGCTGCATGCGGTCTGACAATAAGTGCGATGGTTATGGGTTTGATTTCAATTTTAATATAATTTTTCTGCACCAAAAACAATATGCAACTTGGCGTTTGGTTCTCAAAATATGGGCGTTGCGTGACGAAGTAGTAGTACCTCTATGCTCTCATATGGAGAAAACAGTATTAATCTAAAAAAATATATATAATTTAAACTCTGCATTGAAAAGAGAATGAAATAAAAAAGTAATAATATAATTGAATACACATACTCGTACGTGCTTAATATGCGTGACTAACGTCATATCCATTTGGAAGTTTTAATTTATTAATATATATATAAATATTTCACCCACTACTCTCAATAGTATGAAACGATAATATACCATCATTACGCCGCTTTTATTTCGACTTTGAACATGTTTTATAATAAAATATCAATTTTATAGTCCACTTCATTATTTATAAAGAATGTAAAGAGCCCACTGAATTTTTATAGCCCTTTGTATCAACTTATTTGTATACATCGCGTGAACGTAAGCTACTTTTATTTAATATGTTTGCTTATATTTAACACGGCATTAAGATGTAAGGAAGTGAATGATGCTAACGCCTGCCCTGCTATATAACAGGTTAAAAAGGAACCTGCATCACAAATTTCAGCGTGCTACGCCACGTTGTTCCCTCTTCACGTTATATGTCAAAATTTTATATATACAGATAAAATAGACATTTTCTTGTAAGAAAATGGCCAGTCTAGACACATACTTCAATAATATGACAGTAAAATAGTAAAATCTGAAAGCAAAGTAGTGACCACCACAAATGATTGCCATATTTGTTTTTTTATTTTTTATTGATGTTCTTTGTTTGCGGGACGCTATCGGGACGTTAAAAGATCCATCTGAACTTATACTTCGAGAAAGTCATCTTGATTTATAGCTTTAAATAATTGGTACAAAAAAATGATGCAGGTTGTTTTGAATATTCCAAAAATTTCTCAATTATTAGTTTAATGTTTTCTTTTTATCAATGTTTATCTATAGCTCCATGCTTTATACCGCATGTAAAAGGATATGTAGAGAGACTAAGATCTTAAGTTACTTCGTACACCAACATTTGAGACATTGCAGTACTCAGCGCCACACCTTATCAAAGCAAAGTAATGCTTTTTATAACAAATTTACATATAATTTCTATTGAAGATCGAACTTACACCTGAACTGATTGAACCAGAAAACAATTTAGAATTTTTAATGCTAATAATATAAATATAATGTTTTCTTTGTAGCTTCACGCTGTGTGAGACATAACCTAGTGTCAAAATATTCCTTTCACTACCCCAAATACGCCTTACTTCATGTTAGCAGAGAGAACCATGTGTATTAAGTTCTAATGCAAATTTAAATAAATTTGCACAATTTATTGATTTTATTGCATAGATTTGTTCGAAATGCAATTTATTTGAATTTAAAATGATAAGTAGCGAAGTATTGACGTTCGTGGGAGGGACGTCGACAACGTTATTTTATTAACGCTCCAACTAATAAATAAAGATTAATGACGCAATAATTTGATCGATAATGTATAAAGCTGCATATTATATCATGCTAGTGTTTTGAAATAAAAATAGCAGTTAGATCTATCCCATATATAGCAGGGTTGGCAGAGGGCACTTAGTATTAAACCCACATAACTACACCATGCATGGAGAAACACAATGCTACTTATTATAAGTACAGGAAGAAGAAAACAACTCACCCCCGAATGTGAATCGAACCTACCATCATCGAGTTTACAGTCAAACGCTTTGCCACTGCGCCACGACCACTTCGCCTGCGCTATCGTTCAATAATCTATAATAGTTATTTTATTATAATAGGTTCCCGCTCCGAACACCTTGTAACAGGTAAGTAGCGTGAAATTTAAACAGGTAAAATCAATTTTAATGAATGAGAGCCGATCGTAATTTCAATTTACCACCGCATTAGTGTACCACCGTGTACGACCTACGTAGCGTCAGCACGTCAGATCTTATCAATGTTCAACGGAACCACTTTCTACAAATTTTGACTAGTTATAAATTATTATGTTTAGGAAAAAGTGTAATACTATTCCCAATTAATATCTTTCCTTTAATCTGTTAAGTCAAAGAGTGGCGCTGAGCTACGCCACTCGAAATTAATATTTGCTAAATTAAATAACGACGGTAATCCTGACGTGCAGGAGAATTGGCACAGGCCTGTTTGATAGTTCAATTCACACTTGAGGGAGTTATATAATTTTTATTTAGAAAAGGCGCGGTGTTACGTTGAGGTCACTAAACACGCGATCTCACATAACGCTAGAGACAAAGTATCTTAACACTAATACCCTCTGACTATCCTTCTGTATGCGGGATACAGCGTGAAATGGTACATGGACATCTGAATGATAATTAATAATGCGTTATTTGCGAGGATCGCGAATCGAATTGGTTCGCAAAAAGTAAATCCGAATCGAATTTTAAATTACAGCAATACGAATCGTTTGAGGGCATTATTTAAATTTATACGTTTTATATTACGAATGAAATTTGAGTCTTAATCGATTTTTTACAATTTGAAGAACGTATATTTAAAAAAAATAAAAGAGACTTCCAAAAGACATACAAGCAAATATATATTTAATTTTTTATTGTAAAAAAAAATCTAGTATTGTATTACGTGGCCGTGTGTAGAAAGTATACTAAAGGGCTCACAGCTCACAATTCCTTTCTCGACCTTCCGTCCAATGTTTGATATTACGTTCGGAACTCAACGCTGCTCTTTAATTAGACACCAGGGCAAGGATGTGAAAAACAATTCAAAGCTACATATTATAAAAGCCGCTTGCTATTTAAAGACAGTAAAGGAGTACCTTAGCGCGAGATTTTCACAAATAGCTGTCTTTTTAATATATCTAATAAGAAAAGATTAAAATATGGGTACAAGCTAAGGCCACCGAGCCTTAAAAACTGGCTGCTAGTGAAAATTTCATATAACTTCTGTCACGACTTTAAACAAACTTACAAAGTTTACGGGACGTGGTGAATTTTTCAAAGTGCAACTTTCGAAGCGGAGACCGGTGTTTCACAGGAGACGACGTACTATAATAATATGTAAACCGTGATTTTATTTTATAAAATTAAGGTAATAACAGGGATGCGAGTCTGTCCTGGCACAGTGATCATATTTTCATGTCCGTGTTCCGGTATACAAAGTGCAGCGTTTAGTTACGCCACATATCAGCCCAATATGTTGAAAATTATCATAAAAAGTATTGTAGTCGAACGCCTCGCTTTCTCCACTAGATCAAGAAAATGGAAAAGATTATTTCTCCGATTGACAAATC
This sequence comes from Heliconius aoede, assembly GCA_037355905.1. Classification (NCBI taxonomy): domain Eukaryota; kingdom Metazoa; phylum Arthropoda; class Insecta; order Lepidoptera; family Nymphalidae; genus Heliconius; species Heliconius aoede. The sequence continues at coordinate 151,183 of JBAIZZ010000027.1, forward strand.
GAGCTTCGACCAACCAGCGTGTTTATAGTTCTGACACTGTTCCACTACGCCACGACGGCTTATTTCTTATTTTAACTGTGAAGTAACTAGGATTTATTTAATATAGTATAGTTAATGAAATTAACACCTTCAATAAAACAAACTCTTCAGCATTTCAGAAATCGTTTTATGTCTAAGATGCATAAGTTGCAAATATCTCTGCTTCTAGTGGAAGTACCGTACGAGCTCAAGAAGTGCTGGTCAACTCGGTGAGAGCTTATTTTGCTGGTATTGGACGAAACTGTTCTGTATCCGTTTTATTGGCTGTCGAGTATTGAATAAAAGTTACTTTGAGAACAAAACTAGCTTTAATGAAAAAATATATAAAGGCCGGATGTAATACATGTTGTTTTTAACGAAAGTTAGCTCCTTTAAGAATATTTTTCATAATTAATATGTACGATATATTGAGTGAAATACTGCTTTACATGAGCAGGATCATTAGGAAATATATGGTATAAACTCTCTTCTTTTTTCGTTAATAAAGAAATAATTAAATTACTTTAAGAAAAAAATAGAAAACGTATGAAAATAAATAAAAATAACTATTAGATTTGCTTGGGAGTGTCTTACCACTAGCTTTCCTTTTCCTACTATATTCCCACCATACCATGTGGTAGAATACTATTTTTTTTTACTCATACGTCAAACTAAATCTTTTAAATCCTATCAAAATAAGCTTAAAACTCGCATCAAGCAAGCTTTTTCTTAACCGTAATTTACTTAATAACAGGTAGGAATTAATGAGTCGGACACCCACCGCGAGAACGCGCTATAACCATCGACTGTAGCCTCCAGTGCTTTATTTAATAACTTAAATATAATTAAAATGTTAATAGTTTCGATGGCTTTGAGAGAAGACGTCTTGTGTTTTATACCTTATGAATATTAACTTGGTTTAGCTTATACTATTTATAGAGATAGAAAATTGAGCGTTATATTTCTCGGTTTTACACTTTACGCTTATACGCTTTATTCCGCATATGGTACACAGAAATAGAAAGCAGACGCAGTCTAGTGTTGAGATACACCGCTCCACAATTTTCATGACATTGCGTGCTGAGCGGTGGAACTTAACTCCGCGGTGTGTCTTGTTACCAATACAAAGAAATGTGCTTCATCTCCCAAGAATGGGAGTCAAACTCACAATCGTTATATTTACAGTCGGACGCCTGTGCCTCTGCGCCACGATTGTCTAATTCAAAACGTATCTTAACGAAAAACGGAGAACAGGATAATTTACTATATATATCTGTTGCTATAATACATGTAAAAAATGTATGAGGCTACAGAAACCGGTCAAATGCGTCTACGGGGAGTATCCTATAGATTTTGACTACTCGGCAAATTTTATACAAAATACAGCAAAAACTATGAATACCCGTTCGTATCTTTTGATAACATTGGTTTAGAAACGTGATTTTTTTCTCTGTTTCAAGGGACCAGGGACAAGGGAAGGGATACGAGTATTTGATATTAACCGAGATAAATAGTCTTGACAGACGGACAGGCCGACAATAAAGTAATCTTATCAAGGTTCTGTTTTTACCTTTTGAGGTACGTAACCCTAAAAAATAAAATATACATAAAAAAGGTAAAAATAGTGTAGATACGATACCACCACGCATCAATGACCGTCAAGTGCTATGCGACGCCCACACTCTACTTGAGTGTGTAGCTTAGTTAATTTAAATCAAGTTATTTTAATGGCACTCGATCGCTTACTTAAATAAAACTTATTTATGTTAGTACGTTGAAAATTATGTTATTGTTGTTCATTTAAAGTTCTTATGCCTCAGTGGCTCAATTTAAAGTCCATGCAGGATATTCGTTGTTCTGACGTAAAACGGAGAGCTGAGTATCTTGACTTAGTACATCAAAATAACGAATGCACAATCTCGGCCCACCTTGCTAGGAGAAAACAAATGACATCATATATTACTAATTTCACATAATTTCTAGCAAGTAACTACAATAATAAACACAGACCTTTAGCTGTCATTAAATCCCATTAAAACATTGTTTTCTATTTACTAAATGTCAGTGAAAAGCTAATGAACGAGAACATAAAAAGAAGAATACCTGCGATATAATATGTACATTTAACCCTACAACATTATAGAAATCAAATATATTGATTTCAATTCAGAAGACAAATTTTTGCTAACTTGAACTGGTACTAATTCCACAATATCTGTTGCCTACACACAGTCGTCGGCGGTCTGAGCGCAAGTCACTACCACTGTGGCGACCACTGTGGGCCCAATTGCTAATACGAAAATTAATTATTTTTGTTTCTTTTTTCTGGTAACCAGACATTTCTGGTGCCGTAGACGTTACACCACTCAACGTAATGTCTATTGCTCAGCGACAGCCCCCTTAAGGTACATGGCAAAAAATATCTTACAATATTAAGTAAAATTTAAAGATTTTTAATTTTAGGGACTAACAATCTAAAAAAAAGAAATATAAACCTCCACCTGTAAGTAGTCAATGAACTTTATATACATATAAATTATAATTATTCTAAATTATTTTATAAAAAAGAAATATCCAGAAAATCGATAGTTTTCATATTAAAATATTACTTTTAAGAACACTCAGCCCCATACTGCGTGAGCAATAAGCGATTAGCTCTCGAGCGCTGTGGGCATGCATATACCATTAACGCTTGCGATGCTTATAGCTTATAAAAGCTATAGTAATACTACCAAACTTTAAGGTTTGTTTTATTGATCGCGATAATCTCCAGAACTACAGGATTAAATTGAACCAAATAATGTAAATCCATACATCACATCAGCTTTATTATACTAAATGTAAAAATATGTAACATTTATATGATAGCCATTTCCACCGCTAAGTCGCAAGCCCATCAGAACGGCAACAGTAAGCAGATTCAAGGAATGGCGTCTTAATAATATTCTTCATTTCTTCATCTAAATCGCCGGGAAATATCGTCTGCGAATTTTCAATCTCATTTACGTCGCCCAAATTACGAAATGCACCAAAAATTTTCGACGATTCGTTTCGTGAAAGCGAATTTTATTAGGAATTAGGTCAATAAGAATATTACAACGTGAGCCTTCATTTCATTATTGTGTTTTTAATTTATTTTCCACTTTTATTGCGTTTACTTACATTTAAAATAAATATTATCAAGGAAGTCGTGGCGCGGTCTTTGAATTATTATTTTTCAAGACTCACTGTAATTTAAGTTTTTTTTTCGGAGATCGGAGTGTTAGATATTAATTATGATGATGGGTACTGGAGGTACTCTGTTTCTGTCTCAATGGACGGACAGACAGACTGGGCTCCGTGTTTTATTTGCGATATAGAACACTAAAAACAGTGACAAATCCATATTACTCAACATTTTCATTCATGAGATTAAAAACGGTTACAGAAATAAAATTGTTCCGTTCGTAATTCTGAGTAATATTTTTGAAAGCGTTCCAGTCTCCAGATGAGCGGAGTAACGCGGGGCACGTGGCGTCGCGGGTCGCCTGTACACTCGGCCGAATAAATTTTGTTTCGGCAAAAAGCTCGGTGTGCTGTTTCTATGTTCTATATATTCTTATGTTCTATGTGGGCTCTGGATGACTTTAGTTAGAGTTTGTTTGGCCGTACACGATGCAGTTTTGGTACCGACGCTAGTACACCGCAGCGTAACGAGGCTCTCCGATGACTCTAGTGATAGTGATACAATGTGAAGCTAAGTTAAGTTGTTTACATGAATGGGGTCTAATAAGCATAAATATTTTTACTTTTTTTGACGTGTTAAATTTGTTTACGCTCATACTAATCGTGCATTTTGCAAGAAATGAATAAAACAAATCGAGATCGTTCTAGTGAAGCGGTACGCGATTTGCGTATTGGCGATTGTGTGAGAAAAAACTTTTTCTGAATTTTATTATCGTACACGTTAAAAATAGAAAAATAAGAATAAAGTTGTAAAAAAGATAAACACAGCATCCATCTCTAGAAGACACTTTTATCCATTTAATTTTTTTATAAAATTTAAAGACAGAAGAAGTTTTTTTACACATAAATACCTACATTCATACAAACTCGTTTATTAATTTATATTATTATTTATTATTTACTTTAATTTGTGCGTCATTTCACACGCGCCTGTGACCCGCCTACACCGTGGAATGCAGATGCCGCCCTCCCCTCCTCACCGCCCCCCCCCCACTCTACCAATTTGCAAGTTGTTATTACTGTCACCTATACAAATTGCTTAGACTCTAATTGAGCTTACTCGGTGCCTCGTATACTAGTTTATATTAAAAAATCTTTTATTCATGTCGCCTGCATATGTAGGGTAGGCGGAGGGAGCTGCTGTCAAGATACTACGTCGTTCACTTTGCACCAAATATTCAGAACATTGCGTGTTCGTTCAACGCTGTGGTTTATAATTAATGTGAGAAAATCATTACCCCAAACGGGAATCGAATAAAAAACTTGTTTTACTGTTGGTTACAAACTTTTTATGATATTACTTTGCCAATTATTTTTGTTAAGAACTTCCAAGGACGTGACGTAAAATATATTACAAAAGTGAAAGTTATATTCGTGAAAATGGATTAACTAGAATGACTTTCATGGTATTTTATTTTATGTAAGTTAATAAATACTTTGTGTAGCAGCCAGATATATCAATAAATGTTTAACTGAGATTAAATGGTTATAAATAAACAATACCTTACACGTAATTTCTAGCAGCAAAATCTTTATTATTTACCTGAAAAATAAAAATAAACTAAATAAGCTTAAAAAGCTATTAGTTTAAAAACTAATAAGAATAAAATTTTAAGATTGTAATAAGCGCCGTTGTTGTAAATGTCTGAAAGGATTGAACACATGGTCATTTCCAGGAGATACAGGGTTAACAATCTCAAATATTTTTTTTTAAACTATTTGATGCCGTCATGACATCGTAGTATATGACTGTATGGACGATGGCTTTGGGTTCCTTCCTTTTCGAGGAAATAATTGTTAATGTTAATAATTATTTTAAATGCGCTGGTTGACAAAGCGTGGCGTAACGTCCTGCCACCCAAAATGGAAATCTTGAAAAATTTACCGAAAGATAAGTAGCATAGTAAGCACAGTTTTCACATACCTTTCCTATCAATTCTCTCTTTTATATAATAAGTAAATAAAAAATCTAATTTAAATTTGAAAGTGATAATTTTCATTTCAAATGAAAAAAGCTTTCAACCGGAAAGTACGTTTATGAGTCATAATTCATATCATTTATTAGTGAAGGGGTCCAAATTTTACGTTAATGAGGTAAACGTTATAATTAATAGAAAGCTGTTGAGTGCGGTTCGTTTCCGGAAAGTGTTCATTTTACTCAATGATAAAGCTCGTTAATTTCCGTTGAAAGTCACCTGTCATGTCGAGGGTTGCTTGGTGTCAAAATGAAAATATTTTTGGTATTTACATGGCCATTGGCAACTTTAGTCGAATACAATCGTAGATTAAACTGTAATCTTTACAATACATTTATTGAGTGACAGACAAACAATGCACAAGATACTCCTGTACTTAGAAAGTTGAAATTTTGTATGTTATCTAAAATACCCTTAGGGAGTGTAAATAATCACTAAAGTAAGGCTAATTTTCTTGTTATTTTCATATATATTTACTTAAGAAATTCTTAAGTAAACGAAAAATTGTAGTCTATACTTTTTTTTTATCAAAGGAGTTATATTCATGAGGATAAGTAAAACCAATAAAAGGATAATAACAGAGCGTCTACCGGAGCTATTGTCTTTTAATTTACTTTTAACGTATCTGAAGTACTTACCTTGAAATGGAAAATTTCCCTTTGATGTTCGAATTGTATATAAATAACTATTTAAATCTAAATGTATTTATTAATAACTACTGGGACTATTGTGGCTTAGCGATACAGTCTGTCTTTAAATTCGCGACAGTCATCATCAATCAGGGAAATTAAATATTTTCATTTCTTGGCTGTGGTAGCAAGACAAGGGCGTTGGATTCCAAAGTTTAGATTTCCAAAGTTGACGACCGTGGACGAGGCGAAAGAGGTATGTAGAGATCGTACCGCTTGGCGCTCCGTTTTCTCTGAGTACCCCGCTACGGGTAAAGTTTGAAGTTAAGATAAGTTATTGAGTCCAAAAAAAATTAACAAAGGAAAGGAACGTGGACAAGTTCGTTATAAAATTAGCTTACAACGAAGGTTTCTGTATATTTTTTACTAAAAATTAACATTTAATTTCACTTTTCTAGCCCCTTTGTACGATATAAACTGTTGATTATTATCATTTGTCCTCGTCGGAGGGCGGCGTAACTCAATAAAGGGTGACAAATTTAAAGATTAAAAGCTTTTGACGGATAATGAAATTTCGAAAGCTCTATTGCATTGTGCTTTTAACTACACTTTGTATATTAAAGAATACCCGCTATATTACTGGACGGAATGTCTTAACACTAAGTTCCCTCTGCCTCCGCACATAGCAGGCTATGTGCCGGATACAGCGTTAAGTCGTTTTTTTTTATATAGACGATATGTGTATCTAGTTTTTTAAAAACGTTAACCGCTACTGATTTCTAATACTATACCTTCTTTTTCTTCTTCCTGGCATGTATTATTCATTATCACATACATTAAACATGACTAAATGCTTTTTAAATTCTTGAAATTGAAAAATCTCCAAAAAATCTTTAAACAATATTTATTTACGTTTAAATGCAAAATAAATTTCACATTGTTAGAAAACAACAAATCTAGAGAACATTATAGAGTATTTAGTTATTTGATATTTGTATTGAATACCGCAATTATGTTTAATTCACTCGAACAGTCGCTTATTAATTACTGGTTTGATATGTTTTAAATAAGTCGCCGTTTGACAGCGGCTAGTCTATTTATTATTTAAAACACCTTTTCCTTGTGGAAAACAATCTTTATTCATAAAGCTATAGTCAAATATTTTATAATATATATATATATATATATATTATAAAATAGAATATTTACTCCTGTTTATTAAAGAATATGGAAGTTAGAACGCGGTCTTCCTAAAGTTCCGTAATGTACACGTTGTTCTAATTTTGAGGGCATTGTATGTTTGGTGACGGAACTCAACACAGTGATTTTCACATGTTCTTACTCCTGCGCCACGACTGGCCTCAATATGTAACAGGAGATTAAGAAATACGGAATGTAAATATTTAATATCTTATTCATATATTATATTATTATATCCTCATAGACATCTACATATGTCTTCTCATATAATCACTTATCAAAAGTTTTCATTACACTTACATCACTCTGTTTTACAATTGTAATAAGATAATTTAAATAAATACTCCGTATTTAAAGTCGGGAGCGATTGGGGCAGAACGACTAAATAAAGTACGCAGCGCTAAAGAATAAGCGGCTGTAGGAGCGCATCTGTCGCTTCAAATTGAACTTTCGGGCTTATTACTGTCGTTAGGACGTGACTACAACAGCTTATTTTGTTTACTTTCTATTTATTGTGTTTAGTTCCCATCAATACTAATATAAGTATGGAAAAATATCAATCCTACAAGTTGCAGAATAGGCAGAGAGCTTAAGAGATTAAGCCTCTGTTTTTCACTATTATTATACTTAATTTTATGTTTTAATAAAATAAGTATATTAAATTTAAATTAAATCAATTTTTTTTTATTAATATAGATTAATAAAAAATTAGCTTTCCTATATTTTATTAACGTGCTAATGACAGACTTAAATACAAAAATTTTGAAATTAAAAATTTATTTCAATCATAATTCCTTTTTATCTGTTCATTGACAGTGTTTGTTCTAATTTTATCACCAAGCAAGATTTTAATAATATTAAATATTTTAAAATTCTTAAAATTAAAACTTAATAAATATACACAAAAAAAATCATTGATGTATCCAATGTCCTACAATATTGGCAATGTGACTTCACTTCATTTGTCCCTTTCATTTGGGTGTTTAAATGCGATTTGAACACTATGAGGGTGAGGTGGGGGGAGAGGGGGAGCGGGAGGAAGCTTGAAAAATGAGAACAGAATCCGATTATTGTCAACTGCTTGTATTTAGTAAAATTAGCATCTTTATTGCTTTTTAATAGATCATTTGTCTACAATTCATTTATGATTTAGCTTTACGCTGCATCCCGCACTCAGCACGGTGGGTGGAGGTAGAGGGAAACTAATGCTAAGACACTCCGTTCCCTATTTTCCGACAAATTCTGTGGGCATTACGTGTTGAGTAGCGAAACTCAATGCCGCGCTTTGCTTCAACACCAGAGTATTGAAATGAAAACATACAATATTTCATTTTCTCCAGTTGGAATCGAACCCATAATGTATGTATGTAGACGTATTAGCGGTATATTTCTAATATATTGATTACATATAGAACCTTAAATAACTGATCTCGGGATCTCGAATGGGGACCCCAGTGTGGAGGAGGAGTATCAGTATATAGGAGTATATTTATCGTGATCACAAACGGACGCCCCATTGTGTGAAATATACACATCTTTAGCTCTATTGTTTGCTTTTTAATATAAAACGTATGGCGGCAATATACGCGTACGTGGCTACTCTATACTGTACATGTAATAAAGAATTTTCTGACCGTATATTACAAGTGAAATATGAAATTCGAGGAAAAATTTTCTTAAGGCAAGTCTTGTGTTATGATAATAAAGAAATATCATGTTATGAGACCAGTGATGGTGATGGCGACGGTTGTGGGTTCATTCTTCACTTGAGAGTATGATTTAATTCAAGTGACATATATTTATTTTACCGCTACAATAACTCAAAAATAAATAACTTCTGGATTTATTTTGTCCAGATATAGTTGTGTTAGTTCGATTTGGAGACTAAATATTTACTAGATTAATAACAGCAGTGAAATTAAAATGAAAAAAGTTATTAAATAGAAATAAAACGGTTATTGAGCACATTCACATCACACTCGTATGACTTTCAAAATAATAGGATCCAAAAGACGTTTTAAAGATTTGTCTATTTGTTTACTCCAACGATTTAATTGTATTGTGATAAATTCCTAGTATCATCTAGCTATATTTCAACAATAAAAATCACACACAAACAGCACACAGTAGGTTTAAAATATTAAGACACTCCGTTCCCCACTTTTAGCCAAATTCTGGAGGCATTGCGTGTTGAGTGACAGAACTCAACGCCGTGCTTTGCCTCGACACCAGAGCTAAAAAATGGAAATGTAAACGTATTTCAATATTTCACTTCCTCAAGTGGGGATTGAACCCACAACCGTTCTATTACAATCACACCCTTGTGTCGCTGCGCCAAGACGGCCTCAATATATTTCAATTGGTTCACAAATAAAAAAGGTGGTACATACTTATACAGACGAGCACAATTTCTTTTTTGTATCACTGATTCATTCATTTTCATCATTTCTGATGATGTTATTAAAAAAGCAAACTTTGACAGTTTGTTATTATATGTATAATAAAGATAAAAAGGAAACCCTTGGCTTCTGAAAATGAAGAGAATTACAGAGTATTTTATCTTTTTTATAACGTTAAAAACCGTTGTAAATAAGTTACCATACATACATACATCGTTGTCATTACAAGAGTTCATATATTTATATTGTCTCGCGTGCTTTGTAATGAGCCGTCACTTATGTGTGACGAATTCATTCGTTCCACATCTGGCGTGACTAATTTAGTGTAAAATCAACTTTATTCGTTTGCAATAAGAGCTTTTTGGAGCTTTCTATTATTATATTATTACTTAGGGCGACTATGATATCCTAAATTTAGTTTAAATATGGATAGATAATGAACAATTGGGGTTTTTTGTTTTAAAGGTAAAAAGTGCTCGTAACACTCGGAGCGTGTCTATTGTCCGATAGGCTGTGCTTGCTCCACTTGCGATGGCTTTGGGTTCAAATCTCATTCATGTAAAGCATTTTTTATTACTCGCTCTTTTCGGCAGTTACAAGATTGTCAGCCATATGCTGACACTGAGGTTACTGAGGTCGACTGGGAGTACCTAGCTTGTGTATGAGACGTGGTTCATTCTAGATGTAAGTCTCCATCTTCAATGAGGTGCAACAAACGGGTAATTAAGCTTTATGGTATCAGTAAACAGATTGAGATAAGTGTAGATTGAAAAAAATGAGTTTTCTATTTCATTAATCTTCTTTTGTAATATTTCAAATATGATTAATATTTACTGTTTTTATTTTTAATTTTTTGTTTTTAATGTTTTAGAAAACGTTAAACGACATTTTATAAATATTTTAGAATAATAAAGTAAATTTGAGCTGAGTATTCCAAGCGGCGTCCCTAACGCTGGTCGGCTGTGTGTCTAATTGTTATGTTTCCATTAGCGTTGCGTTCACTAAATATTCAACTTAATTAAGCAGTTATTCTATGATCGTTCAGCTTTACGTACTCGTTTCCTACTTGAATACAATTATAATTGCATGAATGGGATTTGTTGAGACGCTAAAAGCTATCTTAAGCGAAGCGACAGCTTTTTAGGATATCAATTTGATAATAAGACTTTTATTTTAGCTCCATTCCGCTGTTATAGTGGAATAGATAGATGGGAACTTACGAATATATACTAGACCTTATTCTAAAATTGAAAACGGCGAAAAATTAAATAGTGGAAATTTATCCGACCAAAGCGAGGAAATGTAAATAATTATTGTCTGAAATGGGAATCGAGCTAAAATCTGTTGTTTTAACAGACAGACGCTGTTTCACTGTACCATGATCGCTTTTTCGTGTCTACTCTATAACAAATAAATTTGATTTTAACATAGAAAATGTTTGTGTAGAATTAAGTAGTATTTATAATAGTTAAAATAATGATTTTAGTATTAAAATATATTTGCACTAATTATTAAGATAAATTGTTACGTCGACATCTTACTCCTGTTTAAAGAATTTCATCTAGTATAACTGAAACAAATAGGCAGCATAACGTTTCTGAACGTAAAATATAAACCCATTCTCATTCTAAGAATGATCGATCGCACACAATACCACGCTATTTATAGCATTCTTAGTTACTTAGACAAGTAGTTATAGGAAATTGAAACAAACTTTGCACTATACAAATCAAATATAATATAAATTCCAAATCAAAATTATCAGCAAAACTTTGTGAAACCCGTATTATTTTTCGTTTACATTCAAATTAGTCGCAAGCAATTATTTTCTAACAAACAAATTACAAATCAAAACACGCGTATAAAGGGTTGACCGCGCCCTTCATTTTTAAGGGGGTCATTGTCTCCTCAGAGCAGGGGTTGGCAAGCTACGGCCCGCGGCGATTTGCTTATTACACTCGGATAATGTTGGTGAAATAAATCCAGATTGTTTATTTGTATAGAGTTACGAGTATATTTAAAATCAGTGAGAATTACTAAGTGAGTGGTTTGACGAATGTTGGGGAATTGCTTATACTTATACTTGTATTCCTTATTTAATAAACAGAATCGTCACAATCGATTAGCGTGTAATTCTAAACGTGACAGGTTGTGGATTTGATTCTCACTCGAAAAAATCAAATATTTTTTATTTTAATTGTTTCGTTCTGGTGTCGAGATAAACATGCGGCGTTGAGTTCCACCACTCAATACTCAATGCCTCCAGAATTCGACGGAAAATGGAAAGCGTAGTGTCTTGACGTTGGGCTCCCTAGTAAAGCTATAATCCTAAATATTATAATAAAATAAAAACATATTTCTTGATTTAGGATCACCACGAAGCAGAACAAAGGAGCACATTCTCCTCTTGATATTGATACCTACACGCTCGCACCTCTCATACCCACATGGAAGTTTGATAGTTTCAATAAAGCAGATTTGTGTTGCAGATTCATATAATATGGAACGATTGTCGGGACCGGTTGTTGAGATTTGCATCGAATCATCGAGGGGAGAGCTTACATAGCGCCGCCGCCTCCGACAGCCCCGAATACTATTATTTGGAGTGTCAATTTTTACGTTATTCATTATATATGAAGAATAATGAGAGAGATTCATGTTAACTATTTTAAGCATTCCTTTCCTAAGGCTGTGTACTACAGAACGCTACTAAGACTAAACCACCCCAAAAATAAGATTATAGTTCCAAAAAAAATCATAAGCTATACAAAAAAGTCAATCAAACTGGTCTAAGAGCCCGAGCGCATCATACATTAACATATTTTGAAAGCACAATAAATTTAAGTGCAGGTTTTTACCAATCGTGAAACACTTAAAAAGCCAGCCTCCATATAAAACCGGAGACAAAAGCATTTCAATTACCGCACGACTATAAAATAAATCCTCGTTGCCATTAAAGGGCGTCATAAAAATAAAAGGCGCCGTCAAAGGGTGTCGCGTTCGATTCTCTCTGTCACAAAGAGAATATACAAACAGAGTGTTTTATGTTATTGTTTGTAAATATCGTTTGGGATTGTGGTTTAGAGAGAACTTAATACAAGTATTTAATAAAGGTATTTTCTATTATTGGATCAAGGCAATCATTCTAAAAACTTTACGTTTTTTGAGACGTGTACAAATTTACTCCGTTCTAAGTTATTGCCCTAAAACAAGACATTGTGTGTTGAGTGGCGCCCTTCTCCGTCATACTGTGTTAAACTAGATTCCAGTGGCTTGAATTTCTAAATGTAAATCAAATTTAGTCCTACGTGAAGTAATATAAAGCAAACTTCAAAAATAAACACAAAATAATGATTCAATCATTACTTCAAGTTAGTTTAGGAGAAACTTCATTAACAAGAACTTACATAGATGTTTCCATTTCCACGCCAAGTACAGACAGACAGACGATTTTAAATTCGTTAACACACGTCTAATATGTAGAGTCAACACGCAGACTAACTACCTCACATTACGTTAGCACTTACCTACCAAAGTAAGAACCTGATTTGTATGTTTAGATTGAGAAAACTTTCAGTAAGTTGTTTTGTAGAGAAAAAGTTAGTGTTTTTCTAGAGAAAAAAGTAGTAATACTTTTTCTTGTATAAAATTATAAGCATAGGGTAACCTATTATGAATTCACTCATCGTCCCGTACTTTCCACTTGACTGTCAAGAAGTGTTTCGTAGTGGATCGAACTCACAACCGTCGTAGTTAAGTTACCAGACGCTGCTCCACTGCACTGCAAAACCTCAGGAAATATATTATTGACGTCTCATATAAAAAACACAAAAAGATGTTACCAATTTAAGCATTAGTTCTAAGCAATTAATAGTCTTAATTAAATATTGTTACAAATACAAAGTTTGTATGGATTTTTTGTGTATTATTATTAGAAATATCTAATTATCTCTTTATTTTTACGCAAAGTACACAGACGCTTGACGCTTGACGCTTGACGCTTTGTAACGGCAGACTTCATACGTTTCTACATAAAGCTTGAACAATTTTTTTTGTAGATTTATAATATGTGATATTAATTTCAGTTCCGTTTTTTTACGAGATTTACGTGAGATTTTTACGTGGAGGAAGAAGAATCTTGTAAAAAGCAGACAGAATTATACTGAAAGAGATATATATATATATAGTTTACGTAGTTAGTAATTTATCTATGTAATTAAAAAATATTTTTATTAGTTCACTCAGATTCATGTTACGATCGATATCGATACATAAAGTTACATTTTTTTAGATTATACTAAAATGTTTAAGGATTCAAATATAAAGTACATATAAATATATACAGTAAATATAAAGTACAAACAAATGGCTTTACGCTTTTTGCAGAACAGCAACTACGCAAAGTGAATCGATTTTCCACCCAATGTCTGAGACATTGTAGGTTTAGTGGCGCAACTCAGCACCGCGCTTTGTTTTGTTACTAGGGCAAGAAAATGATAACAGTTCGGTGGAATTTAAAGGCCAGTAGACTAAAACTTTATAAAAAAAGTGTATATATTGACAAATAAATACCAACCTAATCTACAAAAAGCTACCCACTGTAACTTTTGATTAGTACGAAAAAATGTAAATTTTATTACACATAACATACAAGTAAAACCCAAATTAATAATTTCCAAACTTAATTAAAACTATAATATATGTTCACGCCCACATTAGTTCGCTGATTAAAAAATTGAATATCATTGGTCGCACGTTACGTAAGAAACAGAATCTGCTCTACACTTGGATTTGACCAAGTACTTGTTTAAACAGGTAACGACTCTATTCAGCTCACTCAGGACCCGCCTTCTTACATTATTTCAAGCTTCATAATTACAATTCCTTATCTATATGAGCTGTGTAGTTGGCAATGTTCTGCAAAACGAGCCCTGCGGGGGTTTTTTATTAGTTTATAAACTGATATTCGCTTTGCTGTACTTTTTAATACATTTTGCAATTTAGTTTGAGAGTAATTTAAATTTATTTAGAAGGAAAATATATATTTTTATATGTGGTGACTATATATCCTTATTCCTACATGTTTTTTTTTTCTGACAGGTTTTTTCCCCGCTGCACGCGGAAGACTTGCAAATATTTAAAAAATTTATTAGCGTTTTTTTAACAGTTCTAGAAAGAATATTATAATCTGTGTACCATATCTTTTTTAGTATTCGTTACTTAAATTCGGAATTGTCGTGGCGCATTGAGGTGTGATTGTAACTTGATCGTTGTGGGTTGGATCTCCACTGGAGGGAATTAGTTATTATTTATTAATATTTTCATTCCTTCGTCTTGGGAAATGCTTGGCGTTAAGTTCCGCTGCTCAACATGCAATGCCTCGAAAACTTCCGCAGAAAGTGGGGAACATTCTTCACATCTTAACACTAGGTTAACCAGCTGTGTGCGAGATACAGCACGAAATTTATTTGATTTTTTAGATTTACTTAAATAGGAAGCCTGCCACGATAAGATCTATAGCATATATTTGTTAAAAGCCGCTAGAACTCTTATAAAATACTCTTCTAAAGAAGAAAGGACTACACGAGGTAACTCAATACTTCTGAATTACTATTGAGAAATAAAACAAGTATGATAATGTGGTAAAAATAAAAATAAATTATATTTTCTGTGGTAATATATATATAGCATTCCAGAAATGTCTCTTTTTATAACGAGGCGAGTAGAGCGTTGCTATGGCAACAAATAAAAAACATCCTGTTCGTTGTTCGATACGATCTGTGATGTCTGAACGGATTTAAATGGAATCGTATTAATTTGTATTTTTTGTGTACTAATTATTTTATACCTGCACCTGTAGCAGGTCAGTGGTGGATAGGATGCTGTCAACGTTGACTTTATACTATTATTATAGTTTAATTTGATAGCAGTAGTAACTTAATAAGTGTGAAGTTCAATAAAAAATATATATTTTATTACTATTTTTGAGGATATTGTTGGCATTTTTTATGTGCAATTATACTATTATAATTTTTCTCTATTCAATTACGTATATAAAAGATTTACTTACTTAAAAGGCTTTAAAGCCTTAGTATTTTGTCACCCTCACAAAATCGTGTAATTTCAAAAATAATCAGGCGGTTTGACCGCTATATTGTGTTCTTAGAACGCTACGTTACATTTTTTATAAGTTTTCTAGTACAGTATGGATACATAAATATTAAAAAAAAATACACCGCCACAGTAACATTATATACGTCACATGTTATTTTAGCTTCGTAACGCTTTAAGCTCAACCCTTCCGAACGACAATCAATCTTAACAATTAAAACTATACACTACTCCTCCGAAATAGTCTCGTTAAATTTGTCAGCTTACAATAGAATAAAAATAACTCTACTCGCAGAGGGACTATTTGTTTTTAGATATCGGAGAGCATCTGTAGCGGGATTATCATTTCTCGTCCCCGGAGTCCTGTTTTCATTGTAGAGTTCAGTTCTTCGGAAGTGTTATCAGTAGAACAGTTTTATAACACAATTTTATTTCACATTAAAATAGTACATTAATCGATATATAATAAATAAATGTAATTATTCTGTGTGATAACTTGATATAGTATTTCATATTACGTATCTACTAACAGAGACCTCAAGCGTTGTATGCTACTGGTTGATGCGTGACAGCGCGACAGGAGTGCTTAATGTGTTATTCTGTATCATTCACTATCTACAGTACATATAGGTGATGTAAAAAATTGTAAGTTTAATTAAATATATATCTTTTTTGTGTTAGTATAATATTTTTTTTAGCTTCACGCTTCGTTGAGACACTTCGTTAAGACACTTCGTTGCTCATTTTTCACCACTCGAGACATTGCGTGTTAAGCGGTGAACCTCAATGCCGCGCTTTACCTTCTTACCAGAGAAGAAATTGAAATAATAAATATTTCATTCCCCCAACTGGAAATCGAACCCACAACTGTCGCATTTATAGTGATAAGCTTATGGTCCTCGCCTTAAACGATGGCCTCACGCATTTGGACGCATGACTTGAAATATCCGCAGTGAGTGGGTTTTTCAGGTCATCCTTCTACATTTTCTGAAATTGCGCAATATAATCTTAGACTGATTACACTTTGTAATTATTGTATCTAACGCGGTGTAATTAAAATATGAAAATTACTTGGTAACAGAATTTATAAGAGGAATAAGTCTTACGTAAAAGGTCGTCGGGTTCAATTGTGGCGAGACTGCGCTTGATAGTGGGTTCACTTTATTTTTGAATATAAGGATCATCAGCTTTTTGCTGTGGTTGCCGTATATTTAAGATACATAAGAATTATGTTTCTTAATTTCTTTGACGATCTTAGGACTAAGAGCAAAATTCAAATGAGAATGGAAACAGTGAAAAACGAGACAAACTAACTTGCGTTATTTTCTTATTATTTTCAGTAAAATCGTAGTGTTTTATTAATTTCCCACATCTTTATCATAATTACATCACTTTGTTAAATCTGTATTGAGAGACATTGAGTATAGAGTGAGGAAATTTAACGCCGCGGCTTATGTCACTAGAACAGAGACATAGCAAATAAATTAAATAACTTTATAATTATTCTTTTGAGCGAGATTCAAACCTATAACTATTGAGTTTCCCCTTGCGTCACTAAGGCGTATAATTTTCACTATATCCGAAACAGTATTTACAAAACACCCTGTACCTGCCATCTCCACGCGATAGCAAATATTATGAGACATTTTCAGTATAAACTCCCAAGCGTGAACCGAATGCAAGAATAAACACGCGGTTACGAAAATATAACAAGAATATAAGAAAATGTTAAATATTATACAAAACAGTAACAATGGATCCCACTTTTGTCACAAACAATAGGCTTTTTGGACGAGTATGAGCAGTATTCTGAATGTACTGGACCGTCTTTGAGTGCTTCAACATCGTGGTTCGCGGCCTGTTGGATTCGAACTGAGCTACTTTTTATTTAAAAAGACAGTATTTTTGAAAGACTTTTGTAATGTCATCGCATTATTTCAATGTTTTCTTTGTATTCTTTATATTATTGTATTGCATTAAGTAGATAGTAAGTGGTTTGTAATGTAAGTATAACCACAATGATCATAATTTTTCCAGCTTTATGCTGTATCCCGCAAGCAACAGGGAAGACGGAGTCCGTTCGTCACTGTTCATCCAATTTTTGAGATACTGAGATTAATTGAATGCTGGAAGTCTACGTTGCGATACAAAGTTCTTGTTAATTAAATTATTCATTCATCCAAATAGGAATCGAATCCAGAACCATCGCGTGTACAGACCGATGTTGCCTTACTACACCACAATGACCTCAATGGATATTAAATACTTTGTTTAATATCCGTGACTCGTTAAAGCACTCGTACCTAAGTTTTTAATCATAATTTAACGCAAAAAATACAGAACATTTTAATTCTCAAGGCCTAATAAAAAAAAGGCCTTGCCAATCTATTTTTATTAATTTACATGTACGTATATATTTTCAATTTATTATTCGACAAATTTGTTATATTCATTCATGCTAGAATAAAACAATTTTGCAAACGCGGCGGTCACTACCCAAATGGGGATTGAACCCACCCTAACTTAGGTAGTGAATTATTTCTACTGGCCCATTGACAACTGACGCCACTTACAATGTCTCAATAATAATAATTGCTTAATAATAAAAGTGCCTTCTTCTGCCTCTGCCTTCGAGTATACAACCTTTTATTTCAATTAATAATTTCAACCTCACTTTGTTTAAGGAATAAGGAACAAGAAATATCTATTAAAATATATAACATACTATAACTCTTTTTGTTGACATTGTAGGGTTTTGGGCTATTGTCCTGCCTTATTGTCTGCCTATAAATTTGTAGACATAAATTACAACAGCCCAAAAACTTACATATAATAAAGCAATAGTGTGACTGAAAACGCGACGATTCTGAGTTCGATTCCCACTCGCAAAATATTTCCATTTACACGCTCTGAGATATTTTTAAATAAGCAATATAGTGTATAATATATATTTGACTGGTACCGCGGTAGTTTTGAATTCGATCTCCAGTATCGAAAATGCTTATATACAGTATAGTATATAGGTAGACCTCAACATTTGAAATAAGTTAACGGTGTCTCTTATCAAAATGTTCAGTCTATGAAATGAAAACAATAAATCTGTTTTATTTTCTTAAAATTTTAAACTACTTAATAAACAATAGACGAACGAGAAAATAACTTGACCAAAATGCTATGCAATTTTTTTTATAACTATAAATATTAAGAAAAGCTCATTCAAAACAAAACAAATGTAAAGTAAATGAACCATAATCTAAGTGTACACCTATCCGCTCTACGTTACACAACTTGTATAGGAATGTGTCTAAGTAAGGGGAAATAAATTATAGCACACAAAAGGTGGATTAAGTAGTGGGCCACGGCTCAATGAAAAGCCCGATACGTTCTTGCGTGCCTAATACGCCCCTTAATTATTCGAGCGTGTACTTTTAGGCGCAAATAAACATATATGGGGTGTTTGGAAAGCATCTATTAAAAAGGTTATTAAGCTAGCGAGCTGAACGCGGCCTCGCCCGCTTGAGATTGCTGTTATATTATATAACCTTGAGTGGGCATTAAACTTACAACCATTAAATTTACAATTAGACGACATGTTCCCTCTATCTATCCTTAAAAGTGAAGAAGTGAAAATAAAATAAATGTAATCATTTCTCAAATGGAGACCACAGTGGTAAGCCACAGCCACTGCACTGTCCCACTGCGCCACGACGGTCTCAAGTGTAATTAAACATTATTAAGTATCATTATTATTCATTTACAAGATGTACTACATATATACAGCAAACTTAGAAACGTTTTTTAAGCTTTACGCTGTATCCCGCATGTTACAGAAAACTATGATCTGATTTTATTTTTAGTTCATTTCTTGTCATACAAATATTTTACCTTCATAATCTGTACTCAAAAGAAGCTTATACCCTAGTGTATAAAATTAAAACAATCGATCAATTTACAGCAGAGTATTAAGCGAAGTGAGCCACATTATAATATTTAGACCCGAGGAAATATTTGCGAAGTAAAATTGTGTTTACCCAAGCCGTCTCTATCACTCAACTAATGGGGGTCGAACAGGATGTTTAATCAGAATGTGCCTGAATCAGTAAGTTGACGATGTGAAAGGGAAAGCTTCATGTGAAAGCTTCACAAATCTAGTAACTTCGAGATTTATGATCAGTTCTAAAATATCCGGCCCCTGTCCCCGGCGCTGTCCCCGGCGCTGTCCCCGGGCAGGCGCTTAAGTGTCGTAAACAGATTGTAGAATAATGAAATATAAATATTATCAGATAATAAAATATTGTAATGTATGAGTATAACATTAAGTTATGTAAAAATAAAGTTTTTAGTAAATAATAATTATTAGTCAACTTTTTTAAAAAAATGCTTTTACTTACGCTCTAAAAAAGAGAAAATTAAATGTTTCTTTTTATGCATAATTTATATGATTATTAAATCTTGTCGCGCCAATCAATATTTCATTAAATTGAAATTTTTAATATTTAAACTTAGCCGACTTTACAGAATAGTAAGTACTAGTTTATTTATACAAGTAAATTTCGCGCAAATTTCTCAATCAAAAAGGTCAATCGGTTGAAGATATCCACTTAAAATTAAGTTAAAAAATTTCACCCGAACTAACATATAAACATCGGAAATTAAAAGTACTTTTAAAAAGACGTGACTTTTAAAGACAAGTGGTTGTGGGTTCGGTTTTTACTAGGGGAGTGAAATATTTCATTTTTTCGCTTTGGTAACGAGACAAATCGCGGCGTTAAGTTCCGCCACTCAAGATGCAATGCTACAAAAATTAGGCGAAAATTACAAGTTCCGAAGCCTGATATAGGTACTTAAGTTCGTTCTGCTTACTCTGCATGTGCGGGATAAAGCTTGAAGCTAAAAAAGGAGAAAAGGGCTATTCATATATTCTCTCTTAGGACTCAAAAGTCTAAAGATATTAAGTTGTATAATTTAAGTAGCACATGACTATAAACATACATTTATAGTTAATAATTTTGATAAAATATCCGGTCCTATCCGTTGATACAGGATACTGTCGACGTTTGAATAGTTTTTGTGAAGCTCTAAAGTTTGTGCAAGTCTCTTTGCTCGTCCGGTCTAAGTTGCGACTTCATTTCGTGATGCGCGACTGCGACTTGCTGATAAAATGAATTTCAAGTAATTTCTCACTTCGTTATTCTATGTTTCCATTATTAATAAAATTAAGGTAAATTAAGTACAGACTTTATTAGAACTTTGAAATCAGACCAAATACTGATCATAAATATTACAATTTAAGTCATCGTGGTATACTCGTAGTGTGACTGCAATTGTCTCGGTTGTGGGTTTGAGTCTGACACAGGGAAATTATTTATTTAATATTTGCAGTTCTTGGCTCTGAAAAGGCAAAGCGCTCTCACTAATTATGCAAAGCCTCGAATATTCGGCAGAAAGTGGAGACGGAGCTTGGACCATCTGCCTACCGCCCTATCTACAGAATATAGAGTAAAACTAAAAATATATATTATTTTATAAGTTCACCACAACGATTGATCGAAGTCCAATTTAAAATAAATAAATGTTAAGGACAAGATATATGAATCGTTTTTAACGTGGCTCGATAAGAACACGCGGCTTAATTGGAGACGACCGCTTTGACATTTTGCAAGAGCCGCGGGTTCAAGTTCCAATGCGTTCAAATTTATATAGTTTATATAATTTATATAACATTTTGAAATGTTTTTTTCAAATGTACATTTACAAAAATGCTAGAAGCATTATATAAGGCTTCCTTCGTAACTTAAAGTAAAACATCCAAATTTGGATAATCTATCTAATAAGGAAATTCATAGACTCTACCAACACCCAAAATTTCGATCGCAAAATATCTAGTGAATTTGAAAAGCTTCTCACGTCCGTCCATCAAATGTAATTATTATGCGGCCGTTTAGGTCCACGTTGTTAACGTTTGGCGTTACGCCAGATAGTCTGAAACATGGTCTGGCTCACAAATATACTTTTAAATATATGTATAGGGACACAATACGCGAAAGGTTGGGAGTTCGCTTCCCTTTTAAAGATATTTCCTCGACTGGTAACGAAGCAAAGCGCTGCCTTGTGCTCAGACACTTTACACATAAGAATTTAGAAAGGGGTAGTCGAATTCTTTAATATAGTGTTTTAACACTAGGTTCCTTCTATAAAATGCAGCTAATGTTTAATAAAGTAGGAAAATTCCATGACCCCGTGTGGGTACCCAGCCTGCAACCATCGCGGTAATAGTCAACGTACTATATAACATTTTGAATAAAATGAGGTTGCGTCAGGCTAGCTGTGACGTAGGGGCACAAAATGTGCTGCAAAATCGACTGGTAATGGTTTCGACCCCCAATCGAGGAAAGGATATATTTATTAAATTTATTTTTTCATTTCTTGGCTCTGGTGATATAAATAATAAAATAAAGCGCGACGTTGAGTCTTACCACTCAATACGCAATAACTCCAGAATTCAGGAACGTTGTTTCTTAATACGAAGTTTCCTCTGCCTACCCTGCTGTGTACAGGATACAGCATGAAGCTGATTTGAGTATTTGATTTGATTTGAACAAAATGATGGTGTTCCTACGTTGAGTTACATTACTCAACACGCATTTCCTCAAAATTCGACGGAAAGTGGATAGTGGTGGTGGGGACTTTACACTATGTTTCCTCTGTCTTCCCTGCTTTATGCAGCATGAAGCTAAAAGAAATGAAAAAGAAAACGACTCCATCACTATGTAGTGGAACAATTTTCCTAATTTTCACAGTAGACGTGGGTTCGATCTTTCCTCGAGGGAATTATTATATTCAAATTACTGCTCTGTTAAAATAAACAACGGCGTTAAGTTTCACTGCTTGAATGCGGAATGTCTTAACACTGGACTTTCCTCACTAACCTTGGAATTTAAGAAAACCTTATAAATACTACATAAACCTATATTTTATACGATACATCGAAGTATCTATAGTTCCTCTATAAGAGGAGATACACAGAAACCTCTGAAGTACTCCGAGGGCGACCGCAAGCTTCGAAAACTTTATCCTGTGAGGAAACAAGACACTGTTTGCATTTCCACATACACACATACCAGGTATGTCATATATTTAACAAATACAACATTTAATTTATTAATGCATTGTTCATATTTTAGTTCAGGAATCGCCCGCCCGCCGCTTGGAAACCGTTCAAGCTCTCTGACTACTAAGTACACGGATATTTTTAAAAATTAATTGATTGTACTTAATATATTGTCAGAATGTACATAAACTTTCTCTATAAAAGAATAATTTTATAATTATATATATATTATTAGCTTGACGCTGTATTTCAAATGTATAAGGGGAAGCAAGAGGGAAGCTTGAATTACGACAGTCCATTTCTCACTTCCCGCCAAATTTCCGTCAAAATGCATGTTGAGTGGCAGAACTCAACGCCGCGTTACCAGCGAGAGGAAAATGAAAATATTAAATAATTCACTACACAGACTGGGAATTGAACCCGAAACTGTTAACAGTCACACTCTTGTGCCGCTGCGCCACGACGGCCTCGATATATTACTTTCCAGTATAAATATAATATTTAAAGTCCAGTATCAAACCTACACTCAGCTTAGTACTTAACAAACCACTTTACTTGCAGGCCTCACGTACTCACTGAGTATGAGCGATGTTAAATAGAAGTAATCTTATTATGTGGTCTGAGCCTTTTACTGAAACACTATCTACCGGTTTTACACTGAATCGATCTCAAACTCACATCGGATATACTTTAAATAACTGATAATCTTGTAAGCATTGTGTTTATTGAATTTATATGAAGAGCAAGTTCACACTTTTTCTCACACCGGGGGGCAGGGAAAACCTAGTGCTAAGACACTCCGTTCCTTAGGCGGCGCTCAATTTTCAGATATTACCTATTAAGAGGACAAATTTAACGCTCGATTTGTCTTGTTATAGGAGCCAGATAATGAAAGTAGCCAAGAAAAGGAATTAAACCTTCAGTCAGACGATATGCTACTGCATCACGATGGCCTCTATAAATTATACTAGTTAATCGTTTTTGATAATCTGTATAGATATTTGTTGTGTGTAGCAGGATTTTATTATTAGGACATATGTATGTATGACGTCTAAGCATCTTATTAAAATTAGATCCTCTCCTCTTTCAGCTTCAACCTGTTTCTCGCTGTTTTTGAACTTAAATAACAATCATATATGTAGACATCAAATTAAATGCATATTCAGTTTACGCATTTACATACACGTACATACACACATATTATATATATATATATATAACACGGCCTTTGTCTATTGTTAGACGTCGCACGTTTACTCACAAACTTAGCCAACTTAGTAATGCTTGCTTACCACACACACACGACATGTTTGACGGAGTTTCGCTTAAATTTTGGCATAAACTACGATAATATTATAAAGTAGATGAATTTGTTTGATTGCTTGCGCTTGTCTCGGTAAGTAGTGGGTGCGATTGAAAAACGCTGTTAAAAATAGGGTTAAATAATATAACGCTGAAATTAAAAGTAGCAGAGTAACTATAAAAACTGTTGCAAAACCGTGGGAGCGCTGGAGCCTCCGTTACGTGTAGCGGATTCACAGTTATTTCCATTTCATTTTATTCATACTCTGAATGACGACAACATCAACTTTTCTTATGTTATGACGCTTTACTGAAAAGTCATTCTATTATGTAACGTAAGTGACTAAAAATACAGCCGTTCTTTTTAAAAAAGAAATAGACTGTAAATATAATAGTTATAGATTCTATCTCTCAGGGATAATGGCTATATAAATTATTTCCACTTACGCACTGGTGGCCCTAGTGCGGCGTTGAGTTCAGCGACTCAATGCGAAACAGAAAAATATATGAGGTCGATATATGAGTTCTTTTTAATGTTTTATAATGTTCCATAGAAAATAATATGTACAAAAATATTTTCCTTATCTAAAAGACGAGTGTAAATGACGGCTCCCACTCACCAATATATTGGATTGAAATTTGCTCGATCTCGTTCTTTGCGGCGTGAATATTTGTACGATAACAATTATTTATATTTTGACAATCAATCCAGTTAAATAGGATCAATCAGCGTGCGGAGAATATTTGGTGTTTATTGTATTTATAAAAGTAAATTAAAGATTGTTCGAGTGTATTCCCGGGCTTAATCAGAAAACGTGTGGAACTCGCATCGCATCTACGAGTATACGGGATGGTTAAGATATTTTTTTAACTTTCACTTTTGAAGTTGGATGAAGTGCTTCCTCGGAGAACCACCTAGCAAGCACACAATGAAAATGAAATAAAAAAAGAGATTATTCACCAGATTCACTATACCTAATACAAATCTATGTATGTTATGAAATAACGGTTCTATCTGTAATATAGCATAAATAACAATGTCATTATCTTATTGACGCTATTTTTTTCCCCGTTTACTGCGGTCGCGGGGCGCTGTCACACGCACACGTCACTTTTATCGCTACGGGGTTGTTGGTACCCCCAGTTTATTTTTTCCATCGATTGTAGCCTCGTTCCCACGGATTTTAGAAATTAGTAGATTTTATTTACTTACGGCGAGTGGCGACGCCTTTATGAATTTTATTATATTGTAATAAGGGATTTAGTGTCGTTATAATTTGACGTGCCGTGCATTATACACACAATAATGTACATATGTACGATATGTAGAATTTACAATATATAAAAGAAAGAACATAAATTAAAATGAAATCTTGTATGTCAATAAAAATTTTAAAGAAAACCGTATACAGATTCTTTTTTCACATTACAGTTGCGATGATCATTAAAAAAAATTAGAAATCCGTCTAAATATTAGTTTTAGTTTACAGCATTTTCGCGCCACCCCAACCGTTTATCAATTTTTCGATCAACGCCTGAGGGTTTTGATAACTACGGGGTTATTTGACAGCCGGCCGGGACTAGTCCCGAGCCCCGAGTCCCGAGCCCCGTATTGCGATAGAAAAAATTAATAGCTTTTAGAAAGTCTCTTACACCGACCGGTGCGAAATTATAGGGCTGATGTGAATACAGATTAAGGTAAAATTAAGAGTTTAAAAGACTGAATGTCAAGTTTTTATACAAAATTGAGATATTTTATTAATTTTTATATAACCTCTTTATTCTTTTCTCATTATAAGGTCTGTAATAAATTATGTTAATATATATAATTTTTTCATGATTCTGTAATAGCTTTATTATTGTTTTAATTTTTTTATAATTGTACTTCACGCTGTATCATATACTAAGCAGAAGGAACCTAGTGTTAAGATACTCCATTCCCCACAACCATCGAAATTTTCGAGGCATTGCGTGTTGAGTGGCGAATTCAGCGCCGGACTTTTTGCCTTGGTGCCTGAGCGAAGAAATGAAAATATTAATAAATAATAATTCATTTCCTAGACACATACATATATATATACACACACTTTTAATGCGGATGTAGAGTCGCTTGTTATTGTTAAAAAGTACAGAATAATAGATCGCAATAATTACGATTCAATGCGTACCAATAGAATGATATATCGATTGGACGCTGTCGCTGTCGCTGTAGCTGGGCTCCGCCGTCATTAATACTATAAATAATGACAGGATGAATGCAAATCGCTACGAATTTTGTGTCAGTACGTTACGTAAATATATTGAATACAGTACTGAAATACTTTACATTGATGTTATTAATACGACAGTGGGTTCATGTCCCACACTGTCACACTTTGACTGGACAGTATTCTACACAGCCTTACTTTAGTCTTATATATCAGTTATTCATCAACAGAAGTAGATACGTAGATTGCTGTCAGTAAAATATTAAGAATTCGAGAAAAGTGAAAAAAGATATGTATACTGAACAAAGTACATATTTATGAATACAAACAAATTTGTCGAAAATGAACAAATATTAATAGAGCTGATCGGTTTTTATAGTTATTTTCCGGTGTCGGAGCGAGCAAATACGACTGTATTGGATTTGTCGAGTCGACCAAACTCAATATTTATGTTACGGAACCGAGTGGAATGTTTATATCACTATATGAATTTGCTATCTCTATTAATGTTTTACTATTTTTTTGAACAACTGAGAGACTGATCCATATAAATTTTCATCAAGACAGTTTGCTGCTGGACCCTAATTTCAAATTAATTCGTAAAATGCAGCAATATAACTTAACAAGATTGTAATTTGTCAAAAATTAGTACCGTAGGACTCATGGTGATAGATCAAAATAATACAAGAGATAATGAGATTTATATTTTTTATAAAATTAACAAAAAAATGAAAGTATCTTACGGCTCTACCACGTACAGTTTTTATGTATAATATTTTGTATACGTTATGTTCACTTATTTTGAACAACCTAATTAGAATATAGCTAAAGGACATATTATGTTTTATTATATTTGTCAACTCACATAACATTTACCATGACGGTCTACGACTACCTGTAACTTCATTATACCGAACCTTTTATTACATTTTTTGTAAGCATTTTAAGAAAATTGCTCTATCACCAGAGGCAAAATACCTAGACACAGCGTAATTTATCAAATTAGTGTACTTATTTGTAGGCAGTAAAAAGAAACGAAGAACGTCTAATATATAATTGATATGACTAAGGTGGTGTAGAAAAACCAGTAAGTGTAACATTTACATAAAACTATAATACAATATAGGGATTTTGAAATAAACAGTTTGTTTTATTTGCATTTTAGTCTCTACATAAATATAATGTAAAATTTCCAAATACCTGGTGGACAGACGCAATCACCATAATCTCGAATGCTTCTTCTTTGCCTCCAGTAACTTAAGGGTCTGGAATAAGCTTCTCGTCTAAGACGCTCTACTAGAGGCTGTTGCGGCTCTAAAACAGCACTTCTTAAAGCCAAATGTTGCTCTTCTAAAAGAGAGAGCCTGTCTTGGACTCCTTGCTGTTTGTAGAGACTGTATCCACTGGATATGAGACTCATGGCACACGCACAATACAACACCACACAGTACACCCAGGGTTCCGGACATTTCTCACAGCTGTTCTCCTCTTTTTTCTCCGTTTTCTCCGGTGGACTCTTGCCTGGAGGTTTCCCTCCTGTTTTGAATATCATGGCTGTAATATCATGAGCTTGGTGTCACTTTATACTAACATTAAATACACTTTCGTTGAAAAATTTTATATAAACTGGATTAATTTTACTCTATAACACAAATATAACACTAAGGCTGTTTGTTATAAGACATGTAATTTGAACTGGTATTAAAATGACGTTGTTTTGATTTGCGATCGTGTTCTTTCTCGACAGCGAAGGCAGAGAGAGCGAGTACACGTCCTCGTCCGTCGGCAGGCGGCACGCCACTGTCTGCCGCGTTAAACGAAAGCATCTGAGAAAATCATTTTAGAATATTTTGTAGAAGAAAAATAACATTTATTTTTTCTTTTATTGGCGCATTTTTTGTTTTATTACCGAACGGGCAGATAAAATGTAGTCTTAATAGATCTTATTCTCTACATTCGTTTTATATTGTATGGCAGAACCCACCACTACAATTTGCATATCCAAGCCGTGACGTATACTCTTAAATGTCAATACTTCTCGACTGGGCCCACTGTGACATAGTAGAGAATGAAACACTTAGTACATTTATAAAGGAATTGTAACAAAAGCTCGCTTGTAAGTTAGATGAGCTTTTTAACTAAGTTAGCTTTATTCTTTCGAAGTTGATTAAGTAATACTTTAAGTGAAGCTTCATGTAACTTGACTCTGTTAACTTAAAGCTTGTCTCGTTTCTCATAGAGACTTTGGAACTTTTTATAGAAGTAATATATAATGTAACGTTTTTATCAAGAGATATGTGGACTGATTAGAGCGAGTCGGTAAATTGTATTAAGTCGCGCGGAAGAGGGGTTGGGGTCGAGCGCTAGTCAAGGCAGGGACGGCATCTTTATCCGAAACATTACTAATAAATGAAGTGTTTAAACGAAAACATTATATTTCCTAAGCTTTACTTTCAATTACTTTCATTGCAGTAAAATTGTAAATGATAAAAAGAATTAAGGCGTTCGAAACATCACAAATAAGGAAATAAAAGAACGGGTACCTTATTATTAAGAGAACATAGCCAAATAATTCATGAAATACAAATAAATACACAAATGTCCGGGGTTCGGTGTCACTACGACTTATAGAGAAAGTTTCCTGTAATAAAATATATTTCTTATTCTATGAATGGTATCAAAATAATCACTGTCTTTTGACGGATATTTTTAATAATACTTAAGTTATTGCTATAACTTTCAACGGATTTCTATAAAGATGATGATAACGAACATATGTTAAAACCATAACGTCTCTACATAATAAGAGACTAAATATAAATATCAAATTTCATATACAAATTGTGAATACAAGCATAACTTTCATTCCGAAACTAAAACTCTCAAGATTTTTATCAAAATTAATTAATTTGTAGGAAATGGAAAAAATAATGTGTTGTTTTTTATTCTGATGGTAATTAATCTCTCTAATAGAGGCATTAAGAATCGAGCGGTGGCTGAGAGCGCCACAAAAATGTGTTCCACGTCACTGGAGGAAACATGATTGACCTGTTAGTTTAGTGGTTAATGCTTATAAATAATTAATAGGTCTTGGATTCCAATTGAGACTCTACTGTAAACGTGACGGTTGTGAATTCATAAAAAACAGAGGGTACTTAATGTTAAGACACTATGTTCTCTCTCTTTCTGCCAAATTTTCAAGACTGCATGTTAAGTGGCGGAACTCAATGCTATGCTTTTCAGTTGGTGCCAGAGCGAATAAATGAAAATACTAATAAGCAATAACTTAATACCCCGAGTGAAATTCGAACCTACAACCGGCTTACGGTCCTGCGCTTGTGCACCTGCACCGCGGCGGCCTCACTAAATAAATTTCTTGCACGATACAACAATTCTGTACAATTATTATTTTCACTTTACTCAATCTAACCGACCTTTTGGATAAAAGGTTTTTTAAATGACATTTTTTGTTACTTATATACGCCTGATTGGATATATTACATATGTACTAAAATCACCACAACCTCAAAGCAAAAATAAAAATTATTTTAATTAAAAAAGTTCACATAAAATATATTTAAATTAAAAGACAGATAAAATTTCAATCAATTAAATGAAATAATCACATGCTGAAGTTAAATAAAGGTGTTTCAGTCTTAAACGCATAAAGCGACTTCGATAAGGGTTGATTTATGAACAAACCCTTTCTCATCCTTTAGAGAGTGGATGAGAAAATGCAGCATTTCTCTTATCAATATCTGAATGACCACCAAGAGTAGGAGGAGGCTGAGTGACGTTACGATCACTTAATTGGATTAATAAAAATGTCAAGTGTCAATGAAGTATTATGGTTATAAAGACACACTAATAAAACTGTATTGACTTGCATAGATATTTATTTAAAGTTAAAAGGCCGTAAGAGTCTCTCTTATTTTTGGGTTCGATTCCGAGTCGGGACAATAAATTATTTTTATTTCGCACTCTTCGGTGTTGAGTTTCGATACTCACACGGAACATTTCCAAAATCGAACAAAAAGTTAATAAAAATCGTAAAAAAAGTATATAAAGTTTTCTCTACTTACCACGCTAATTGCGGACACTACAAAGAGCTAAAAGAAATATATTTGGATTTTTAGAACAGTAGTTTGCAATAGAATATTCTCTTCATAACTTGTGACAAATGATTTTCTCAAGATGCCGAACCTTTTAAGTTGTTTTACAAACTCACAACCGTTACTCACGTTTCTAGCAAGCAATGTGCTTTTTTATATCACTAAGCTGTAAGTCACTAAATTTGGCGTTGAGTTCCACTACTCAATAAACCATCAACGGCTATCTTAATATCTTATCTTATAGCCGTGTGGTCCCGGCTTAGAATAGGATCACCCTGGTACTGTCGGTGTCGCAACACGCATGGGCAGACTCGACCGGATTAATACCACCCCCGACATTTAAAACCGGCGTGAAGTAGTGGCTATTGCCATTGCGTTTCGCATTAGGTAATGCCGGGCCCCGGCGCCCAATATCCTCCACTTTAAAAAAAAGGCCGTCAACGCTCCTGTAGCACCTCTGGTGTTGCATGAGGTCGTGGGCGGCGGTGACCACTTATCATCAGGTGATCCGAACGCTCGTTTACCTTGTCCTCTCCCATAATAAATAAAAAAATAAATATTAACTGGCAAGTGAAGAACACACTATTTTATTAACACTAGGCTGCCTCTCCTTACTCTGCCGTGTGGGAAAAAGCGTGAGGCTGCTTATATACAAATTATAAACTCCCGACTATATGCGGCTGTTTATTATAAAACTCTACATCACTAATACGAAAAGAAGAGACCATTAAAAATTAAAACTCTACAATAAAATATTAAGTAAGTAGAGTAAATTCAAGTCCTCCACTCCTCCACTCCCTAGAGTAACGTTTTACGATGCATCTCAACTAATTAACATTTTAAACTAACAATCTGCAGCGTCCAGATATATTACACAATTAATTCAACGTTTAGCGAACACGCGTGATCTGTCTCTTAGGAATCGTTTGTTTCAATTCTTTACATAGTTCTAGATTCTACATTATTTCTAGAACTACTAGAACTCTACATTATTTTTATTTCTAGTTATTATTATTATTTTTTGTTTATCTTATTTCCAGGTTATGATTGCATAGTGGGTTCAATTCCCACTCAGCTCATAAAATATAAATTGTATAAACTAAATGAAAAATTTCTAAAATCTATATCCTGAATAAGATTTTTTTATAAAAGAACATACAAATAAACTAGAATATATATACTTGTAAGCGGTCTTGCTCAGCGTAGAGTGCGCTTACATCGTAATCCACTATAATTGCCTATTAACCTGCTGTCCATTGTTAAAGATGTCAATGGGATAAAGAAAACGTCGTCAGGACAGACAGTTCCTTATTAGCAATAAGGCGATTAATTCACTAACATATAATACATGTACACACAATACAGGACATCTCGACCTCGACTCTACATTATTAGTCAGAAGAGTCTATAATGTAATAATAATTATAGCTTCTCGCTTAGAAAGGTAGCCAAAGGGAACAAGGCTCCCGCTGCCTGCGCTGTTACATGCGGGACTCAGCGTGGAATAAGAAGTCAGAAATGTTTGGAATAATTTTACTAAATCTTAATTATAACTTATAGATAAAATACAGAAATCAATAGTAAATCGTTATACTTGAACTTGCCAAGTTGTACAAAATATCTGTTTTTCTAAGTTACAGTATCAGTGCCAGTGATAGATGAAACTAAAACTTTTGCTTAATGATTATTACAACTGGTCGAGTGTCGAGGGAAATCTGAAGGCAATTGTTCAAAACTCGACTCAAGTCGAACGATCGTAAAAGTTTGTCTGTACAGTTTTTATTTGGGGATAAAAAGTATTATAGTGGGTAATATAAATTCAGATTGGCATCCCTCGCCGGGGCTCGCTAAAGCTGTGCT
Source organism: Heliconius aoede (assembly GCA_037355905.1). Taxonomy (NCBI): domain Eukaryota; kingdom Metazoa; phylum Arthropoda; class Insecta; order Lepidoptera; family Nymphalidae; genus Heliconius; species Heliconius aoede. The sequence continues at coordinate 183,333 of JBAIZZ010000027.1, forward strand.
TCCTGCTCTATTTATGTACGGTACGAGTACGAGTACCTATATTTTATATTTATTTCAAATATATGGAACATTTCTGCTCGAGCTTTAGTGTTGCCAAATATATGTGAAAAGATTTTAGTATAGGTTATTATAACAAAAAATATACAGCTCTACGCTGTATCTCGCATTTAGCAGAGTACACTGAGAACTTGTGTTTTACCTTGTTACTATATTCAAAATTCAAATTCAAAATATTCTTTATTCAAATAGGCAATTTTTATAAGCACTTTTGAATCGTCGAATGAATACATGAACAAAAGGCTACCACCGGTTCGGAAGGCAGTTCTGCTGAGAAGAGCCGGCAAGAAACTCAACAGTTGCTCTTTTCAAAATCAATGGTACAATCTATTACATATACATGCCAGCAAGGCAGCTATCCTGCATTACATTCAATAGACATTAATTCCATACATGCTTATCCTCTAAATATTCTTGAACAGTGTAATAAGCTTTACTTGTTAGACATTTTTTTACAGATATTTTAAATTTTGGAAGTGGCAAACCTAAAATACACTGCGGAATTTTATTATATACACGTATGCTCAGACCCATAAATGATTTATTAACTTTTTGGGGGCGAAAAATTGGTGTAACTATCTTATTCTTATTTCTCGTTCCTATTAGTTATGCACATTATTTGAATATTGAATTTATTTAGAAATAATTCTAGTTCCAGTTCTTTGCCTCCCAGGCCTTGTATATTCTGATGTACAATGTTCAATTTAAATGACCTAGGCGTTGTCTTATTGTCTAGTTTAAACTGGAACTTATATCATTATACTTCATAGAAGTATTATTTGTGCATTTTATTACCTTCGTTATACCATGTACAACGGGGTTTTGTATATTGTATGCTAATAAATTAGCAATTTGTTTCTTATAATATAGAGGAAGATACAATGTATCTTCTGTCAACTTACAACTATTGTAAATAAATTTATTTATATCTAAATAAAATAATGCGTCGCTATGACGTTCCGTCGTATTATACAATGTCATGTTTAGGTTAAATATATATTTATTTTGTTTTTCTGTGAGGGAAGAAGAATATGGAAAAGAGCATATAATAAATTTACATTTAGTTTTACTATGTAAGTCGAGCAAGTTCTCTATACTCTTTATAATATCTTGTTTCCTCACTGACAGACTATGACCATGTAATAGTACAACAGTACTATGCTCATTTAATTTCATGGACATAATTTTCTTAATATTAAACTGGTAACTGGCTCCAGGCGAACATGCATTAAATACATTTGGAAAGTGGTGACTAAGTAGGGACCCAAAGCCTTGACCTAATTTATCAGATATAACAAAATTATTATTTGCTGAGGAGGGGGAGGTATTGTCAATATGTATATTATTTTTATTGATTGATATATTATGCTTGGCCGAGTCACGCACAGCCTCAGATAGCTTTTGCGAGGGAATTGATTCAGTGGATCCTGCAACTGAACAACCACAACTATGTTTATTTGTTAGTGATTCAAATCTTTCTATGTTGTAGTTGCAAAGGTCAACCAAATCGCCTGCAGCTAAAATATGTTCTTTGATTTGATTTTGTGAGGATTCATATTTCTCTGTGTTGTGAGGGAGCTATTTAAGTTGTTTATTTCATCATGCAGCTGGGACGTGTCTCGGTCATACATAAGCCTGCCTTGAATCAATTTATTATTATAACATTTAAGTTTATTTATTAATTTTAATTTACTATTATTTAATATGTTTATTTGCTTAGCTGGAAATTTTAATTTCATAAGTTTATTCGTTTTTTTAATAAATTTACTTAATTTAATATACTTCTTAAGTTTATTTTTGGATGAAAACTTAATATTTTGTTCAACATGATTTAAGCAGGAACTTAATTGTGGGTTACATTCCACCAGTTCATCATATAAACATGAGGTATTTTCAAAATCTTTTTTTGCCTCATGACTTTTAAATTTAATAATTGAGTCATTGGCCTCTCCTAATTGAATTTCAAGCTCTGTAATTCTGTCCAGAGCCCTCTCATGTTCATCGCTGCACTGGTCAAATGTACCCAAGATACTTTGTAGTTGATCTCACTGTGCAACTACTTCTAAATTTTTTGCATGCAATTCTGCGAGTTCATTTTTCAATTCTTTATTTCTTTTTATGATATTGGCAATTTCCTCCTCACTGTCCTCACGTTCCTGAAGAAGTTGCTTACAGAGGTCTTGGGAAGATTTCAATTCTTGTAAGGTTCGCTTCAGTTTGCCTTCTAGGTCCTTTGCAGAGGCTTTGCGGGTCATGATTTGCTTATCCATTATTAATATGCTGAAAAATGGAAAGCAATAGGCTATGAGGAAATAAAGAAGAGGAAAATTGTTTTTATATATATAAGAAGTAAAAAGGAAATAAATAAATAACAGAAATAATAAATTAAGTAATAAAAATAGTAAATATTAACAATGGGAGCAATTATTAGCCAACTTGAGAAATTACTGTTTTAAATAAAATTTATATTTAAATTTATACTGGTAGGTAGGCAAATATTAATTAATACATTGAAATTTTGATGTCAATTTACATGTTAATTATAATTTAATATTATTTAAAATTGATATAAACTTATATTAGTGTGTATATATAATTGAGTACTGTATAGTTTTTTGTTTTGGTGTATTTGTCTGAGGCAAATATGTATGTCTGCAGCTAAGCTTCCAACTTGTCAAGCAAAGTGAGACAATAACGGTGCCAAAATGTGAGAAGGGACGTGGCTCACTATAAATATGAGTTTTGTGTAGTAAGATGTGTGTGGGAATATAAAAAATTAAGAAACAAATACTCCCCGGGTTTTAGAAATTTTAAAAATTATTCCGTTGACTCCACTGACAGACGATAGCTGACGGCGGTTACGATTACACAGTTTAACGTTCGTGTTCTTCTTATTTTATACACAAATCACACTTAATTAGTTTATTTCACAATATGTACAGTTAATTATATATTTTAATAATATTAAATACACATTTAATAATTAAAATTAAGGAGCTATTAATTTGACATGTTGCCTAGGCCAGTGTTGCCAGCTATCCAATGATATTTATGCCAGCTATCCAATTATAGTAAAGTAATAATCCGTTTAGATCTCAGATTTTATCCAAATGCTATTAAACATTATATTAGCGAAAATAGTAAAAAATATATAAAAGGACTAATAACAAAGATCCCCATCCGTAGTAAAATTATTTCCTTATAATATAATATTATCAAACAGCATTAAGCTGTCACGGCACAGGTTAAGCTAATTTAATATTCTATTATACGAAACGCCCAGATTATACAGACGTAGAGCAATAACCTCGTTGTAAATATTCACGAGCTTTTCAAGAAAATATTGGAAACCAAGCAATGAGATATCAGGATGAATATAAACAGAGCTGATATTAATGTTGATGTACTTTATTTAAATCATCTTACGATAATAAAGGGGCTTCAGTTAAAGTCATATGGTAAAAAAATATTATACAGAGAATTTTGTGGCGTAGTGTAATAGCGAACAGATATTTAAATTAAATTAAATTAGCTTTACGCTGTGAACCGCATACAGCACCCTGCTGACAGATTGGGGGATCCTAGTGTTAAGATGTATCTTCGGACCGGAGTGCCGTTCTCCATTTTACACTGAATTTTTCATAGTTCTGAGTGTTGAGTAGCGGGGGCGAGTAACTCAACCCCGATTTCGCCTAGTACCATATCCAAGAAATGAAAATATTAAGAAATAATAATACATTCTCTCGAGTATAAAATTATAAAAAAAGTGTAATGTGAAAACATAAATGAGTAAATTGAACCTGTTCTTAAATTTAGGATTCATATTTACTGTCTTCTCTACCAACACGCCATACACTTACAAAAACGAAATGAAAATTTCAAGTTGTTTTCATATTTCTGTATATTTCAGGTTGAAATATCAATATTAAGCGTTCGAAATAGAAATGATTTCCCCCAAGTCCCAGCAAACATCGCACCTGGCGAGTATTTACATTGAAAAGTTGCGGCGGCGGTGTTAATTGAGGGTAGGTGGGGTATTTTGTGAAATATCGTCCTACTTGCGAATTGCGTACTCAACGATATTGCCTCGTAAATATTTGAGGTACGAGTGAGTGTGTCAAAACAAAAGTTACTATATTTTCAAAACATTATTTTTCTACGCATTGTCGGGAAAAGAACAGAGAATCTAGTGAGAAATCATTCCATACTTTTTAAAAATGTTCATTATTAAGGACATGTTTTTTACTTTATTATATTTTAATCTACATTTTTTATTTTCAAATTATATTTTTATCTTAAGGAACTTAGTTAGAAATCACTGTGATCTCTATCATTTTGATTAGTGTAATGTTTTTTTCTATTTTTTTATATTTTATTGTTCGCTTACACAGAATAAAAGTGTATATATGTTTAATATTCTCTCCCTCATCTAGGATTAGAATCTCTACTAGGTACGTTAACTATAAGAGGTATTTTGCTCAACGCCACGCATGAATAATGTAACAAAATTACATTAAAATATTCATTTAACCACAATCCGTCTAAAATTAAATTGTCAAATTAAAAGCGTTTAGCGTAACACAGTTATCTGTATACATAGAAGTAAACCTTTTTCCATTTATTCCATTTACTTATCAATTTATAACTTCGATCGCGTCAAAGTGATGTCAATTAGAGAAACTATTAGTTCTCGGGCGACTGAGATTGCTCTTGGGACCAATTATTAGAACCCAAAATTGCTTGACGCGTGACGTAGTAATTACTTCTATCTAAAAGTTTTGCATAGTAAGTGAAATAGTTAGTGGTTTAACCCAGTAACTTATTAAATCGAACAGCCTCACTGACCAGTCGAGCTCTATACTGTATAAGATCTCTAAATTTTATACCTTCACAATATCTCAGCGTCAGATGTCATTTTCGTTTTTCATCTTAAGAAAATTGTTGTTAATATTTAAAGATTTTTTATGAACTTCAGTACAGCGCGGTTCAGTTACGCTATTGAGCTTGCAATTTCACGTGTCACAAATGGAACCGCAAGTGAAAAAAGAAGTGTTGTAACACTACACCATACTTCACACTAATTTTCTTATAAGATTATTATGGATTCGAATTCGACGAAGTATTTTATGCCTATATCAAATATCTAAATAGCGAAATATTATTATATTATAAAACTATATAATATTATCTTTTTGACATCTGTTGGTGCTGGATCGATAACGAAATCGAACCAGCACCAACTACTTCATATTACAAAATTGTATTCGACGCCGGTCACCTTGTCACAAAGTAACAATAACAAACAAGTAAAGCAAGTTCCGGGGGGCGCTCGGGGCGGCTGTTCTCGAGTTCGGTAACGACTGCTGTTGCCCTGGTTCCATAATATATTGTCACTGTTTAGTGGATTTGAACTATTTATGTGTTATACCAAAGTTGGATTGTATAACATTAAAAGAGAATAAAGGCCGTCGTGGCGCAGTGGTGTCGTTGTTCGTGACCTTAAACGCGATGGTTGTAGGTTAGATTTTCATTCGGAGAGGTCTCTTCGAATTGCTTCTAGAAACCGTTTGAGTAGTAAGCTCATTATTTATGACTCGTAGCACTGCATGAATAAAATATATTGCGACACCGTTGTGGGTTCGATTTCCATTTGGGAGAATATTTGTTTTTCATATTCTCGTTCTCAAAATAAGACAGACAAACAAAGCACAGAGTTATATTCACCGCACACTAACGTAATGCCTCGAAAATTGGGCGGTAATTTTATGCTTTATGCGGGATACAGCGTGAAGGCCAAAAAAAAGTTAATATTATACTTACGTCAGAAAACCGTTTCGGTTTATTAACTAAACCACATTTGTATCAAAATATAACTCTGTAATATACTTTATGACCATTTTTATGATTCTGTATCGCATTTAATTCATATTAACGAGATATATCTTAAGACTCGTCTCACGAAATCGTGAGATTTGACGCGGTAAGCCTTTTTGTTTTGGTTTAATAGCTTCATTATGATACAACGAGACGCCCTATTTGGATCCAATAGTTTAGATATGTTAATGTGATAAACTACTTTGTTTTGAATGTTTTTTTCCTTAAACTGTTATTATAGTTATTTATTATTCTAAATACTTTGCATTCTTCTTTAATAGATAGTCAAATATTACAGAATTTGAGTAGATGAGGGTAACTTTACACTGTTCTCCATTTTCCGTCTGTTTTAAAGAGTAGCGGAACACAATCCACATGTTGGCTTACTCACTGTTTCAAAATAAAATAATTTAAATATTATCATCCCCTGGAGAGAATATGTATCCGTCAATACCCATATATAATTTTGTATAAACTGTCCCATTGCGCCACGATAATGTATATGAAAAAAAAAACAACAAACAAGAATTTTTAATTTTTATAAGTGAGCGCACACTTTTAGAGAACCAGCAGTCAACTTCCAGTTCCAAAATCCAGTTCGTAGGGGGAAATAAGACCTAGTCCATATAACACTCTATACGTTCTCCATCGACTTCTGGATCTATTAAAAACCTATTTAAAAAAGCAAATCCTACAACAGCGCACAATTTATTCCAGTTGTATAGAGTTTCAGTTTATGAGATAAAATTTGAGTAAAATTTAGTGGTTTTGTAACAATTAACTAACAAAGTTGGGACCGTCCGGCCGTCCGTGCAGAAGTGAGCGACATATGTATGCCGAGAGCTGAAACTATAGTAATAAATAATAACAGCAATCCTATGTACATCAGTTCGTCGTGGCGCACTGGGGCAACGTTTGACTGTAAACGTGGCGGTTGTGGATTCGATTCCCGTGGCGGTTGTGACTCTACCACACGTACTTTAGTCGCCTCTCACGGCACTGATAGTACCAGGGTGACCCTGCTCTAGGCCGGTATCACACGGCACAAGTAGCGTTAAGTATCGTTTTAGTTAAGTTATTGTGCACTATCACAGATAAGCCAAATTTCAAAAATATATATTTATAAGCCCGTGGTGGCGCAACGACACTCACTTGAGCGTTTTACTGTAAACGTAACAGTAGTTGCTTCGATGCCCGTTCGAGGGATCGAATTATTTAATAGTTCGTGCAATGCTAACGTGACAGTGACAGTGTGCGGCACTCAACGCGTAAAATTTCGAAATTTGAATGGGAATTCCAAAACAACATATTTTACAAAAGAATTCATGACATCATATTAGTTCTATTATCACATAATAACGTATCTATTACTCGACGATTGTACAGTATTGGTAGTTAGGTATATCTCACGCGTCACCCACGTACGTTGCAGTTCACTTACATAAAACACAAGTTTGTACAAAGTGTGGGTGGTCAAGGAATGCTATAACTTGTGCAGTTTATTATCTTGTCACCCTGTCTTATTTAAAAAAAATATTTTCTAAAGAAATATATTAAATTACACTATTATGCTTTTTTATTTGAGACTTCGTCCGCGATATTAAATGGTAATAACTATGAGTTTTGTAAGGGAAATGACAAGCTATAAGTGTTCAAGGACGGACAGAGTTACCTTGAGCACTTAGAATGTAACCGTGTATACAACTATAAATTATTTCCATTGGACCATGTGAGTGAATCCGCAGGCAGTCACAATTAGCTCTTTGAAACGAGGTCAACAGAAGCCGCACGATGCTGAAAGTGCAAGACCGATTGCTGTAAAGATCCCTTGGTCTTTGTGCAGGAGGTGCTGATGATTATAATAAAGATGAAAAATTTATTATCATTTCGGCCTGCAAAGTTAAGAGGGAAATAGGTACATTTTTTTATCAAAAAGCTTCACGCTGTAACCTGCACACAGCAGGATAGGCAAAGGGAACCTAGCGTTAAGAAATTTTGATTTTGTAGATTTGAGGCTAAAATGGCGTAATGAAGAAGAGTCTTAGCCACGTTCACTCTTAAAAAATATTAAAAAAAATTACATAGTTGCTACAAGGATCGTTCTAAGGGTCATTATGTTACCAACATCAAAGATCATTTATCAACATTTCTATTATCTACATAATATTACATATTAAAAAAAAGGCTATTTATATGTAAACAAAACTAGTATTGGTGGCGCAACGCGACGAACCCACAGTTCGATTCCGAGGAAGATAATATTATCATTTCCTCGCTCTGGTAACAAAGCGTTAAGTGTGCAAAGTGTCCAGAATTCAGTGGAAAGTGTGGAACAGAAATATTTTAACGGAGTGGGCACTCCGTTCTTGTTAAAGCAGATTCTCTTTTCAGATTATCTCTGCCAACTGTGCTATGAGTAGAATACATCTGAAGCTAAACAAGAAAGAATATTACAGACTATGAAGTTATTTTTATAAATAAGTACGCTCCTCAGGTCACACACATTGAACTCATTTCGATATAAGCTTTGCTTTGATCTGTAATCAAACTTAAGGATTCCTTCCGGGGTTGTTTGTGTTTGTAATCATTATATTTTATACGACTGATACCGAAATGTAAGTAGTATCTGTTTAGTACATTATTGACTGACACTACGAATATTTAACTTGATGACTCAAAAGTATTTGTAATGTATGTTGTGTGGTATAAAGAATTGGTCCTATGCGAGTCGCACCCGTATACCGAGGGTTCCGTAGAAATTTCAGGATTTTATGTCAACTCGGAATACAATTTATAAAAGTAGACAAACTTAAATTTGCGTTGCGGTAAACTTAAATTATAAAAATCATTATAAGCAAACTGTAATTGTTTGCTTATAATGATTTTTAGTAGGAATTATCTATAAATTTATTTTTTCTCCTTGCCAAATTTTGTAACTGTAGGAACACGGGAAATACCCTATAAATTATGATTACGCGACAAATTTCATACGAAATGCAGCAAAAACTATGTATAAATGCTCGTATCGTTTCGTATGACTTAGAAGCTTGATTTTTTTATGCTTTAAGTGACCGTAGGCCATAGAATATTTGATAATAATTTTATATTGATACATCTGCGCAAAGTCGTAATAAATGCTCTTGACAGACGGGCCGACAAAATCAAACCGACCCTATAAGGGTGCGGCTTTTTTCCTTTTGAAGTACGAAATTCTAAAACAAAGTAAAGAAGAATTTAATGTAAGCACCTCAGGTGTTCATTTCCACCACTCGACACACGATGCTTCAAGAGTTCGACGGAAAGTTAGGAAAGGTATCTTCGAATTAGGTTAAACAAAGCGCAGTTTAATTTATTAAATAAGCAATCAAGCGGTTCTAGCGATCGAAGTCTAGGGTGGGTCGCCGTTATTGATATAAAATAAATTAATAAATCAATCAATGAAAACTTTCTTACAAACTTTAACTAAACCAAAAGCAACGTACACTCCCTCTATGAAAACATTAGGCTCTAAAGTAAATTATTGAGATACCGTATATCCTGTTTTAACGCCAGATGCCGTATAGACAGACGCACCCGCCTGCTATTCCGAACGGTCATTTGTCATAGCTGTTGATTACTTAATTTACTATGGTTGGAAAGGATCCATTCCATGGATTTATGGGAAATAATATTTAGTTAGTGCTATAGTGATATATTAGATAGTTTAACTAAATTTTGAAATATGAATGGAATTCTTTATGTAGGAAAGGATATTCTCAGCTTTACGTTGTATCCCTATTATATCAGGATAGAAGAAAGCATCTAGGAACCTAGTGTCAAGGCACTCCATTCCCTTGAATACACGTAATATATATCTGCTTCCTACTTTGTGCCGAATTCCGGAGGCATTGTGTGTTGATTGTTGCAGCTCAAAAACTAATAATATTAGAAAAAGTGGAATTTATAATATTTTTATCTTTTGGTGGGTGACCTTTAATAGCCTTTTTATTCTTCATCGATAAACTCTTAAGCTTTATCTAAAGAGAAGGAACATTAAGAGCATTAGCGAAGTAATGTTAGCTTTCAATATTTAATAATTACATATTTTACGCAAAGTCTATATTAATAGAAAAACAAATTCGCACATCCCTACAAAATATAAATAATAGCTTGCTCAGTCTGACGTGAATGAAGAAACCCGATAAAAGAAATTCCGCAGATCAAACGAAAAAGAAATGAATGGATCTACCCTAAGCCAGGCCACGACTGCTGGAAATACTACTACAGACTACAGATCAATAATATGTTGCATTTTATAAATATTGTATTTATTTTTAAGAATTTTTTTCGAACATGCCAAACAAACTATGTTTTTAAGTAACATCAGTTAATTTTATTTGTTTTATAGTATTGTTAGCCACAAGAGGATACCTACAACATATTCTCAAAAAAACTAAATCCGAATCCAGGCTAGCTTATAGGCTGGTCTAGGTCGCGAGTTCGAAGTTAGAAAAACAAGCACATACAATTCGAATCAAGGAACAAAATTAATTTCCTGACATTAGTAAAGAAGCAAGTCTTTTTTTTTTCACTTTTTTTTGGACTGACGGAAACCAACGACACGCTTTGCCTTTTAATAAGAAAAGAATATAACAATTCATCGTAATATACATAATAAAATATGAATGTTACTTTTTTCATAATAATGTCTCTCCGTTATTTAAAAATGTAAATACTGTAAATTAAAGTGTAGGATCGAGCAGCTTATCTTTAATCTTTAAAATGTTCCCGCCAAATGTAAGCAACCAAACATAATATAATACACATTCATATGTACTTTTTATACCATTTTTTATGTCCACGCTAAAAGAGTGACTAAGCACAGCCGCGCTTTGCCTTGTGGGATAAGTGGGGAAATGAAAATATTGAAATAATCATCCCATCAGCGGGACTCGAACCCATAACGGTCACCTTAACAGTCACACGCCTATACCCCTGCGGCACGAAAGGTTTTCAAAATCTTCATTAATTTCTCAAGAATCTATCTTATTTATAAAAGCTCAATTTATGTTTACATTTCAAAAATTTTCTGTAATTGTACGTCAATATTAGAAATGCTAAGGGTCCTGGCAACGGTAGAAACATATCGGTTGCTTGTTTGCGTTTCCTTCTAAGATAAACGTCTCAATTTCAGAGGGCACTCGAAGGGCTCGATGTTTGATCAAGGGTACAGTAGTATAGGGTGACACCGGTACCTATAAGTACATATTTATCTTTAATTATTAGAATATTGTATTGTTTATATCTAGATGTACAAGCATGGGTCAAAATCTCGTGTAATTGCGACGGTCGTGAGTTCGTTTTTGGTTTTGGTTTAATCACCATTCTATAATATGATATGTGAGAATTTTATTTAAATTAAAATATGTATTATTAATTCCTCTGATACTTTATAACAAAAGAGTCAAGCAGCGCAGTGTTAAGTTTCTCAAAATTGAAATATGACCTACAGACAGACGCTGTATCTAATATATTGTTATAATTGTACAAAGTTCAGTGGAAAGTGTGGAATGAACTAGGTTATCAAGTAACAGTATGAAGCTAAAAAAAATTATAATGTTTCTCTCGACTTCTCGACGAAAAACAACCAAATCTTACGAAATACAAACCTGAATAATAACAGTTATTTGTCGAAGTCGTATAACTCGCTAAAGGGCGATCAATCAAAGGGCCTAGAATTGCTTGTCCAAAGCCCCGACGACACCTTTATTTATAAAAATTAAGAATATTCATGGAAAAAGGTTTTATGTATAGAACAAAATATACTTGTTTAAAGACAAAGGAAATAACGCTCGGGAATAGATCAAAAGCTGACCATTGCTAATTTATTTTTGTAATTTTTATTTACTTTTGATACGATATTCGTTTTTTATTTTTTGATAAATATTCAATATTTTAATCATAAGGAAAAAAGGTTGCTTGTCGTGGCGCAAGCGCACCAACGTGTGACTGGAAGCGTGATTGGTTGTGGGTTTGTTTCCCACGATGTATTTTTTAATATTTTTATTTGCTCGCTTTGGTAACGAGCTCCTCGACCTCGGCTAAGTGGGAAATAGATTTGTCTCAGTAGGTTATCCTACTGACACAATTCTATGCTCCTATGAGTATCTTAATTTTAGGTTCTCTGGCTTCTCCGCCTACCCTGCTATATGCAAAAAAGAAAAAAAGATAGCAGTGAAAACTAAAGCACCTTTGACTTAAGTCACTTTATTTCACTTTCCGTCCAACTTCCATCACAACATGAATTGAGGTGCGCAACTCAACGCCGCGTTTTTTCTATCAGAGTGGAAGAAAAATTTCATTGTCTTGAGTGGAAATCTAACCCACAATCCTTGCGTTTATAGTTGGAAACTATCCCACTGCACAATGATGCTATCAGTTGTAAGGTATTTCAGTAATTTATAAGAGAAAGGAGAACCATTGAATAATAAAGTTATTTTAAGTCATAATCCTTATGCGCTGTCATCACGAACTTGAAAAATATGTACACGCAAAGAATTTTCGTACTTGGAATATTTTCGTATTAAATATCTACTAGGTCATTGTGGCGCAGCAATTCAGCGTGTTTTCACATTAAGTTCAATGGTTGTGGGTTCGATTTTCATTCACGAGTAAGAATTATTTTTACTTCTTCGCTCTGTTAATAAGACTAAGCGTGTCATTAATGGATCACAAGAGCGTAATGGAGTGTCTCGACACTAAGTTTCTTTGTATCTTGCAATATGCGGTATACAGACTCGAGCTAAAACAAAACTAAAGTAACGATTTATATTAATATATTATAAAACAAATACAAGATGAAGAACGGATTCAATTAGCGTGTTTCTAAAGATATACCGACGCAAGAATTAAAATTATACATTCAGATAGTAATCAGCCAAATTGTTATTTTCTATATAAATTATTTTCACATAAAATTCCCAGCACAGCACAGTGTGCGGGCTGATCGTCTAACAATGGCTACATCTCTATCTGATACCAGTCCATTCGTCATTCCACGAACGATCCCTACATTTTGATTTAACACAACTTAATTCTATTGTATTCCGCGGCGAGTATTCGTATTCTCTGCGCGTCGTCAGATGACATCCCCAATCTAGCGATAACCATCGATCGTTATGCTATTGGAAAGCTAACTTTATAAAGTTTTTATTTAATACTTATATATATATATATATATATAAGATTTTTTCATCATTTATATGTTGGGTAAGTAAAAATAATATATATTGCAGGTTTCCATTTTTTCCGCGTAGCAGTTCAGACTGATGGAACCTACTGTTATACATTCCGATCCCCAGTCTCCATATAATTTTCATAAGACCTCAATGGCCTCGAGTACTTTATGAACAAAAATTCTGTGACTTAAAGCTATACCGACTTTACATATTACATTTTAATTTAGCTTCAGAGAACAGAGAAAACCAAGTGTTAAAAATCTTCTGCCATTTCTGAATGGTGGAACTGAACGCCACGCTTGTCTCGTTATCAGAGGGAAGAAATAAAAATATTAAATATTGCTGCGCCCGGAATGGGAATCGAACCTACAATAGCAATAACATCTCCATTTATTTAATTATTTATAAACATTCGTTACTTTATTTCTGTGTACAAAGCTTAATTTTTATGCGGGCGTATAGAAATTGTCTAACCGAACATAAATTCATTTACAATTGTTTGATCAATTGGAGATAAGCGTGTCTCGTTAGTCGTCGATTTGTCAATCTTTCAAACTGTTAAACGTTTTTTATTTAAGCATTTCGTTTTTAGTATCGGAGTGATAAATTGGTCTTCTCTCCACTTTTCTTATCACAAATAACAGCTTCACGCTTTTTCTGGAAACTTAATATTAAACATTCAATTGACCAGACACTGCTCAATTTTCAAGATATTGTGTATCAAGTGGAGAAACTTAACGCCAAACTTTGTCTCCAGAGTGGGGAAATGAAAATAAATTTAACTATCACATTTACAGTCACTGTATAACGGCCTCATTGTCTAATACCAGCGGACTCGGGCGGCTTCGCCCGCTTCAACTAGATTGATATTTATTAAATATATTTATGAAATTATTTCCAGTTGAGGGGGTGAATTAATAACATTTCTTGAACGAAATGTTTTAAAGTCTACATTTCAAATTTTATAAAAATCAAAAATTAAAAATAAATCCATACAAAATTTCAACCCCTATTTCATTCCTTTAGGGTAAAAATTTTTCGAAATCCCTTCTTAATTATTATATAGTTATTTCACACAATTAACAAGAATCTGTCCAAATTTCACGTTTATCACACATTGCGGCTGGGCGCGCGTCTTAACTCAGTCAGTGGAAATATCTTTTATATATACTAGTATGTAGATTATCGAGAACAACGTTTATACCATAAAATGCATTAGAACTTAATAGATAACTAACTCAATATTCATTCCTGTAACTCTTCTTTACCACGATGGCGTTAAAAGGCATTTGTAATTCTGGAATACAAAACTTTTATATAACTTTTAGATCTAAAACCACGTTATTCGGACGTTCAATTGAGCAATCTGAAAGTGTGCCAAATGAAGCTGAAGCTTAGCGCAGTCTAGTATTAACAGCTCTATAGTTATATTTGCAATAGGGTTGTATTTAGAACGAGAAAACTAATATATAAAATATAGGTAGATAGATGGTTCCGATAAAAATGAGGAATACTATATTACGGAGATTTAGATTCAAAATTACAAAATTTTCATCTGTAACTTGTAAGAAATATGTTCGTGCCTATTCACTAAGTTAAAAATGTAGCATTACTTCGTGGTCATATTTCTGTAAGCTTCACACGGCATCAACATTTACTAAGGTAGGATAGGGAGCCTGCAAAGACACACTGCACACTTTCAAATATTTAAGACATAGTGTGTTGAGTGCCAGGATACAACGCCCCGCTTTGTCTTGCGACCAGAGTAAAGCTAGGAAATGAAAATGTTTTATTTCCTCAGAAGAAAATTGAACATACAACCATCACATTTACAATGAGATGCTTTACCACTGCACCACGGTGAGCTCCTGCTTATTTTCTTGTATTTATACATTGATTTAGTTCTTATTGTTTACTTTACTAATATAGGTATTTTTTCCAACCCTGATCGGACATAGAGTAGTTGGCCCGCATGCATCGCGGCTGCGTGACACAGCGCGGCGCTACCCCGCCGGGGATGCCTTTATTTATGACATATGTATATATAGGCGTTATAGCCGGTGTCATGTTTTAAATTCATATTTATTATTACAACATTGTTTGTGTAGACTTTAACGCGTAAAATTAAAAATATCTTTTTTTTTTAAATCTCATTTTATTCTTACCAAATGATTATTTGTCTTGTTATCTTGGCACTTGGCAAGGTGAGCGACAGCGTCTGACTGATGAACTTGATGATGGATTCAATGTTTGCTTGGTGAATGAATATTTTGACTTCCCAGCTCTTGCAGGCTAAATATAGCCTTGTGGGAAAAGTTTGAATTTCAACACGCGATATCTCGAGTATTGGGCGATATGTGGGAAACCAAGAATTAGATCCTTTTACATAAAAAAGAGCTTTCTGCGTACCCTGCTCTGCAGATATTTTACCGAGATTTATAATCTATAGCACATATTACTAAAAACGGCTGTTATGTTGTACAGTTTGGTTGATGATATATTACTTATGTACATTGTGCGTAAATTACAAACATGTTTAGACACAGAACTCTGACACCCAAAGATCCTCAAGCAATTAAGGTTAAATGGGCTACAATTTGGAGCATACCCGCCGGTTTAATCCACTGTTTTAGTGTAACGTAATTTCTGACACTATCTCCCTTAAACACCGTATACCGGGAGCCGACAATTCTGATGGGATCAATTTGTATTTCGTTCTATCCCACCCCATAATGGTCAAGTCAAGGCATTTTAAGGCTTCTCCACGTAAAGATAAAGTTGAGAATTAAATAGCACAGCAACTAAAGTCATGAGAAACTAGGAGATGAGATCCAAAAGTGACCAATATGTTAAGAGCTCTACAATGTCCAATAAATGTACTTGGTCTTCTACAAGTATTTTCCTTCCGGAGGTGCTAGCTTGATTGGTTTGTCGTATTTAGCAGTAATTGTGCGTATAAGATGCGATAGTTTTGTTAGGAAATTCGGAATGGCAATCGGCTTTGTGGACATACGATGTATTAGTATTAGCTTTATATTAGATAAGCTTTTCGTTATCGAAAAAAAATACATGTAAGGTAGTCTGCTAGCTTTATTTAATAATACCATATTTTGTATAGCAATATTTTAATAGGTTTTCTCTTTTTTGCCTTGATTTAGAACTTATTAGTACATTTTCTTTTAATATATTAGACCCACCAAATATAAACATGATTTAATACGACCATATTATGGCTGTAGATGTGACAGCTATGACATCGATACTAATTATTTAATGTCGAGGGAATTAACTATTGGTCATTTTAAAAATTATTACTGACGCTGACAAAAATAAATAGCTACTAAATTTATTGAACACTCTCTGTTTTCCTTTATAAAATAATTATTTTTATTTATAAACGAACAAAATCTCCCCCTATAGAGATGTGAGCGACATACAAGTATATAAATTGTGACATGTGAGTAAGAATTTCGATGTAGATTGTTAAGAATGTATGGTTTTGTGGTGATAACGCTAGGACGAGTTGCAAAGTTCGTTTTAAGTTTTATACATATCTAAAAAATATTTTATCAAAATCTATTCGTAACGTGGCATAACGCTATAAAAAAGAAAAAAGAGAGAAGAGAAATGAATGAGAGAGTTTTAATTGCTTAAGTATATACAAGTCTTAATAATTCTATCACTTACCGTCATTCTCTTGTAAAAGCCTTGCAAAAAGACTTACCTGTAACAAAAAAGAATAAAACGTTTGAATATTTTAGCAGAGTAAGTTCAATTTTATATGCCACATTATATCTTCGCATCCGGTCTGTCCTTTTAACGGAGCTTAGGGGATATCCGACAGAAATTTCACAAATTCCCTGCAATTTCTTTGTGTAAAATGCTTACTAATGCTAAATTTTGCCCATTTTGTTATATTTGTTAAGTTAACTAGGTAAAGTTGTTTTTTTATAAGAATAGAATCGTATATTAACTATTTCTTATGTAGGGTAGACGGAGCGAACCTAGCGTTAAAATAATAAGTTCCAAATTTGCCGCTTAATTTTATATACATTTCGTATTTAACTGCCACAACAACAAATTAAATGAAATAAAATGAAAAAATACATATTGAATTAGAAATGTTCCAATATTTTATTTTTTCTTCGGTAATACAAGACAACGATAACAAAAAATATACTCCATAATTACGTAGAATAAAAATATAATTATACATTTATATCTCCTATATAGGTAAAAAGTAGAAAAAATAATTTATTATTAACAAAATTATTCAAAACAAAATAATTACAAAATAATTAAAAAGAGGGCGTTGCAGAAAATACAAATGTATATAAATAGAAACGAAGTTGTGGGTTCGATTCTCACTCGGAAGAAATAAATATAATCAATATTCAATTTATTTTCACTCATCGGTCTGGTAAACCAATGTCTCGATAATTCTGCAGAAAGTGAAGAACAGAGTTTTTACCTATCTTGTCTTACGAGAAAAAGTGTAAAAACAACAAAATATATCTAAAAACTAAATAATGAAATGAGCGAATTACAATGAAGCTGCGCCGAGCGCCCTTCGACAAAGTTCTATTAGTACGCAACTTTATCTTTTCGCCGTGACTTTTGCAAATTAAGCTCATTAGAGTCGACGCTATCTGCTTGTGAGTTGGTTCACAGTATCGACTAGACTCATTGTGTTTTTTAACTTTTTTTTTATTTCTAAACTTCTTTTGTATATATTGTGTTGCAATTGCGTGATAAGGTAAGGTGATAAAGCGGGATTCGATGCCGCGCTTTGTTTTTGTAGAGAGTAGCGTAAATAAAAATAATTATTATTTTCGAATCGCAGTTGAACCCACAACCATTGCTTTATAGACGATATCCTACGCCATGACATCTTCATTATATATATATATATATAAAAATTATTACACTTCATTAATCTATTAAGGTCTTCGTGACTAGATATTGTTAAGAATAGATTTAGAAATATAACTGACAACTACTCTTACCACATTCAAATGATAATGTCAAACGAATTACAAATTCGTGACCCACATTATAAATGTTGAAAATATCGCCCTTTTTGTCGCATTCGAAAATAATTTATCACGGCCGTGTTAAAGGTCCAGTGACTGCGAAGGACGAGCAGGAGAGGGAACTAAGTAGATCAGAGCTTTACGAATCATACCCTCGCCGAGTTGGAAATTATGAAAGAAATGATGAAACTCAGTCGTGGATCGCTAGGACACTTGTAAAAACGACGAACAACTTAAAGTTTTTTATAAGTCTTTAGTAATTATTAAAAAGTTTGAATGGTATTTCAATGTGGAAATTGTCTCTATTGTAAATATAAAACCCATTTTCTTTAGCTTCACGTTGTATCCCGCATATAGCAGAGCAGGCAGAGGAAATCTAGTGTGACACAAGATACTTCGATGATGGCGGAGTTCAACGCCGCTTGTGTTATTGTTGTCAAAAAACGGTTGTTGGTTTGATTTACTTTCACATTATTGCGCGTATTTACATGCAAACGTTATCTCTCTGTCGCTGTAAAATACGGCTAATTCAAAAATAATTATTTACAAACAGTTTGCATATTTTGTTACTTTTTTCTTATCGTTACTTTGTCTTTATTTACGTATCATTATTAATAATTACCGCTTAAATCTCAATTTAAATAATACAGGATTAAGCTCTACAATGTGAAATTTTGAAATAGTTAGCACCTCCACAAAGAAAAAGGAAGACATGAGTGTAATAACTTAAATATCATCATACAGGTGACGTTTGTGGGTTCTATGCTAACTCCGGGAAATGTTAACCAGAATATCTTCTTCTTTTTTGAAATCTTCTAGCATTTACTATTTTCTATTATTATGTGTTAATTTTTAAAATTTCAATTTGTTTCTTTATAATGTTTTCTATATAATAACATAATATCTCTAAATATAATAAAATAAAATAAATTATATTATACAGAACCCATAATTTCAACATAAACTCAGCTTTCCTTTTCCCAAGTATTAATATTGTTTATCAATTCCCTTTCACACGACACTGTGGCAATATAAAAGATTCTGTGACGAGAATATATCTATATCTTCAAAGTGTCCCTTTTTACACGGCATTGCTGAATTCAATAGGCGACTTATGGTTTTATTTTCAAATATCTCGTCTTTTAAATATATACGTAAATATCAGTAAAGATTCTTATTTTTTCTTATTGAAGTAAGTACGTACGGGTACATATTGTATGTATGTGTTTTTACAATAGCTTACGCGCACTTAATTGTTTTCGTGTTTTTATAAGATTTTCTAATTAGATGTTACATACATACGTATATGTTTATTTAGTTTTTTAACAGATGGGTTAT
Source organism: Heliconius aoede (assembly GCA_037355905.1). Classification (NCBI taxonomy): domain Eukaryota; kingdom Metazoa; phylum Arthropoda; class Insecta; order Lepidoptera; family Nymphalidae; genus Heliconius; species Heliconius aoede. The sequence goes on from JBAIZZ010000027.1 coordinate 202,852, forward strand.
GCTAAGCTATTGACCGTCGACTGGCTGCTGGGGTCGCGCAGGGGCACAACGTACACGCGTCGTTTGTGTCCCTGCCCGTATACGGGACTTGGTATACGGGAAAGTGTCTTAACACTTAATTCCCGCTGCCTACTTAAGACCAGTATACAAGAAGAAAAATTACAATCAAAAAAAAGAAAATGTTCTCCAGCACCAACACCACCAAAAGACAAGAAAAGATGGAGCTGAGCATTGGCCAAAAGTATGTGGGTCATTCCACCATTTCGAGTAATAAATGTGGAGTCAACTTGTGCTTGAATAAAAATAATAATGTTTTTTAAATTGTCATAAATTAAATAGAATAAAGAAGAATATTTTTTATTCATTTAGTACGACGACTCATAATTTATATTGACCTAATAAAAATAAATTTATAAATACTAGTATAATTAAGAAATATACAGACAAAAGTTTTCATGTTTACAAAATTATTACGATTATATAATGACACAGGATTCAATGGTTTCTCCTTGCTAGGTGTAACGGGAGGTAGAGTAGGGGGTGCTCACTATAGTTTATGTGGACGCTTTAATTTACCTTTCAGTGTTTCACGCAATCAGCATATTAAATAAATGCAGTCAAGTAAGAGACACAGATGCACAGTTTAAAGCGAAGCTCTTCAATATGTTTACCAATGATTTTTAACTTCTTTCACCCAATCAGTGGCGGAAATCAACACCGCGTTATGTCTTGTTACTGGAGAAGAGAAATGAAATAAGTCTCCCCGTGGCTGATAAAATATATAACATCTACATATTGCTTATATTTCATACAAAAATCTGTTAATATATAATAATAACACGTTTAGAATAAAATGTCATTGGAATAAATGTACGATATACCGTCTCGTTCTGACCACGCTCCTAATGCGAGCGATCAATCTTATGCTGGGAGGACGTTAGTCGCCTATGGCGTATTCCTAAATATATTTTAATGCATTTCTTATACTATTTATATGGATTTTAATTTAGCTTAAGATACTTGTTCTCGCCCATTTTCCAGACATTGTGTGTCGAGTGGCTAAACATACGCATTGCGTTTTGAAACGACGAAATATAGCAGTATTAGTATCTGGCTGTAAACGCGACCGCTGTGAGTTCGTTTCTCGCTTGACTACCTCGCTCTGATGTCACAACACTGCACAAAGTGCAGCGTTGATTTCTACCAAACAACTGTTCGCGACCTCGCACCTCGACAGTCGAGCAAAGAATTCAGAACAAAATCAACTTAACTCTTAACACTTGACACGACGCTACAGCGTGGAACATATATGACATATATAATATTTAGAGAGAGCAGCGGCGCCTTAACATTTCCATAATGATATTACCCAAAGCAGCGAACAGAACTAATGGAATCAACACACATTCATTTGTAACGCGTCGTGTGCCGAGACTTTTTTATATCTACGTAGAGGATGTGGGTTCGATGGTGCCTCGAGTTATAAAATAGCTTTTATATGCATGCTTTAACACTGACTGAGGCTCCATCTGACTGTCCTGCATTGTGAAGCGCAAAACAAATAAGTAGAGAACTTCAATAGATATGATTATTTTCTTTAATTTGGTTGGTTGTGTATGAAATAGTAAAATAATTGTCGCCTGTTCTTAAGTACAAACATAAATAAGTTAAATACGAAAAACGATGTGCAAGAACAACTCGTAGTTTGCTGGTCTGAGACTCTCCGTTGTCCACACTCGCGTCCTGTCGCGAGGATCTTATCGCCTCAGCGAGTACATGAAAATAATTCATTTCCCCGGCTAAGTATCAACATGTCAACTTTAGATTATCCGCTTTTATTTTATTTTTCATCGTCACGTCCCTTAACTAGTTTAAGATAACTTTCTGAATTACAAAATTTTCATTTATTCTTTAAAATGTGTTAAAAATGAAGCGAAGTCAAGCACGAAACCACTGTTTCAGCTGCGGTCAGCCCGAGGTCAGGGCTGTCATTAATCATGGCGTAGGCGAGTTTTTATTATCCGTGTCCCAGGATACGGGATACTGGGTAGGGGATGAGATAGGGTTGATTCTTATAGAGAATTTTATTTTATATTTAGTATATTACATGTGTCCCTAGTGTAGACTAAGTGCGACGTTCTATTTCATCTAAAAACAAATATCTGTTATACAATAAAATATGATATAAATATATTGAGTTTATTTTTGTTGATCTCGAATATATAAACAAATAATCACATATATCAAATAGTAATTCTTCTTGTAAATTGGTAAAATTTAATATTTTTTTTTCTCCCATATAAAAAATCACACAGATTTTTTTTTAAATGTAATAATTGACATTGAAGCTGTCTTTGTGAAGACGCTGAGTTTGATTCCCACTCAGGAAAATATTTTCTCATATCATCGCTCTGGTAAGAAGTTAAACCACTTGAAGGTACTTTTTATTATAATAAGAAAAGAAAAATCTAGTTAATATATCTATTTCCTATTTTAATCACTGTTTAATACGAAACTATAAAAAAATATATATAAAATATTGTATATGTAAAGTACCAACCCTAGCGCCTAGGCTCCTCGTGGGAATCGGCTGATTTACTGAAAATCAACACGGAAAGAGATTGTGTGCAAAAATCCTGATGTACTTTTTTTGTTGCGGGTTTTTTCATTTTTTTTTCTTTACAACATGCCATTGATCTGTGTATTATTCAGAAAATATTAATTTTATATTTTTAGCTTTATATACCAGGGAGGCGATACGGAACCCAGTGTTGAAAAAACTATCAGCTATTAATTTTTAGTAACAATGCGTGTTCAGTGACGGGGCCCAACGCCGCCAATTTTCTTATCTTGTTTTGTTCCCTTAAGTAGAAACCGAACCCACAACATAAATTTTACCAAATGAAAATTACAATATGACATTTATAGCACATTCAGAAAATATATTAATAGCATAAATTTATCAGAAAGCTCTCGTTGTGCTTTTTATAAAGATGGTAAAAATAAAAAATTGAGCTTTTCGTATTTTCTCAACAGCACTGCACAGAGGCGGCGGCATCCCCCTGGACTGACATCGCTGGCTGCAAATAAAAAGTTACAAGTAAAGTTAACGCTGTTTCCCACGAGTAATGTGGTTGAAGAGAGAGAGAGTTTATTTTACATGCATATGCGATTAAAAACGTTTAGTTTTTATGGAAAGCTTCTTGTAGGAGATGCCAGAAGGAACCTGCGACGCTTTGACTCCTTAAATTCGTTACTTCGTTATGATCAAAAGAAAGAACACTGTTTCCCGCCCTGGTATAACAGAGTAAAGAAACGGAGCCAATATTATGACACTGCGTTATACTTATTTCCGCCTAATGTTCAAGACATTACGCTACATTGCGGAGCTCGAACGGTAGATGAAGTGATTAGTTCCTGAGTGGTTGTATTGTAATCCTGTCATAATTTACGCGTCGATGTCAATTTGTGTGTAACACTGATCGAAACTAATTAGTGTTTGGCTAACTACACTACTACACACGAGCACACGGGTCGCGGAGAAGTGAGACAACCCAAGTACTGCAACTATTGAGACTATTAATTATAAAGATAAACGGTTCATTAGAAAAATATAATTTATTTGTTTCTACAATTTTTAAGGATTCAAATATTGACTTTTTAAAACTTTATTATTACTATTATAGTGTGACCCACTATAGCAGGGTACTTACCGAATGTTAATGACAATACACGTTTCCCACTTTCTATCCTAATCTTCGTGATATTGCATTTTGAGTGGCGGAACCCAACGCCGCGCTTTGCCTAGATACCAAAGTATCCAACCCACAATCATCACATTTGCAGTCCGACTCTGTGTTGTTGCGCCACGACGGCTTCAATAAATACATTATCTATGTTATCAGTACGCCACATCTGATCTTATCAGTTCCTATCCGCGTGCAAATTACTGTTGAATCATCTGTCTGTACAACAAACGCTTTTCTATTTGAGAAATATATTGCTTCTTATTGTAATAAAACTATAAGCAGTTTCACTTTTTCACATATGAATAGGAGGAGGGGAGAGGAGGAGGGAGGGATCTTAGTGATAAGACACTCCGTTATCCAATTTCCCTCAAATTTTTGAGACATACGAGTAGTATGTTAAGAGACGGAACTCATCGGCGCTCTGTTTCTTCTGCCCAGAGCACAACCACTACCACTCACATGAAAAATCTAAAAAACTGGACGATGTGTGGGGATTGGAGTTAGAACTAGTTTATCTCTATCTACCATGTTATATGCGGGATACAGCGTGAACCCACAAAATAATAATAGCAAGCAAAGAAAACATAAAAAACACAAATAAAATAGTACTATAAAGTTATAGTATTTGTAAAGCTATAGAAACGGCGATCATAAGAGCCATTCCAAGTGAATGTTAGATGTTGGTTTTCCAGTGATTGGGGGCGGAGAGCGATATTTCCGTGAGTCCCTTTGGGCTGTAACCGCACTTGATGTATGGGGTTTGTTTACGCCACATTTTCATACTGTAAACTGTCTTACGACTACTTTGGTACGTCACATTTAACTATGTTTAAGTTCGCTAGTTCGATACTACGCTTAAGGTTTGCTATATTTCGCATATAACAAGGTCGGCAGAAGAAAATTAATGTTTAACCACAACTTTCGAGATATCATCATCGCATGAGAGTCGCTCTCATGAAATATCTCTATCTCAACGCCACGTTTTATCTTGATACCAGAGCGAATAATTATAAATAATTTTTTCCCTCGAGTTGAATCGAGCCCACAATCATAGCGCCGACAGTGGACGCTGTGCTGCTGCACCAGACCACGCAGACCATTTAATTTTACGTTTCACATTTTAATTTTGTAGGATTCAAATCTAATATAATAATAATAAAAAATAATAATATTTTTATTTCCACTTTGGTTACAAAAACGTGGCGTTGAGTTTGAGTTAGAACGTAATGCCTTTAAAATAAAACTTTTATTATAATACGAAAGTAATATAGATAAGTATTTTTATAATGTAAGTGGCGAAGCCGCGAGCGGGTCGCTAGTGAAAAATAAATGTATGATTCATACAAAATAATTTGTCTTCATAAATTGCAAAAAAAATGTTGCTTTACATCGAATTTATTTACAAAGAAGCGGTGGGCGTGAAGCGATATTTTCTACGTCCCCTGAGGCTGCTCTAACCTCAGCGCTAATACAATCCTTTGTTCATACTGTTTGCTTTTTGAAACAAATAATAAGAGTTGTGGAACAGTGGAACTGTCGACGCGACGGTTGTGGGTTTGATTGTCACTCGGAATAAGTTATTTCTATTTTCTCGCTCTAGTGACAAGCCAGCACTGCGTCTCTTCCTCTTGAGTGGCGTCCGGGGACCGGTGCTTGCTCTGCCACATGTGGGACATAGCGTGAAGCGTGTTGAATCGTCCAAGCAAGCGTAGTTCCATAAAGCTGGACGATACACAGAAGACGCAAGAATTGAATATTATTTAGTTAATTTTCTCGTAATTTTTAAAGATATTCCCTATTATAAAAAACAAAAACTGATCAACATACAACACTGCTATATATTATATAGCAGAAAACTTTATAAGCTACATTAAAGTACTACATTATTTCCTTTTGACTACAGAGGCGATGCCGCTGGTAAAACCTATATTTAAATAAAAACAATCTCGAATCGGGATCGAACCCACAACCGTCATGTTCACAATCTGATACCTACAACGATGGTAGCCAAGCTTCCATAAACGCGTAAATAAGGCACTAGCCGCAATACGTATAAAAGGTACCTATAAGTTAGAAAGTTTATGTATTTCTAAGTAAAGTTAGAATCGTACGCGGGGGCTTTGTTAGACTAACTAAAGTTCCGAAGTAAATAAGTTTTGTATTTAACACGTGAGCTACACTTGTTGTATCCAGTGTCTTATATAGTTGTAGTGTTCACGATGGGTTGAAGTTCATATCCTGGTTGATGTCATAATTATTTAATATATTTTAGTAGCTTTACTTTGTATTCCGAGTAAAGTCTCCTGCCCTACTTTCTTACGAGTACATGTCACGTACACTCCGTTCTCAACTTTCCACAATATTTTCGAGACCGTATCAATTGGGAATCGAAGCTATAACCGTTGCGTTTAGAAACAAACGTTTTGCCAATGCACTCGCGTCTTTCCCGTTGCCATAAAAAATAAATTCTTTTTTAACACAAATTTTAAATTGATTTGTATAGTATATGATATGTATTTGTATAGACAGAGCTTATATGTCCACTTATTTTCTGTAAAAAGAGCCGTAAAATATATGAAAGAATTACTTCGAAGATACAAAGATTGCAAAACTAAACGAAGAGTATAAACTAATAAGAGTAAATCTTGACCAGAGCGGGAAAACTTAGATGAAACGTACATTTCAACCGTATTTGAGATTTCGTTTATTTAACTTGTGCGAGACTTAGATACACATACATGTTGCACTTTTTTTATGTGTTTCACTCTGCATCCTGCAAATAGCGGGTTAAGCAGAGGAGGCCTTTAAAGCTTTGAACGGTGTGTCTTAGCCAGTGCCAAGACGCGCCATTCAAGGCTTGAATTGTTAAGTGACAAAATTTAGATTACAATTTGTCTTCTTACCAGAACGAGATAATTAAAACAGATCATTTCCTTGAACAGACATCGAATCCACAACTACGGCCACTGTACCACTGCGGCCTTTTTTCAGATATAATAACATTATTTTCATCACAATGAAAAACACCAAGCTTATTTCTATACAGGCAGATATAAATACAAGTACATTAAACAACGTATCCCTCACGCAACGTCGTTTGAAATATAACGAAGAATAACAGCCGCTAACATCTGAATGAGAAACGGGAAGAATATAAAATTCATAGCAAAACCAGATCGTGTAAGACACAAGGAAAATTTTCAAGAGAAACGTTCAAAAAACATTGAGATAAAAATAATTTATGTTCGGGAGAAGACATTAAGGCATTATTAATTCGTTACCGCGCTCCCGGAGGGTCGCTCTGGCTGTAAAGTGTCGTACGGTAAGGTTTTACCAAAGAAAACTTGTACAATATTACATTTTTGACATGATAGTAGCGGGTTTGATTATTAGAATTAAAAACTAAATAACAAATTGCATCGGTGAATTTCAGAGCGAGCAGTGTGTCTTTCTTATTTTTAGCTTCACGTTTTTATGCATAGCAGTGTAGGCAGAGAGAAACTAGTGTCTAAATGCCTTGTTTCTCTCTCTAATTTCGAATAAGAGACTAGAGAAACACATTATTTTTAATATTTTAAATATCTTAAAAACATATAATTTTTTAAATTAACAGAACTGAACTTGAACTCATGTCTCTTGGTTTACAAGAGGAACTTTGGTTCAAAATCTATAACAATATTGTATTTTAAAATTAGCTAAAAGAATCGTTTATACCCTCATTTTAACCTCATTTGACTAAAAGATGAAACAATTTAAATATTTAAGCATACAATGGCTGCTCGAGTGAACTACATATGTGTAAGTAAGTAATTAGTAGTAAAGTATTTAATATTTTTATACCCCCTTTATATCCCCTTTTCTTTTGTTACCAGCGCGGAAATAAAGATTACCTAAATCATACCTCGAGCAAACATCAAGCCCACAATAATCACGTGTATATCTAACTATAAACTGTACACCGTATGTAACTGTACACTGCGCCAAAATACCTTACATCTTTATCAACCTTTTCATAATTCATTAAAGAAACTGAAAATAAAGTTTAGTTTAAATGTTTTCTAAAATAGAAACATGAACCCACGACCATCGTCTACAGACAGTTCATATCCGTATTCATCTAATAAAAACTATCATCACTAATAGGCGTTAACAAGATGGTTTCCTGTAAACTTTTACGATGTGACGTTCAATCAGTTCGTAAGTGGCTAACGAAATAAACTGTCATTTCCGCGTTACTCTGGAATCGGGGCTGTCCCTGTGTTAATGATCTTATAATAATAAAATATCTAATCTTATAATATATAAGTAATTATAATATTTAACTTCTCGTAGCTATAGAAGCCCAACACATGTACTGTACAACTTATACGAGTACAAGTGAGGTTTAATTACATCTTGTGTAAATACAGAATTTGGCTCCATATAGATCTCCCATTTTTTGTCGATGTAGACTAGAACAGGCAGAAGGAATCTGGAATCTAATGTTAAGATACTCCATTCGCATTATATCACTTCCGTTCCCACTTTCCGTGCTCTCAGTCGAATTCTCCAGCCATTGCAGATAGTCACGAATCCACATATAATATATATGATCATACATCCACACTAAAGGTGTCGTCGGCGTTGGGTTACAATATCAAGAAAATGAGCAAAAACTAAGAATAGAGTGCCTCAATACTAATTTCTTCTTCCTTATCTGACATACGCCTAACTCTAAAAGTTAAATTACTTATGTTTCTTAATTTGATTTCTCTTCAATACCAGAGACAACAGAAACGTGAAAAAACAGAAATAAAACAATAAAATTAAACGCTACACGAGAGATAGACGCGCGCCCTCTCTCTCACTATCGAAGAAACAAAAACATTTCTAAATTCGCCGCGGCGAGGCTTCGCATAAATTAGCAATAAGTAAATAGGGGCCGCGACAAGTTTAAGCTTCTCTTAGCTATTTATTGCCCCCGACCTCCTAAGACCTCCTCAGACCTCCTCAGACCTCCTCGGGCTGAGTAAACATTTAGAATTAAACGTTAAGACCTATTTGCGACATACATATAGACACCATAGACTAAACACGTGAAGGCTTGGTTCCTAATCTGTGAGAAATTTATACTCAAAATTATTTTATATTATCTTATTCTTTGACCTGAGTGGGTTTTAGCGTACTACCGTCGCGTTACAGTAACGCGCTAACAACGCGCTGATTATAATGTGAAAAAATATGAAATAAAACGCGAATATTTGAATTTAGACGAAAACATACTTTATGTATCTTAAAAATATATTATAATCTCCGAAGAAACTCCTAAGAATATGAGTTTTAATATAACTTTATCATATTACCTCGTTAATATCGCGAAGCCTTGCGTGAATGTTATTTTTTATACGACATTTTATGTTACGGTTATGAATATAGAATAAGACCGTCACGGCGCAGCGGTGCAGCGTCACACACGCTGGTGTAGACGCGATGGGTGTGGGTATGATTCCCACTCTCGGAAATTTACAGCCTTTAATTTTTATTTACTTGCTTTAGTAAGAAGACGAATCGCAGAGTTGAATATCCACCCGAAAATTGGAGACGAGGACTGGCTTATTTTATAAGATTTATAATGAAGAAAAATTATTGTAGAAATTCTAAAAAATCATTTATTACGTCAATACACCCTTTTTTTACTTCATTCTAAAAATATGCCATTCTTTGCCTTGCCAAACCTAAAAATCGAAAATATACAATGAATTGAATTGTACACAAAATGAACATTCCCCCAAAAGTAGATTGAACCTACAACAATCGCCCCCTTTATGACTTCTATATTACAATAGCTAATGTTCATGTAAAATTTTAATTACCCACTACTACTATGCTTGAGTGAGCTTCTCTATTGTAGAGCACTCGAGTGGTTTAATAAGCAGTTTTATCTTGGGACGTCGCTTGAGATGAATTTATGGCCTTATAAGATTAAGATGTTCTTGTTCCCGCAAAATGTCTCTCGGAGTCAGGATTAACCAACACTGGTTACATAATATCTCATATATAACAGCTTTCATATATTTTAGGCTGTATTACTAGTTTACTTTTGCCATATTTAGCTGGTCGTCGTGTCACCCGAGCGAGGAAGTGAAAGTCATTTTTAATATAATATTATCCTTTTAATTATAGATCAAACTTACAATTAAAGCGATTACATTCCACTTACAATTTTTAAATTTCGCTTTCATTTAATATTTGTATGTAAAGTTTTAGTTGTTTGAATTAAAATAATAATTTATTTTTTTCTTTACTTTTAGCTTTTTTATATCCCCTATAAAGCAGAACAACCAGAAGGAATTTAGTGTGTTGTTGCTTGCCCTGCTACATGGGGGATGCAGCGTTTAGAATCACACGCCTGTGCCCTGCAACGCGGTGGTCTCATTGTCTTACAATAAATATATTCTAATACAAATCGATCGTATATCTTTTCCTGTCGGTATTAAAGTTTGCTTTCTATCACCGAATTACTTAGTTTTGTAATAATGTGACTCTAAAGGGATCTGTTTGATGGATCGGCGCCCTGCAGGGTGCAGGTCAGAGATCAGCGGAGATTCGAATTCATTCTTACGCTTTATTGTGATTGATCACCACAGGCACCAGACTCATATAGACTGATCTTTGATACTCATGACTTTAAGTTTAATTAAAAAAAAGTAGTTAATTTAAAAATTCCACATCTACATCACCAAATATTTAATATATCAGTGAAAATAATTCGTCTCTTCAAGTGGGAATCAAATCCACAACTGTTTACAGTCCGTCCATCGAGTTTACAGTCTCACCCTAATGTTACTTGAAGTAAAATATTTCTATACATTACATACATCCTCTAATAGTTAGAACTTAACAAATTAAGTTAACTTCTGCTTTAACAATATAGTCTAGACATTTGGCAAGCGATAGATAGTTTTCTTACAAAAGATGAGAATTCAGGATTTTACGTTCAAACTTAATCCACGATTTTGAGAATCTTAGGGTTCCGTATCTGAAAGAATTATTAAATAGCCTCTTTGTATGAAACACTTACAAACAAACTAAATGTGGCTTCATATATATATTTTTATTTATTTATTTATTTATTTAAACTGTACAAAAATGTTTAAATGTATCCTATTATATGCTTATAATATATATATATATATATATATATATATATCGATTCGATTGAAATAAAAATATGACTTTTAGTTACCGAAATAATTGTTGTCAAAAGTACATTCATCCATATACTAACGTAATTCACCACACGCACATTATACAAATAAATACATACACGTCAAACTAGTAACCTCTTTCATTTAAAGTAGGTTAGTAAAAAAGCCTTTGTGGTTCCTTCAACTTGAGCATCGTGTGTAACAATTTCAGTTCTAAGTCATTATTACCTAGTTTAAGCTATTTTAAATTTTACTTCGTTGTAATAAGGTCTATTTTCTGTCTCCACCTTCATAAGATAGCAGCAAAGTGTCTAATTTGCAAATGGAGTCGTGTCGTAGGCTCTGCAATTTGGCTTAAAGCGAAACTCTTAAGCGTTCGGAGTAATTGAATTTAACAGAAAAATAACCCCGAAATATGTATATTTTTATACGTACGTACTCCTTTCATTTAGAATATTGCGTTATAATGGCTCTGCTGGAGTTTCTTTGGGGTTGTTGGTAGAATGGTAACGTTTTATTCTATTACATTTAAAGAACTACAACAATATCTTGAGAGTTATGTGGTGAATGTGGTGAACAGGTGAGATGCGCGCCTTCTTACGCATGCCGGGGTGAGCAAAGGGGCTTGATCTTGAGAAATTCCGTTCTCCACTTTTCAACTGAATTTTTTAGATGTCGAGAGCAGTTAATTTAAATATACTAGTTATCTAGTATATTTATGATTCTCTTAGAAAAATACAAAAAAAATAATTAAAAAATACTTAGTTGATTAAAATTAATTATGTATTTATATGAAATTGGTTTTAAAAAATTCCCGCCTCTTCTTGCGCCGGTTCTTCTCACGTCTAACGTGAACTAAATTATTTGTAGTGAACTTGTGGTAACCGCGTCGTGGAAATAACGGTACAGATGTTCATATTTAAGAATACAAGTGAAATTAGGTTTAGGAATTTCATTTATTGCGTTTATTTGTACGGTAATGTATAGATTAATAAAATGTCTTATGGCCAGTCGTGGTGACAAGTTGTGAGTTCGATTCCCAATCGAGAAAATGAAATATATAGTGTTTTCATATTCTCTGCTGACGAGGCAAACTGCCACGCAAGGTCTCCGGAATTTAATGGAAAGTAGACAGCAGAAGTTCCTTAATAGGAATGGAGTATCTTAATGGTACCCAGGTTCCCTCTACCACTCCAGAAAACCAAATATTTAAACTTCAAAATAAAATGACTTATCATTTCATTACGAATAACAAAAGTCCACATAAAAAGCTCGACAAAGCTCTGTTTGTGTCCGCACTCCGCGCCGCCGCCGGACGTCAGACGTAGTAATGCGATCGCAAATGTTTGCGGGGGTGCATTTGAATCGTTGAAAGTGCTTCAATTTTTCATCTCTACTCAAAATGGCGTGGAGTGCGTTTCTCTTAACCAAATTTGCATTTATTTTCACAGAAATTACTGAGCATGTATGTTGGTATATATTCGTGTATTGATCCTTATCAATTTTATAAATACAGCGTGTTAAACACTAACATGACTCTATATTAACATCAAAATCCAAATATTAGCCAACTCGTACATCGCACTCGGGGGAGGGAACTCACATCACTCTGGTAACGAGGCAGAACGCGGCGTTGAGAGCCGTCACTCAACATACAATGCCTTCAGAATTTGGTAGAAAGCGGGAAATGGGTCCTAATGACGGAGTATTTTAACATTAGGTTCGAGGATTTTCTCCACCTACTGTGCTATGTGCGTAAATATTATTTACTTTTTGATCGTCAACAAACAATTTAACAGTGCTATATAAAATGGATATTTGAAGTAACAGTCGAGATATAAAATAAAAATAAATAAATGAGAACAGCTCAGTTTGAATAATATATTCTCGAAATATTTATATTGAAAACACCATATTCAAAAAACACTTAAATAGCGTTATATTTAAATGACTTGTAAGTTCAGAGCGCTATTTTAGTGAGTATCATTAGTTAGACGGATTAAGAAGAGGAATGGAGTGGCTGTAAAGATCGCTCAGTCTAAGCGGTGGCGGCGGATCTTAAGGATTTTTTAACATTAACAATGTTATTTGTAGAAAAGTTTTTAAATGTATGTGTGTTATATGAGCTTTATCTGCTATATTCTGTCAGCACGCTGTATCTTTATTCATTTCTATGTAGTGACACAGTGTTGGAATGTTACACACCGGTAATAGACTCAATTCTCACTTGAGGGAATTATTTTAATTGGTTGGTGTTAGTCGAACTGATCAAACCCGCGATATCCGTCACATCATTTCTGATAACTAGTATGTAGGCAATATAGGTAAGATATTTAAGTCCCTATTGTACTAGTGTTCAGTATCACTCAGAGTTGGAATCTAGTGCCAAGCTACTAAGTTCCCCACACACTGCCCAATTTTTGGGACAAGTAAATTTCATGCCACTGCGCATAAACGGTCTACAGTATAGTACAATTTTTTTTCGCTCTTCACTTTCCTCCATATTCTCGGGGCATTGCGCGTGGTGGATCTCTCTGCCACACTTTGCATAGCTACTGGAGTAAAGAAATTAAATTTAAAATATTTCATACCCCCGAATGGGAGTAGAACCCACAACCGTTGCGTTTACAGCTCGCTCGTACCCTACGCTACGACGGTCTCTTCTATATCTATTCCACATTATACAATCGATGAATGAGAATAGATGACGCATACAGCATCCATTATCACCAGCGCACAGGTAGATCACAACAATTGGTTTAGTGCCCTGGATAGTTCATTCAGTGACGGTTGATCCCGGAACTTCGACCGGAAGCACGAAGCTAGCGTAGTTTAACTAGAAATGACTACGTTTATAGTTGGTCCGCTTTTTATTTACTACTTTATTGTCTACGAATTAATATTTTACCTAATCATTTATTTATGTAGCATTTAAGTGTAGAGGCCAGGCACGGCGCAGGGGCTGAAGCGTTCGACGATTACCACGACAGGTTGTGGGTTCCAATTCGATCAAATAATATATTATACATTATAAGTTTCATTTCCTCGTTCTGACAACGAAACAAGGCGCAGCGTTGACGTCCACCACTCAACACTCAATGCAAAGGAAATATCTTAGTGGGAACCAAATGTCTTATCACTCTCTTTACCTCCTCATTTATATTTAAAATAAGCTCACTCAAGGGGACACATCTAGACATCATATATCTTGTATTTCCTTCAACTGGGATGGTATCTCGTTCACGCTATATATCAAGTTAAGCTTTGAAATTATGACGGTTTAATTGAATGTGAGAATAGTTTCGGTTCAGGAATATTCAACCTCTTTATTAACTTAATATAGACTAATATAAGAAACTGAGGGTAGTTGTGAACTAGTTGTCTATTTTGTTTGTACGTTAGTTGCAGGTTCAATATTAAAGGCAAATTTTTCTATGAGTGATTGTTTGTTAGCATTTACCATACATAACATTTTCTTTTCTTATTGACTTATTTTCTATTGAGGCGTACTGTTGTACTAGACAATATGAATTATTTTTAATTTTCCGCTAGTAATAAGTCAAAGCGCGGCGTCGAGTTCTGCTATCTAGATCGTAATATCTAGATTGAACGAAAATTGAGATCGAGCATTAGGATTCCTTTGGTCTATGGCGTGGAGTGAAGTAATTATTTTATGCGAGTGATTGATTCTAAGTGTTTTCCATAATATACTATAATATTTAAAAAATAAGCTCTATGTTAATAGCTTGGAATTTGGAATGCGTTACCATGATAGAAAATATTTAAAGCTAACATATCATTTAATATTTAGATATTAAAGACGCTCACTTAGTGAATAGCTTATTAAGCAGTCTAGACGCGCACATTCAACAATTTACTGTAAATGGAGGAAATCCATTAGAAAAGGAATACCACAGCTCGAAAGACGGGATGCTATTGAAAAATATTATGTTGACTAATAAATACTCTTAACGCCTCTTTGATGGTTTCCAAGAGGCGTTGGTTCGAATCTCGCTGTGTACAAACGTTTTTACGTGTACAAAAAATATGGTGGTGGTTAAATTATTTTTAATTCTACAGCTAGATAATCCCCAAATATGTCATATCTAAATAATAATCTAAATAACACGTGTACTTTGGTTAACTAAGCAAAGCAAAGATTCGATACTAAATAACGAACCTAAATACCTCGCAGTTACCCGCCACCCACACGCCCAGTACTTACTATTGTCTACGAGAAGAACAATGCAGTTACAAATCATAGAAAATTTAAGACCAATATAATAGTGGGACGTGTGAAAGAAGTTAAATCATATATTGGTTTATACACGAGACTTATTTTTAATAAGTTCACGCTGTATCTCCCTCATAGTAAGAAAACTAGGGAAAAATAGTTTTAAGATACTCCGTTCCCCAATTTTCGGCCTCAAATTTCAGACGAATTCATTTCCAAGAATGGGAATCGAACCCACGACCTATCACGTTTAGCTCTGCGCCACGACTGGAACGAGTTCAATTTATTTCATAAAAGTATATGAACAGAGCAAAAGTAAATTCTCTGGAGATACCAAACATAACAGCGCACTCTTGACTCCGCTGTAATAGTGGATGTGAAGCTTTTAAGCTGATGTTCTGGTGAATCGTACACACTTGTAAGCCTTTTTGTGATTATTTTAACAAACAAAAAAACTGAAAGACTGTCTCTAAATTAACCTACGAGTAGTTAACTATCTCCTCTATATTCATTTTCTAAAAATATATATTTTTTAATTTGCAAAAAAGTAAACCCACAAATGTGCATTAAAACTATCTTCTATTAACAGCACCTGATCAAACATAATAATATTAAAGTATCATATATCAGTAGTGTAAGGGCAAATGTCAGTTAGGGTGCGTACTGACAGTTCCATGCAACGTACGGGACACGCTGGTAAGAATGCAATGCACGTAATGAGGGGTTATCAGTTTTCACTCTGATGTAGTAGAAGTAACCATGCTCTTACTATGAAACAGTGATTTTCTTTTATTTTCGTATGTGTAAATTTTTAAACGGAAATTTTAAGTTTCGTTCCGCTAAGTTAAGTTATTAGCGTTAATTTTAAAGAATACTACTGAAAGAAAGTTTTTTTGAAATATTTTTAAACTGTGGTGGAATAACCACATCCGAGAAAGAGAAGTACATGTTCAGGAAACTTTAACGTAGCGGTATTTAAGCCCGCGCCTCTTGGAAAGCGCCCAACGTTCAAATCCAGGTACGTTAAAATTTTGAACGTTTCCTGAATAAATATACAAAGTTTTGATGTTCCATGGCGACGTCCAGTGGCGTCACGGCGTCGTGGCCGTGCCGGTTGAGCACAAATCACTTTACCAATCCATTAAAAAAATGATGCGATAGTTGTAAACGATCACACAAAAATTCAGAAGGTGTAGACAAAAAAGAGTATCTAGAATTATCAACAATTTGTAAAACGTAGCGGCTTAGTATAATTTTTAAGAAGCAAATAAACACTAGATATAAAATCAACATTTGTCTATAATTTTAATAATTCGAAAAATTTTATATTACTAGTCAATAATAGTTGAATTACTAAAATACTTCGCAATTTTCAGAAATATCTCGTGTTTGAATTCTTGCCGCTCGGTCAAGCGGAAACATTGGATATATTAAAAGCAGATGCAAAAAATTCCTTTCCCAGGGAAGGTTTTCTTGCATAATTCTGATGACGTCTTAACAAATCGTAAAAGATATATAATTATTACACAGCTTTTGTCACCTTTGAATATAATAGTGTTGTAAATTATATGACTAATCTGTAATTTAACTGACAACATATGACTGCAAAGGTCCTCCCTATCTCTAACTTAAATATAGTCATTTTAGAATTTTATTGCTTTTGGTGTTTAAAAAATCCATTTCCAATTTTGTACATTTTTTATGAATCAACAAAAGAATATGATGTTTTAGTCGAATATGTTATGTGTAAAAATGTCAGAATTTGAGAGTAAAGATATTTTTTTTAAAAAGTTGCCACACCTTACAGTCACAACTTTGTGCCGCTGCGCCACAGCGGCCTTTTTTATAACTCAAATATAACTTAACATTAATATAAATATAAATATGCAATAGTTTTATAGTAGGGGGTCACTTCTATAATTCATCGATGCGCAAACAAAGGAAAAACCACTGGCACCGTCCCACACTGGTAATTGGTTTTATTTCCAGAGCTGCCTTATTATTTATCGTAGAAGAGAACGTCTTGCTTTCAATCAAACTTACATACTTACATGCTTTTAATAGTTTTCTGAAATTACTCAACTTGTGTATAATTTTTTATCGATTGTGTATACTTTTTTTAAATTTTACAATGATACAAATTTTTTTTAGTTTCCATTGCAATCATATATGCATTTAAAACTGTAAAAAAAGCTAAAAAGGCAATAAAATCGACACTACATTACAATCTCCCTACATATTCCATAACAGCCTACAATAATTTACCCAAAATGCACTAAAAGTCAGGGAATTAAGCCAAACTAATATGTCAATTTGAGAATCGAAGTCGTTACACGATAACTGTTGTTTACACCGGACTACTGTATTTCAGTAATGCTAGCTCGTGTTCGTGCCAGTATAGTATGCAGGTCAATGCAGAAGCGATGTAACGATGGAGTTTTAAATGTTGATAAAATTATATTTGTCAGGGGCCGTCGTGGCGCAGGGCCAAGAGCGTGTGACTGTAAAGGCAATGGTTGTGGGTTCGATTCCCATGACGATAAAGGGGCAAAACGCAGCGTAGTGTATACAATTGAATTGTGGAAAACGATAAATAGAAAAAGCTTATTGTATAAAATGTATTTTATGTACAACGTTTAGTATTATTATAGCAAAATTGAGGTAAGAAATAGCAAAAAGCAGCTTCTAAAGGTAATAAAAGTACTTAATTCAGTTTTACATCAGTACCTATCAATTCCAATGTACATATAAAAAAATCTTCTCGATATGACTTTAGTCTCCAAAAAAAGTATGAACAAGCATTGTAAAAGCAACGACTGTGTTTGATTTCGTGGTAAGACAAAGCTCGGTCTTGAGATCTGCTACTTAATACTAGGTGTCTTAAAAATTTGATGGAAGGTGAGGAATACGTTCTTTATGCCCACCCAGCTATACAGCGGGATACAACGTGAAATAAAAAAAATCTCTTCTAACTTGAGCCCTTTTGTTTAGACGTCGGTTATTACTACGAGTATTTAACGTTACTGTCATTACAGCATAGCTTTAACAAATATAGAAGCAAATATAATTTTATTATTATCGGTAGAGTCAGCCGCTGCACTGTGTCGTACTAAACGGATATAAATTTTAGTACGTATTATAAATTTTAGAATAGTCTATTGTTTATATCTACTTTCTGTTTTCTTTAGAATATTATGAACTGCTGTTAGACGGTTAGACTTTCACTAACTTTTGTTATCGAAAGCACCTGTATGCTTTTATCCCCTATAGCAGAGTAGGTAGAGGCAATTTAGTGTTAAGACACCGCGCACTCCTTGCATCACCCAATTTTCGAGACACTGCTTATCGAATAACGTAACTCAACGCCACGTTTGTCTATCAAGAAATGTATAGGAGTTAGATGTTAAAAACTATCTAATAATCATGACTTGAACCTACACTTAAAAATATAAATAACAATTACAATTCTTAGATATATTATCAAAAAGCTTACAGAAAAAGCACAAATCAGGGAAAGCTTACAAAAGCTCCTCAACAGTAAACAACAGTGACTATGAAGGGCCGTATATGAAGTATTAGACACCACGGCGTCAACGACCACCGCAAATTTACACAGCACTCCACTCGCTACACTGACTGTTTCACTCAAATAAGTAAACTAAAATACTTGTTTCACTCGAAACTCTACTAAAATTCTAACTCAAACCCTATTTTTGTAAAGATAACGTCTAAAGTCGTAAGTAAATTTTGCCTAAATGCATTTAAAATTTGGTATTTCAAGACACTTTGTCAGTTTACTATCCTAACGCGCCATAGAATTATTATTTTGTAACGTTTTAAATTATATGAAATTACAGAAGAGCTTAGATATATTACCTAATTTAAATTTTTTCTATTTCTATCATGCCACACGTAATCGAACTTACATCAATAGAGAGTCTTAACATAATATTTGTTTCTGAATACATTGTTTTATTAAAGCATGAAGCTTTGGAAACAAAATTGAAGATAACTTTTATAATAAATATTATCAAACCTAGTGAACTGTTCTCATTCTGTACGAGGCGACAGACTAACAGACAGGTTATTAGAAGAGGCCACATTGGACATTCCGCGTATTATACAGTAAGTCAAATACATTTGAATAATATTTGACCAACTTTTAAAACTCAATGTATATACATATATGATGCACTCTGAGTTTAAGCTTTAGTCGAAATATTATTCTGTAGGAGTTTTTGTTTAAAGTCTATTGAATTGTCTTTTCATATAGGATTAAGCAACATTTTTGTATGAAAATGGTATTTATACATGAAAGATTTTTTAAGATTATTACTCTAACCCTACGCAGGTTTAGTAAATATCTATTTTAGGTTCACGCTTAGACCAAGAGAACCTGGGAACGTGTTCACCACTTTCCGGCGAACTCTCGAGGCATTGCGTGTTGACTACATGTTCAACAACAAATAACAAGCAAACCCCAAAGTGAAAGCTAGTTTCACAATAAACAAAAAGCAATAGTCCATTTCCTGTTGCGAACCTTCAAAGTTGGTAAACAACGTTAAATTAGTTCAGTGTTTCACCAAACGAGGTAAATACTTTCGTAATCAGCTCGGACTCAACTCGGAAGCGTTTCCTTCTTATAATTTAAATTGCTTTCGCCAATGTAAGTGTTCCGGTGCCTTTGTGTTCATTTACTATTCGTTAACAAAAAGTTAGTCAGAAGAGCTTCACTCTGCCTCCCCTGCTGTGTCTGAGATACTGCGTGAAGCTGATTAATTTATTTATTTTAAATATCAAGTACTTTATATATTTCTATCTATTTTGAGACTAGTCATGGCGCAGGGGCAATCGTGTGGTTGTAAGCACGACATGTTATGGGTTCGATTTCCGCTCAAGGAAATCAATTTTTTTTATTGCTTCGCTCTGGTAATTCGAATTCGATCGAAAGTAGGCGATGGAATTGTCTTAATAGAAACGGAGCGTCTTATTACTAAGCTCTGCTTAGCTTGCTACGTGCAAGACACTACGTGAACCTAAAACAAAGATAGCTGATATATTGAAACTAGCTTGAACTTCGTTCTCGTCCCCCGTGGTGAAATAGCGACAAGTAAGACAGTGAGTGAGTTCGGTGGGTGACAGCAAAATGGACTCTCTAACATAAAAATATTTTTTCAGAACACACTTTGGCTTCATCACGTACATTTATACAAGTAATGAATCAGGCTTCATTAACACAATCAATTCGAGGCTTAATGTTTACAGTAAGTTACTCGGAAACTGCTTTATATTAAATAAAGTTTTGAGCAACAAATGTTAGCTTTGATTATAATTTGTACGATAGTGGAAACCGTATTTATGTTTTACTTAAACATTAATTTACTAAATTTATTTATAGAAATATATGTAATTGTGTTTTTTTTCTATTATAAATATAAAGTAATTTAGAGGAACAACACTCAACCGCACAAATTTTTAAACTATTGCATTTTTAATGCTAGTAGTGGCGCAGGGATAGGAGAATGCGGTTGTATACACGATAGATTGTGGGTTCGATTTCTACTCGAGGGAACGAAATATTTTATATTTTCTATAATATTATAAAAAAAACTCTAGGAACGTAGGGAACAGATGCTAACCAAATTTTAAATAGGTTGTAACAAGCGTGTAAGTGTCCATGGATCAGTGGTCAGGGCGTATGAATGGTATACAACCGATTGGTATTCAAATTCAGCTACACTTTTCTAAAAAAATGTTTTCAACCGTAGTAGAAGAACAAGAATAATTTTAGACATAGAGAGGCCAAGTCCAAAATTATTTTGTTACTATTTCTCAATGGAGGAAATCAAACCCACAGCAACCACGTCAGCAATAAGACAATTTTAGCTGTCTATCATTTAGAATTATTTGAAACGTATAATTACCAAGGTGATAGATAAATGAAATACCTTTAAGATATTTAGTTAGAGGTGCTAATTTGTTTTATAACGAGTGCCAACAACGCACTTGCCCACGCGCCGCCGCCACGTGTGACAGCTAAGTTAACGCCTTTACTAGAGGCAGTATAAAATATGGAGATTTAGGACCATAAAATATTATAGCCGTCGTAGCGCAGAAGCACACCGTGAGCCAACGGGACGACTATGAGTTCGAGTCCAACTCGGGGTAGTGATTTGTATTTTCATTTTCTTGTTATGGTAACAAAACAAAGCTCATTGTTGAGATCTACCTAGTGTCAAGACATCATCCCACATATCGCCCAATTTTTGAGACATTGCCGTTTGTCTTCTTACCAGAGTGAGGAAATCATTATTTTATTTCCCCAAGTGATACTTCACGAATTCACAACCGCCGTTAGCTGTCAAACGTCAGTAGTAACTGTGCCACGACAGTCCTAACATGCTACAGTTTATTAGTATTTACTTCTTTATATTTAAGGAAAATATTATGTCAATATTACTATAAATAGTGAAAATCCATTAAAGCACACCGACATGGCAAGTGCACGCACAACGCACAACTCAACGCCTGCGCTTTAATTATTTAAACGTCCATTCATACTTCAGATGCCACACGAATAAATAACGATCCGACTTTTGCGATATACTGTACTGGTATAGGTCTTGTTATGGATATTACATATAGAGTATACTATCTACGATAAAATATAGCAACATAGTGTTCTTTTTTACCATTGCAAGTAACCTTGTAATGGTAAAAAATAATGTTATTCGTTCATTACTGTACTTAACTTAAATCTAACAGTATCATTATTTTTGAAATCACAACTTTCACTACCGACATGACTTGTAAGATCACTGCGCTTTGAACAAATAACAGTGATAGATCACTAAATTCTCTCTGCTCTTTCTATTAAAAAAAAAATAATAAGATATATTGTTTTATGTAATATAAATTAATTTCATTAGCACAAACAGCACTCAAAACTGCGCCGCAACGGAATAATTAAAATGTTTCATATAATTTGAGCGAACTCCCGTTATATTCGTGATGAATGCAAATCTATTCAAATTTTCGACAGCTTTGAATAATATACTTGAATAGTACTTTGTGTATAAAGAATTATACTATACATATATAAATATATATATATTTATATCTATATGTATGTATGTATATATGTATATAAATACATATATATATATATATATATATATATATCTCTCATAGAAAAATGAGTTTAAAAAGGATTAAGGTGCTAAATGATGATACTAAAAACTTTAAAAAATGAGTTAAAAGTTGTTTTCTTTTTAATAAAAAATTTGAACACAATTTAAGTACTTTCTTAAACTTTGATTGAAAAAACTTATTAAGACTGGTATTTCTTCAGTAACTCTTAAATTAGTCGCTTGAAAGTTCACGAAAGGTAATAATTACCTGTAAAAACATAAAATTATATAAAACTCTTTTATAATTTTTTTATTTTACCTCACGCTGTACACCCGCACACAGCAGAATATGCAGAGAGCACCTAGTATTAAGACACTCCATTCACCTTAAGCCACTTTCGTTCCCCACTTTTCACTCAAAACGCAATGGGTACACCCATTGCATGTTGAGTGGCGGAACCAAATGCCACCCTTTTGCTCGTTTTCCTTCCTGGACTGGGAATCGACTCCACAATCCATCTCGTTTACAGTAACGCGATTGTGTTCCTGCGCTACAACTGGCATCTAAACTAAACTAGTAAGTAAAAAACACCCCAAATACCTCGTAGTACCGCAATGCGACTTGTTCGATCTAAACTCTCAACGCCAACTCTAGCGAAACCGATCAAATATTCAGCGGTCACTACAACACGAACGTACTCCGCTTATACTATTGTAATATTGTTACATGTTTTCGGTCAATTTAATTATAAAATGGTTTTTTGTAAGGTAAAAATCTTTTATTACGTTATTTTTAATTAAAAAATTAATCTCTATAGGGAGCTATTTCTATAGAATATGAAGGCCATAACTAACTAATTTGTATGTATGTATAACACAAATTCACATCAGCAATAATGAATCTCGCATTATTTGAGCTAACGTGAATAAATGTTGTAGCGAGTGTCCTTTATTATTTCGTGTTACTAATTGCGTTGCCCCTATTAATCAGTGGACGATGTGGGCTAAGTTACAGGTGGTAGCAGATGCGATTTTTAAGATATTTTTATAATTACTTTATATGCTACATTCAGTACACCACAGGTGCATTTAGTATACTACGGGAGTATATATGTTTACTGTGTATTTAATTCATACTCAGGAGAACGAATTACTTTCAGTCTGCCGCTGAACACGCAAAGTCCAATATTGGTCAGTGCCTGGGAAGCGTAGTGTCCAAACTCTAGATTCCATTTGCCCACCCTGATATACGCGGTACAAATAGTTTACTTGTTTACATATACTCGTATTAACTAAAGTGGTGGCAGCACTGATCAATACATCCCGTCAAGTTTTATTTCGGTGTGTGACACATATTTACTCTTACTTCCCCTTGCAAGTTGGGCCACACTTATTATTATTTTTATAAAAATAAATATATATGTATACTTTTATTCGTGCAGATGTAAATTTCAATCCAATTCTTTACAATAGTGTCAAAAATTGAGTGGCCAGAATACCAGAGCGAGGAAAATGAAAACATTTAATGTTTTCATTTTCCTCGCTCCGATAACAAACAAATTTTAGATTTACACGGCTGCATGATGTTATCAGATACATTAGCTGTTATCAATTAACAGCAGGTTTATTGTATCGCCCGTTTTGTACTTTAAAGGTATAATTGATAGCAGCTATATCTTAGCGTATTGTAAGTCGTGGGTGTCGATTAAATCTATATCTAATAATATTATAAGTAAGCTGCTGGCAGCAAGCAGCTGAACAATACGCGGTTTAACTAGATATGTACGTAAATATCATCATTTAAAATACAAAATAAGTGGACCAAAGTCGTCTCCAGGCAATGTTCGACTCTTTTAAACCATTCAAATCATATTTGTAACATTATCGTTATTTGTAATAATACATTGTAACATTTTCATACTCAAATATATTAATTTGTAATATTATATAGCTAAAGTTTGTTTGGTGAAACGCCCTTATCTCACGAACTACTTTTTCGAAATCATAACTTCATTTAACGACAAATGTTATAGACTCGTTATTAGAGAAAAGAAATAAAAATATTAAATATTTCCCCTGAGTGGGAATTGAACCCACAACCGTCGCGTTTATAGCCCCTGTGCCTCGTGGGTTATATCCACTATATCTGTTGTCTTAATTTCCTGGAAAACTTGAAATATTTCAAGCGTCATGTGCACTTCTTTGTTATTTTCAATAAGTACCGTTGTTGAAATCCACGTTGAAAATGAGTGCTTCAATAAAATAATAAATAAAACAAACTATGAGTCGTTCTTTCAACACAAACGTACCTAATGGTGTTGTGATTAATGACTGATCTATGATTGATAAGCCTCGCCAGCACCTCTAGTGTTCAATACACCGGAGTCTAGATCCAATCTTACCTGGATTTATTGCCTGCTTGGATAATATTTACTTTGAGATGAATTATCTGATGTATACCCCACTCGTGTGTATGTTTATATATTTCGTGTTTCTTTTATCTACATTGCTCTTGTACGGTTTATTCGCAATTAATATATATTTAGTTTAGGTCATTTTATAATAATATTACCAATCGATATAGAAAATAATTGAGTTTTTCTTTACCTTAAGACTGTATTCTACATTTAGCAGAGAGAACCTAGTATTGAGAACACACGTACCCTGCGCGCCGCTCAATATTTCGAGACATTATGCGTTGAATAGCAAACCTTAACTCAGATTTTCTCGTCCATTTAAACTGTTAAAATATGTATTTTCTCTAACAAGAAAGCTGCTACCCTAACAAAAATGTACCCTTACAAAACGAGCACAATTAATGAAACAGAACAATGTCCAATTAGATGCGCAGTGCTACGAATATTTTACCTTAAACGAAGTGAATTTTAAATATTTCGTGTTTTAGCAAAGTCATTTTTCACGTTGCCACCGTATCTCAGGAATTAGCTACAACACCTGCAGATAAACGTCTCTAATTACCGCTTTAAGGCGCCCACCCGCCTAAGATTGCACTTCGTCTCCCGCCCCAGCATGAAGATATTTTTTAAAAGTTAGTACTTCTTAGTTTATTCATATTTAGTTAATTTATACAAGCTTATAACAATATGTTTATTTGTAAAAAAAAAATACTAACTTATATTTAAATTTTGTTTTGTAGATGATCTTTTTAAAAAACTTATGACAACAACGAACTAACAAAAATTTTGTCGTAACTAAAAAAAAAACCACTGCATTTTATTGCTATAAATGTTGGTAAGATAAAATTTACGCCACGCGTCACGATAACCTCTTATAATATATATAGTATTATTTTATGTGCTTTCCTATATCATTCATTCAACTCTATATAATACCAGTATTTCGGTAAGCTTTAAGTATTATAATATTTCGTATTCAGAGATCGTTTCAACGTTTCTATGCAGCGTACATCCGCTCGCCACACAAGTTGCAGATAAACCCTGTAAATCTATGAACATCATAATACTTTATATACAACATGTATTACAGGGTTTTGCTGTTATTTTTTCTATAAGATTTTTTGTACACTCAATATTTATTTCAAAAGGTTTCAAGGTTTAATTCAAAGCTTATATACGCTAAAAGGAGCGGAGAGGACGAAACGCATAACGCTACGGTCTCCGCACATTTCTCTTGCCTTGTCCACAGTGAACTTAATAGAGTATTATCTCACTTCCAGAAAGTAAACATATATCTCCCCGTATCTCTTTTACCACACAATGTTGCTTCACAAATATTTTTAGCGTAGTATCGTATCGTCTCTCTGTATGCTCAAAGTACTCGAGCATGTTTTTCTTATGTCTTCATGGAAATATATTTCCCCCGAACGGTTATCGAACCCACAACTTACAAGTTTTTCGTATGACCTGGGTCTGATTAAGCTTATTAAAAAAAATAATTGACTGTACATCCGCACGCAGTATGAACGGACCCGTATCGCCAATTCTACACACAATGGTGGGTATCATTTCAGAAATATTCACATGAAAAGGCTTATCTGAAAACGGACGTATATCATTGACTCGAATACAATCACCGCAAGACGCTATTGTGGCCATTCATACTTTGAATGGTTTGATTTAGTATGGACGTGCAGAGTGGAATAGAGTTGCCACTTGCCACTGTTAAAGTAGAGTTGAAAATTCATTATTTTGATATTTTATTTGAAGATGAAGTAATACATCGAAATATATAAATAATTTATAATATTTAACTCTCAATTTCTCATTCTTATTTGCGTAATTAAATAGAAAAAAAAAAGATTAAAATAAAAAAAGACATTTTCAAAATCTAGAATAAAGATAATCCATCCTTCCAGCATTGTTTTCGAGTGTGTCTCACATGTAGATACTACTTAAGCACATTTTTGAATCGTCGGGACTACCAACTTAAAGATAAGATACTTCGACAGACATTAAGAACAGTACAACGTAAATGGCAAACTGATTACAAAATTCAATTTATTATGAAGGTTATTCTATATATTATATGTGTCTATGGTTATTATGATAGTAGCGTCGCTTTGTGCCTTGATGTCCATGGCAATACTGTTATTCGAGAAATGTATTCTAACACTTTATGAACCATTTGTGCTAATTAAGTTTTAATATTGACCGTCGTGGTGCTGTCGACCACACACGTGGTGATTGTGGGTGCAGTACCCCCCGGTATAAAGAGTTTCGCCAGTCTACATACCCATATCTTGAACTTGAGTAAAAAACGCATAATGGATTGTATTAATTCTTCAAGTCAATCTTGGTACATTTGTCACAGCGCGAAGATAAAACTCGATTTAAAGATTTTTCCATACAAACTTTCAACCCCTATTTCAACCGTTTAGGGATAAAAATTTTCCAAATCCCTCCTCAGTGAGTGTCCACGTTATAAAAATAAACATCTGTCCAAATTTCCCGTTTCACTCAGTCAATGGAAATATCTCCTTTTATATAATATATCTATATAGATTGTATCTTTAGATATTAATCGTTGGTTCTTTGTTCGAAATGTCAATGACAAACAAATGAAATAAAAGTAATGTATAGAAAATATTATTCTGCCGCACACGCACATCAGTTTTACGGGCGATTTCACCGGCTTTCATGTGATTTGACCGATCAAATAAGAAATATGGGGACTATTTATAACAGTGGGAGAGTGTCGGACTGTACACGCAGCGGCTGTATCTTTGATCCCCACTCGGGGAAAAGGTAAAATTTAATAAATCTCTCGTCGCTCTGATAGACTGTGTTGAGTTCTGTTACTCAAACGATATCTCAACAATTCGTCTCAAAATTTAAGAGTATTATACTAATACTAGGTTCACTTTGCCAACACTGCCATTTGCGGGATGCAACGTGAAGAAAAAATATTATAAAATTCAAGTGCAACTCCACCAACGCTTGTTGGCAACCGTCCAAGAGTGGTTTTCAGTCCAGCTACAATCACATTTTTACACGCTTAAAATATTATCCCTTTCTAGGTTTATAAATATTGTACTTTTTATTAGGCAATCTTCTATTGTTTCAATATAACATTTTAGAGCAACATATCATTGCAAGCTGGCAATTGAGCCTACTGCCTTTAAAGTAGTTAGATGCCATTTATCACGAACAAATAAGTATATTTGTTTAGCTTCACAATGTGTTCCGTATAAAGCAAGGTAGGTAAAGGGAACCTCAAGTTCAGATACTCTGTATCGGTTGCTCGTAGTGTAGCATAAGAAATAGATAATAATAATTAACATTACACCGAGTGGGAATTGAACCTACTACAGCGCTTACGTACAATATACAAATATAAAAATCCCAAGTACATTAAAGTATGTACATACCGCAATATGTATAATACTGTATATACTCGTCGTAGCAGTAAGCTCTCACAAAACTCAACGGATAAAAGCCCAGTCCAATTTCCTGTCTGATTCGAAACGCTTTTCGTGCGTTATACAATCGTAGTCAGCAGACAAATGTATAAATATACTTGGATCAGTTTAATATTTAAAATTATATAATTTTAAATACAAGTTATATTTATGCGATTTATTAATTGGAAAATGAAGTGTTATCTCACTACATTTTCTTATATATAATTACATTACATTCCATCAGATTCACACTGTACATAGCAGAGTAAGCAGAGGGAACCTAGTCTTAACAATGACCCTCCGTTCCCATTTTCCGCCGAATTCTGAAGGCGATGCTGAGTGACGGAACATAACGCCGCGCTTTGTCTCGCACATCAGTACGAACAAATGGAAATATAAATTTAAATAATTTCGTTTCCTCGAGTGGGGATTGAATCCACAACCGGTCGAGTTTACAGCCACATTTTGTGCCTCTGAGACACGAGTCTTCTATAATATGTATATATTGTACAAATATTATAAAATAAGGGGCTGTACACAGTCTAAGTGTATATCGTTTGTTATGATAGGGAATGATTGTTTTTTTTTTTATTTTTTAATAACTATATCAGAGATGGAGCAGATCTGGCAGACCAAGAGGGGTGAACCCCACGACCATTGCGTTTCTAGTCAGACGCTGCGCCACAAGTTCCTCATGACTACTCAATATTATTTTCATTTCATTCAGCACCACTCAGTGTCCAAATTACGATTTCTTATCATATTCTTTTTTCAAAAATTAAAACTATTTTCAAAATTGGCATAAGCGCGCAAAACAATCTTGATTGATCGATTATATATATTCATTTCGGTGGATCAGTGACCGAAACGCATTAGCTTGTCACTTAATACCGTGCGGCTATCCGTCTTCTTATGTTTACAACTGACCAAAACTACTGGAAACTATATAAAATATATCTTTTAAAAGCTTACATTGTGAAGATTTTCTTGCACGTCTGTAAACAGGGCGCTTACCAAACCTTTGCTAAATTATACGGTTAAAAAAACGCTTTAAATTGTACAAAATTGTGTTACAAATGCTAAAAAATGTGTGGCAAACTATAAATGATATGAGCCTAAGCTCGAGTGGCAGACCAGCTCCAGACCACCTCCTGTGTTCGTTACCCACAACTGCTACTCTCATGATTACACGAGTGGGTCAAATTCAGTTTCTTAGATTTTATGACATAGTTGCAAGTCCACCTAATAAAAGTGTATATATATATAACTTAATATATATGTGTGTGTATGTATGTATTGTTTGCAACTCCCTAGTGGTGTACCCTTAATGTTTTCTCAGTTTTCTCATTGAGGATTAATGTCGTATCTATCGCAAGTTGACAGTAATCGTCTTATAACGACATTTAGCAGATACCCAAGTAATTACTCTGACTAAGTACTAAATAAAATATTGCTGGTTCTTAACCTATAAATTAGTGTAATATTATACATTTTTATTTCCTTGCTTAATTTTTTGCTTAATTTGGCCGAAAATGGGGAATGGCAGTGTCAGTGTTCCCAGGTTCCCTTTGCCTTGCTACACGCCTGATACAGCGTGAAGCTTACAAACATAGTGTATTATATAAGCGTCTTAACAGACCCTTGAAGCAGTATCTCTAGGTGTACACGTAATATCCCGAAAATCGAGTAATGGATGGAGAACTGATATAAAACATAGCAGATATGTATATAGCAGGTTCCCAATGCTAATAAGAAAAATATATTATAATAGTAAGCTAATTAAAAAATATGTGTATGCAATTTGTCGACGTATCCACGCGTAACTGGTGTCCTCTAAAGCGGGATATCGCGAAAAAATTTAATAAAAAGCGTAACCGAGCAAGAATCATTTTGCTGACTCGATGCTCTTTAAGGGTCGGCGCATACGATTATACGATTATTTTCTTGACTACCTTGCTTGGCGGGGAATCGCTTAAAATTACTTTTTAATTACAACTAAATTATACCAGATTATACAGTAGACGCTTAATATTATTACATTTTTTTATTATTTTGATTATAGATCCGTGGCTACGTCGTGGCGCAGTTGCACAAACTGTGACTGTAAACTGACTGGTTATGGGTTCGATCCCCACTCGAGGAAGTGAAATATTCATTTAAAATTTATATTTCCATTTCTTCGCTCTGGTGTCGAGGCAAAGGGCGGCGTTGAGTTCCTTCACTTAATAAGCAATGCCTCCAGAATTCCACGTGGAGAACGGAGTGTCTTAACACTAGGTCCCCTCTGCCTATGCTGCTGTGTGCGGGATACACCGTGAAGATCTTTAGCTATCCGGCTATCTGGCCTGCAGGATCTACTTACGTTTAAAAATATAAAAATATTTCAATCTATTCTATTTCAATTTTCAAAAACGAGAATAAAAATTAATAATAAAAAACGAAAGATAACAAATCTCTATTAAAAATGTGTTTTTAAAATCGTATTGTACAGACGGCCTTAGTAAGCGGCATTTCTAAGGTCGGAGCTTAGCCGAGCCCAACTTCCTTGACAAAATTCAATTTGGATCATTCTTCTATAGCATTATCCCGGATTGAACCCCCTTCCCCCGAAAATTGGATCGTATTTTGCATAAAATGAAAATCGAATGGAAACTAACAAAATAAGAAAAGGCCCTGATAAGTGTCTCGGTCCGACCGACGATTGGGAGGGTGGAATGGTACTTACATATGAACCAAGTTAGATACACTTGTTGTTGAACTGTGCGACTTTATTTGTGTTTTAGATTTTGTTTTTGTAGTGTTAGCTTTACGCTGTATCCCGCAAATATAAAAAAAGGCAGTGGTAATTTGATGTTAAAATACTTCGCTCATTTTTTCTAGACATTGCGTTTTGAATGGCGGAACCCAACGTCACGCTTTGTCTTGTAATCACAGCAAGGAAATGAAAATAATAAATTTCCCCAAGTGGGAGTTCAATCCACAACTATCCAAAGCTTAAACATTCCACTTACACAGGCCGTAGAGGCGCAGGCGCAGGTGCAGCGGCGTGCGTTGTAAATCAACAGTTGTAGATTCGACTCTCACTGAGGTGGAGTTAAATATTTTCATTTTCTCGCTTTGGTGACATTCGAGAATTTATTAATAAAACAGTGCAGAAAGTGACAGTAACAGTGACAGACTGTCGTGGGTTCATTCACAGTTTCTGTGCTCGCTCTAAGAAGACAAAGCATGGAGTTCTGTCGTGGAGCATTGGCTCAGCATCTCACTGTAAACATGGGGATTGTAAGCTTAATCCCGGCTACCGGATTTTTTTTATTATTAAACTTTTGAATTATTATTATTTTATTTATTAAAAGAAAATTAGGCGGAAAGAGGGGAACGGAATTCCTTAATATGTTCAAACTGCCTACCCTGCTATATGAAGAAAACAACAATGAAACTAAAAAAAATACTAGTGTATCATATATAAAAATATCTAATATGAGTTGAATGTATAAAAGTAAAAGCATCGCTTCAGGCGAAACAGCAAAATAACGCGGGCAATGGACCGAAAAGACCGATACCCCCAAATATGTTTATTCTAAATATCTTAACTTTTTCATGTCGTTGGCTTTATTTACATCTAGTAACTTAAGTTATTTGTTTTTTTTGGGTTCCTTACATCAAAAGAAAAAAAACCATATAGAATCACACTGTTGTTCTGTCAAGATCATTTGCCTGAAGAACTCGATTACGCATCAAACTGACATTGATATCTAATATCCAGTTCTACACTTCCATGAATCACAGAAAAAAATACTATTTTTCTTCTTTTTCATGCGTTTTAGCTGTAGCCCGCAGGATGGACAGAGTAAACTTACTGACATTTCGTTGATCACATAGTGCGTTCTAGCTTTCTTTCATTTTAATTGACAAAACTCAATGACGCATTTTGTCTACCAAAACGGGAAAATAAATAGATCCATCTGCTGTCTTTCGCCTGAGATGTCTGTCTGGGATCGCCTGATGGCAAATGATACTCTCACTCTACTTTACGGAGAAACTATAAATATAAAGTTTTCGAAAGTAATATTGTCACGCTGCCGCCACTGCCATGTTAGATTGCGTTACAATTTTATTAAATTATAATAATAAAAATGAAAACTTTCTGTATCTACCTATGAAATCAATTTTTTATTACACATGACATACGCCTTTTTTGACGTATAAATAAAATATCCCGCATTGTATGCAGACAAAAATTAGTTTTAAACCACTCCAGCCTGCTTGTTTCACCCAATTTTAGAGATATAGCGCGCTAACTTGTGAAGCTTAATACCGCTCTTCGGCTCATCACCGGAGCGATGAAACCCATTTCGATACCACAGCTTCAAAAACCTATTATCGTAACTAAATAATATCCGGTTGAATATACCGCCGGAAGTAATATTCCTTAGAGGACGTATTTAGTTAATATTTTTCTAAATAATTCAAGTAGACGCTGTGAGGGCCGCGGGCGATACGAAAATTAGTAACGAAGTCTGGCTTTATCTCGTATAACGTAATAAAATTTGAAACAAAAGTGGAAACGCTCATTTCTTTGAAGTTTTTTAAACAATCGTTGAGAAAAAATAAACGCTTTTTATTAAGTTTTTGTTACGGTTACGTATTACCGTTATGTATTTAAATTCGTTTTAATATTAACAAAGTAAAAAAGAACTCTGTAAAAATGTTTTTTTTTAGTTTCACGTCTTATCTCGTATAGCAGGATAAAAACACATAACCAAAAGGTAACAAAAACACTGAGGAAACCTAGTGTTAGAACACTTCGTTCCCCACTTTTCGAAGAGTTTTAGGCTAAACGCCGCGTTGAGTTCCGCTACTCAGCACCCAATGGTTCCAAAATTCTTACCCAGTGTTAGGACACTTCTTTCTCCACTTTTCGAGGAATTTTGGAATCATTGGATGCTGAGTAGCGGAACTCAACGCCGCGCTTAGCCTAAATACCTGCGAATCAGTCGTAGTTAATAGTGACACATTGTGCCCCTGCACCACGACTTGCCTTACATTGCGTAATAAGTGAACAAATTCGCACTTTAGGTCGAATGAGTATATTTTGAGTAGTCGTCCGCACCAGTTACTTTTTCTTTCTTAGTCCATAGCTTCGCTCTAAGAAGACAAATCATGGAGTTCGGACACTTAACACGCAATACCGTAAAATACTGCGGAGAGTGTCGATCGGAGTGTCTTATCTCTAGATTTCCTCTATCGATTCTACTATATGCGGAATACAGTGGAAAGCTTAAAGAAAAAAATGATAAGCCACGGGTGACATAAATATATTAAACAAAGATAACACTTTGAATAAAAATTGTTGAGGGTCGTCGGAGTAATGACGTGTAAGAGATACAGGTCGGGGTTGTAGGTGTATCCTTAATACGATTCAGTGACTTTGAAAAACGATATGTTTTGTAGATCTTTTTATTTTGCTTCACGACGTATACCTAATATAGTACTGAGACACTCCGTGTTCCGCAAGCCCCATTTTCGAGCGAGAATATGCAAGTAAGTGCCTTTTTATATTTTCAGAGTATTATAAAGTGGTAATTACTTTGAAAGTAAAAAATACATAAAATATAAGAGATATTTTATTGATGTATTATGTGTAGCTGCAAGTTCCTGCGTGAACTAACAAACGTAAGATTAATTATTTCCTGTTTCAGTGGGAATTTCGGGGAATCTTAGCGGAAAGCAACGCCGCGCTTTGCCTTGTTACTAGAGTTAGAAAATTACAATTTAAACATTTATTTATACCCAAATAAAGTGAGAATCAAACCTACAACCGTAGGTAATTTGTTTCCCTACGCTACAACAGCCTCGAATATATAAAGATAAATTTATTTTATTTTTCAGCTTCACGCTGTATCCTGCACACAGCAGGGTAGGCAAAGGGAACCTCGGTGTTAAGACACACCGTTCCCTACTTTCTGCCGAATTCTGGAGGCATTGCTTGTTGAGTGGCAGAACTCATTGCCACGCTATTGCCTCGACACCAGAGTGAAGAAAAATGGAAATATAAAATAAAAGAAATATTTCACTTCCTCGAGTGGGAATCGAACTCACAACCATCACGTTTACGCGCGGCTCCGTTGTGCCACTGCGCTATGACACATAATTAAAATTGACATTTATAATCTAACTAGTCTTTGTAAGGAAAAAACCTTTTAACGACTTCATTTCTTATGGAAATTTAATAAAGACTTTTTAATGTTTTGCAAAATAAATTATCGGCATTTTTATTTGAGGCCAGTCGTGGCGCAGGGGAACAGAGTTTTACTATGAAACCGACTGTTTGTGGGTTCATTCACCACTCGAGGCGATGAAATATGTATTTAAAATATATATTTCCATTTCTGTGTGCGGGATATAGCGTCAAGCTGATTTTTACTTCCATTTTTTTCTTATATATTGTATGGTAAAATTTCGATTCCTTATAATTTATAATATTGAAAAATAAAATGAATGAATCACATTTATCTTTCACTACAATTCCAACACAGTAAATCCTTATTCGGCAATGTTGATATAAACTGCATACAACTGTTCAAATGACATTTAGAAAGCAGATAAAACCATAATTAAGCTAAAGGTATACGATATTACGAATAGAGCTTAAATGAAATGTTTTTTACCTAAAATTAAGCTAAAACAGCTCTTATGGAGCTTTGAATATAAGTAAGTTGGTTGAATGTGTTAAATTTGTTGGTTTGTCTGGCTTATTTGGTGTACTGTTCGAGCTTTCTTGCTAATTATTAGGTATACACTGAAATGGCAAAGATTAAGAATATATGTATATTTTTTACTTGTTTTTTCTCATATATAAGGAGGCAGAGGTAAACAAGTCGAGACTTTACATGTGAAGTAGGGTAATTCAACGCTGCGTTGTCTTGTTGCCGGTGCAAGTAAAGAAAAAAAGTTAATTCCTTCGAGCTGAAATTCCACCATTACTTTCGTGTTTATGGTTACATACTGTGCCGCTGGGCTTTTGAAAATTTGGCATTTGATCTAAAAAATATGTAATTATATTTTATTTAGGTATAATTATATATAATCCGTATAGAGAATAACAAGCTATATCTTCAAAATTAATTTAAGTTGTGGTACGAAGTTATTTATTAGCTTACGGAGGCACATTAAAAAAATACACTTCTGGTCGGCGGCGGTGAGTTCCGCCGCGATGTAACAACAGTAACAATTAAAAGTTAATCTAAACTTATCCTTAAAAGAGCTTTTCAAATAACCATATCTGCAATATAACAGTGTACTCTGTGTAGAGCGAGTCCGGCGTAATGCCATCTTCGCCGTTATCCGCTAACGAAGCCGCTCGTAATTAAACCTCGTTATCTCACCAGGTGGGGGACCAGCGCGAGCGCAAACAATGCTGGCGCTAGTGCAGCTTAGCTAAGTTATTTGTATGATTGCAATTAAAATTGTTTCTTTTCTTGTCAAATTGGTATTGTTTTTGCTAAAAATATTTAAAGTGAGGCCGTTGTGGCGCAGTGTAATGTCTTAATACACGATGGTCATAAGTTTGATATTCGGAAAAATCAAACTTATGACCATCGTATAGCTTCAGTGAACCTGAAAACCTGATATTAAAATATTCCGTTTTTCTATTTTCGAATTCTTGAGACATTTCGTATTAAGTTTCAAATCTCAACGCCAAGCTTTGCATCGTTAGCTGATCAAGAAAATGAAACTATGAAAAATTTCCCTAAAAGGACTAATTCTTATGATCGCTTACCAGTCGGTCTACATTATTAGATAGATCATAAATAAAAATAATATAGAAAATCTCTCAAGAAAAGTTTGAACCCGTGACCATCGCAAGTGAGCCAGGTCTCGCTTATTAAGATGCCGCAGAACAATATTTAATTATAAACATTTTTGATCTCTAGCTTAACGCAATTAATACTAAATAGATTCGTATTCACATTACAGACACGTACTGTAACGTCGTTTATATTCAAATGTGGCCGGCAAGATTGCTTTTTGACGACTGTAATAACAGTCATGTAAAATTAATCGCTGCTATCATTTTTTAATTATGGAATATCATTAGTGTTTTTTTTTTCTTTTTTTTTCTAAGAGAGAAGCCAGTGCTAGCATAAACTAGCTGCTAACACAGACGACGAACGTTAAGACGAACTGCCGAAAATACTAGAACTAAAAATAAATCACAGGGTATTTACTATTCAGCATCCATAACCAAACTAAAGCCAGACTGATAAACGATCTTCACGTGGATCCAGAGTTATTGAGAGATAACTGCTTTGGGTCTAGACGAATTGTAATACCAATTAGAATACCAATAGCTGCCTGTAACCATTTCTTTACACTTAAAAAAAACGGTATACGAACGATAATTTAACGTGATATCATCATGTCAAAACAAACAAACATAAGTTTGATTTTGTCTCTAATATACCATTTCCTGGATTCTTTAAAATCTTAAAAAATATCGTTTAAATTTTTTAATCTATAAAAAATTATATTTAGTTACACTAACATACTCGACAAGTACTAAGTATAATCATATAATAATATAACACATATACCATGAATAAACAAATTAAAAGATCACACGCTGTTTCCGGTGTATCGTACATGAATAAGACATGAGGCAATTACTTGAAAACTCCCTCGACGATAGCGTAAATAGTCGACATAAAGGCTATTCTAAACGTATCGTTATACAGTTTGAATTGCTATTTTGAAAATTATTTAGTATTTATAGTGAACAAAAGTATTTTAAGGGGGATGAGGAAATATTTTATATTTAGTCATCTTCAATAAATGGATTATCCCGCACAAACATTAGTACCAGGAAATAAAATGTACGAACATCGCATCAAATAAGCGACCGTGAGCGTAGCTTTTAATTAGTGGAAATATTATTTGATTGCTTTTATAAAATATCCGTTAAATATCGTATTTTACAGTTAAGTAATAACTATTAAGCCCATGAGGCGAAGCCAGTCGTGGCACAGGGGCACAAAGCGAGCTGCAAAATCGACTGGTTGTGGGTCGAGGAAAGAAAATATTCCAATATCCATATTTAATTTCCTCGAGTAGGAATCGAACCCACAACCGTCGCGTTACAGTTATATTGTATGCCTTCTAATATCTTTATAATATGTATAATGTGTATATTAGATATATCGACAGATTGCCTTCGTTCTCACACATTCAATACACTCATATTATGTAATATTTATATATTATAATATACGTATTTTGATATAACAATCCCTTTTATATAATATTATTAATAATACCATTATATTTATACATTTTTTCCTTTTATCTGCCTCATACTTGCGTATTTCACATGCGGTATATTACGTCACTTTAATATTAATTGTGAACGGAACGCGTATTTAAAGAACTGAGCTAAATTATATATTATAAATTATATTAATAATATTGTTTTATAAATGTTTATTTTTTTTAATGAATAATATTATTTACCTACACATTTTAGTTACGGTATGGATCGTTACATTGTGGGTTATATTCTTACTTAGGGAATTAATTAATTCCTCGCTCTGAACGAACGAGGCAATGCGCGGCGTTAATTTCCGCCACCCAATACGCAGTGCCTTAAGACAGAAAGCGATTAACCTGTATAGACCTTTTTTTGCCCTGTAATCTAATTTTCATTCAATATAATTAAATCAAATTTCCAATAAATGTAGTTATTACTAAGGTTTTATTTTGATATATTATGTACATGAAACAGGCAGCACCACACAATACGTTTAATTGTAGAGGTAATCTAAATTCAATTCGTTTGTAGTAACATATGCACAGAGTAAGTAGAATGTAGGTAATATTGATTCCTTGCACTGGTAACATGCGACGCCTACAGTATTCGGCGGAAAGTGGCGTACTAAAGTGTCATAATGAGAGTGGAGTACTTTAACACTAGATTCCCAGGTTCCTCTCTGCCTATTCTGTTATGTACAACGTGAAACTAACAAAAATATTATATGACGATATGAAATGATGATTCTGTACTAGTTTCTGAGATTAGCTCGTTGACCATACATACTATCTAGCTTTATAATATATAATATGAGAATAGATTTTTGCATTTGAAAGCTCTATATAACAATAATCTGCGTACAGAACAAATTCCCAACCTGTTCAATCCGAAGCTGTCCCCGGAAAATGAAATACAGCGTTGTAAATGTAACAGAGATAAGCAAATTTACATTTCGCCTTTAATTACTACAAACACAAGCCAACTCACAAACACTGTTTCTAGATTTATGACACTTTACTTTGAACTCGTTAGGATATTGTGAAATTGAATGAATTCTACGAGATTTTTGTGTTTTTTTAATATCTCTATTAATTTTAAAAACTGCAGAGTTTGTTTGATACAACGTGAAAATATCTCTTGAACATTCATTTATTCAAGATCGAATAGAAGAAATGTTTTTGTATTGAATTGTTCATAGATAGATAGAGGCCAGTCCATAGAGAAATTGAACGTAGGCTCGTCACGTAAATGATAATATTTGCCTTTTTGTACTATGTAGTAGTATTTTACTATATACTGAATTCTGTAGGCATTACATGTTACCAGTGCGACAAAATAAAAATATTAACTCTTTCATTTCCTTGAGTGGGAATCGAACCTAAAATCTGTCGTGCTTACAGTCGTACGCTTATGCCACTGCGCCACGACTGGTCTCAATAATATACTCATATAGATGAAGAGACATATAATCAAAATGATTGAAGTCTTAACCGTATAACCATTGCAATTTTATATATTTTTTTAGCTATTTCGTTTATCGAGCAAGGGAGGGTCCCCAAAGTACTCTGATTACGGGCGAAGGGGGGTAATTCGAAAATATTACGTTACCTCCTCGTCCCCCGTGGATACATCGTTAATACGGGGACTATGTGTGTTTGCAGGGCTTAATTTTAAGCTCTGATATGATATTGCGACTATATAAGAATATCCTGACAAAAATATACATTTTAAGTTTAATTTATTATGTGTATTAAGTAGAGGTACATAATGCTGCGGACGGCAGAAGGAACGTGTTTTAAAATTTTTTAAAAAGTTATACACTCGTTCACGACTTATTTATGTTGAGATGCTAAATCTCCGAATCACAGAAATTTGTAAGAATCTGTATATTTTAGTAATGTTCGCCACCGAGAGATTATTTCATAAAAACTAAACTTTGAAGTCAATCGATAGTCCAAACGTATTCGTACATACATTCAATTAAAATTATGTTCTGTTTCGCCCCCAATTTGTCAATTACAAGGACGCCACTACCAAATGATGCAGGAAATTCACTACGTCCCTTCCACTCCATAAATCCCGCATTGAAAGATATCGGGTCGAATCCCGCGGGATTCCATTTGATTTTCTAATATTTCACCCTTAATTTCGGGTTTTGGCATATGTTATTTTAGATGGCATCGACTTTAGATTTTCATTTAGATGTATTTTAATTGGATTCAAAGAACGTTTTTTTTTTGTTTCTATATAAACAGTTTGGTTGTATTTTCGAATTTAACTAGAGAATTATCGTTTCGATTCTCACATGGAACAATCAATTACTTTACTGTTTTAGGGTTCTGTACATCTAAAGGTAAAAATGGAGGCCATCTAAGATTACTTTGTTGTCCGTCTGTCAAATCATCTATTTATCTCAAGAACACTTGGAGATATCGAACTGCAATCGATATCGAATATTCAGATATTCTCCCTTAAATCACAGAAAAACATCCTTGTCTGTTTTTGTAACATAATAGAAAAAAAATGTAAGAGCATATTTTGATAATTCAAAAGTATGAGCATTTAAGCATTGCTTCTACATACTGTATCAAAATCGCCGCGTAATCAAAACCTATGGGGGTACTCTCCATGGACATACAGTTAT
This sequence comes from Heliconius aoede, assembly GCA_037355905.1. Classification (NCBI taxonomy): domain Eukaryota; kingdom Metazoa; phylum Arthropoda; class Insecta; order Lepidoptera; family Nymphalidae; genus Heliconius; species Heliconius aoede. Next base: position 242,984 of record JBAIZZ010000027.1, read on the forward strand.
GGAATTTGGCACAAAATGAGAACTTATAATACAAACAAAGGGAAAAATCTGAAAAGTAAATCCGGAAATTTATAGATATTTCATAGAAAAAATAACAAAAAAATTGTTCAAGAAAATGTACAGGATAAACATGTATGGAGTTAATGTCTATTGAATATAAATTAAATTATACCATTGTCTTTGAAAGTAGCAACTGTTGAGTTTCTTGCTGGCTCTTCTCAGCAGAACTGCCTTCCGAACCGGTTCATAATTATAAAAATTTATTTGCTGTATTTACTACAAATAGCTACTTTTATAAGCTGTGGTTACCGTGGTTCAGTAAGGCGAGTCTGTTTAAAACTTAACCGATTTTTTCACTCTGGTAACAAAACACCTACCTTATTATATGCGTGAAGAAAAAAATAATAATATAGAAACAAACATACAGCATAAAACCTTATCGTATCTTAGAAATATAAGCACTGTATATCAATTCGACCTTAAATCTATAAATTAAGTGTAATCCAAGCAATTACCCGAGGAATTAATTAGGTTATATGTAATGATGTGCATAATTAACGCCCGTCCCTTCCGCCCCTTGGCCTGTGGGTGTGCGGCAAGACTGGCGCAGCCCCATGGGGTCGAATTTGATTTTCCTTAGATATTATGTCCCTTATACAGCTACTTTATCCTACTGCTTATTTTTCGGTAAAGGCATACGTATAAATATAGAAAAAATATTACAATTTGTAGTCGAGGATATCTGAGGCCGTCTGGCATATGAGCACAAGCGTATAACTCTAAACGTGACGGTTGTGGGTTCTATTACCATTCGGTGGAATGACATATTTCATTCCACATAATTTCATTTGCTTGCTCTGCTAATGAGGCAAAGCACCACGTTATGTTGCGCCACTCAACACGTAATGCTTCAAAAATTCAGCAAAAATTTAAGAACAGAGTGCTTTAATGAGAAATTTTGAAATTATCTTAGCTCTGCCTACTCTGCTGTGTGTGGGATACAGCGTAAAGCTAAAGAAGGATAGTTGTAGGTTTGGTTGGTTGTTTTCTTTAATAATATTAAAACCTATCCACCAAAAAAATGTAGGTTGAGCAGGAGACCCTGGCAACATACGCTGGAATTATTGCCAGAAGGAAGAAGTTTAATAATATTCATACATGGCTCATACGATGATCCTCCCCTAATTTATTTAAAAAACGCAGTGAAATGTTCTGCCACTCATCGGATTTTGGAATAAAAAATGGAAAAATTAAAGCTTTTTATAGGTGCATCCCCACCGCCCCCCCGCCCCACGCTCGTTCTGCTTCGTTCCAACCGTAATAAATTGAGGCAACCGAGTGTCATAACGAACGCAATCAAACATTGCACTCAAAATATACGAATATAAATACTCTAAGCGACGGCCGGTCATTCCGGTATTGTCATTGCCCATTTTATAGGGTTGGCGCATTTGTATTTTGCAAGTGCATCATTGTTAAATAACACATGAATGTGAAATTCTGAATTAATATAAATATACTTTTTTCTTTTGAATCGTTTTATTGCTCTTAAATTGTTTATTAACTGATGACATTATTTGTATTTATATTTAAACTTATGTAAGTTACGTTTCCATATAAGAATATAAGGGAATTTATGTTTTATATGTATGTTTTAATTGTAAAGAAACAAACAAAATATTATAGACTTGAAATCTAGGCTGGGTAAGCGCAACTTAGGACGACAACCAATTAGATGGACTAATGATCTTGTCAGAGCTATGGGCCGACAATAAATTAGAATAGGTGACAACAGAAATGATTGGAAATCTAATAAGGAGACCTTTTTCCAGCAGTGGGTGAGTAAAGGTTGAAGAAGAAGAATTGTAAGCATACACAAACAGAGAAAGTAATATTGAGATATTCTATTCTTCTATATCAATCCATTACTAGAAACGTTTTATAGCATGGCTATACCTTACAACACGACGTTTCAAAAAGTTTATAATTTATTTTCATATTTATGGAAAAAAATATATGATTATATAAATAACAAAAAACATTCTACAATACAGCTAAATAATTGAGTGGTATTTTTACATAATGTAGTAGTTATTAGATCGCACAGCCCTAGCATCCAGCAATGATTCTTCTGCAACGAGCGTTTTTCAAACGCCAACGTTTATAGCGTGTCAAGTAGAATTGAGTATTTGCTAATTTATTTTCATAATACCACGACTAATTAACGTTTTACTTTTATATAAATAAATAGTTGTCGTCTTTTATTTATGTGGATCTCAAATAAAATAGAATTGAGGCCGTCGCGGCGCAGAGGCACAAGGGTGTGACTGTGCCGCGACAGTTGTAGGTTTCAAATCAAATCAAATCAAATCAAAAATTTCTTTATTCAAGTAGGCATTTGACAAGCTCTTTTGAATCGTCAAAATTTTGAATTAAGGTCGGTTCAGCGTGCCGTCTTCTACCGAGAAGAACCGACAAGAAACTCGATAGTTGCTCTTTTTAAAATATAATTATGGGTATTACATAACATTATATAAAATCATTACACATTACTATAATCATTATAATAAAATGACATAAAATAATATACTATAACAAGGCGGATGCAAGTCTGTCATCAATTATCGATTATTTGTGATACAATGAGTCTATCACAAAAAAAAAATGAAATGAATGAATGAATGAAAATGAAAATGTTTGTTGTTATTTTTCAATATATACATTTCTTCGTACGCGCACGTGGCGTTGAATTTTGCCACTCAACACACAATACCTCGAAAAATTCAGCGGATGGTAGGAAACGGAGTGGCTGTGGCAGTGGTTCCCTTTGTCTATACGCGGACTATATGCGGGACACAGCGTGAGACTGATTTTTATTATTATTATGGATATAAATTAGAAATTCCATTTTTTTCTGTTTCTGTACGAATTTTGAGAAATCCCTTTTTCTAGTCGCGGTGCAAGGCCACAAACGTACAACTGAAAACGAGATTCCTACTCGAAGAAGCGCGGCATTGTGGCAAATAACAGGTAATGTCTCCAAAATTTGGCGAAAAATGGGGAACGGAAGTATTTTAATGGAAACTGAGAGTCTTAAAACTAGGTTCCCAGTGTTCTCTGTCTGTCTTGTGCTGCAGTTAATCGCCCTCAATATTTGTTTAATACAATTATAATTATCCGTACAATTTTGTAACGAGATGGTCGCTTGGGGAATAACAGCTACTGATATATACTCGCACATATATTATTGGGGAAAATTACAACCCATTTAATACGTTGGTTATTTTATTTGATTTGTTTACACACGTGGCCTCATCTGCAAGGTCCGATGGAAATAACAGAGTTGTGTATGATACAATAACATAAATGTCTTTGATTAAGGTATCAGAATTATTAACGTCATATTATATTACTTTATATAAAATGTTTACTATCTAAAATAATTACATATATTAAAAAAACTTGCATCCTGTATACAGCAGTGTAGGTAGAGAGTATCTAGTATTAAGTCACTTCATTCTCCATAATATATATAGCCGGCAAAATTTAAATCCAAATTATATAATATAATAAATTCTCACTTGTAAATATTGAACTAAAACATTTGTTTGTAAATGGGTTTAGCTAAATTTTAATAATTTATTCTCACAGATTGCAATTTATTATGAACGAGGCCTGATATAATTTAAACAATTTTAGGTTTTCGATTTCGATTTATACGTATATGCATACATTGACATTATTGGATACACGCGACTGTTGTGGGCTCGATTCTCACTTGAGAGAATTAATTATCTTCATTTCGTCATTTTGGTAAGAAGTTGAAACGTGGCGATGATGTCCACCACTTTGCATGTGTCCGCCACTTAGCATATACTTTAGATATAAATTGAGATATAAAATAAATAAATAAAATATAATAATTCGAAAGATATGATGGCACGAAATATTTCAATTTAAATATTTTCTTTTTCCTGAATTAGTAATATTATGTGTTAATTTTCTTTATATCATGAGCCTAATTCCAATCAGAAGAATGAATTACTTTCATTTCTACACTTTGGAACCAAGAGTTTGCGGTATCGAGTTCCACCACTCAACACGCAATGCCTAGAATCGGAGTCTTCATAGCAGTTCTCTCTGCCTGGCATGCTATATGACTAAAGCTTAAAAACAGAAAAAACTATAAAAGACCTAAATTTGAGAACAATGATTAAGACCGAGTTCTGTTTTATGGAAGCTATAAAATTCGAATCTGATAAATGGTTAAGTAAAGATTATCTTGGGCTATAAAATTTAACGCTCGTGAATTACGTTGCCTTCAAATTGTAAACGACGTTTGAATAGACGTTTGAAATTTAAAGTATTTTTTTTATTTTAAAAGTTGTGTGCTTATCCACTCGGGAGAACGAATTGTTTTGATTGCACACACCGCGGCGTTGAGTTCCGCCATATACGAAGCAATATCTCATTGCGTTGAGTCAATTGAGTAGAAAGCTTTTCAACATAATATAGGGTTGTAAGTTCGAGTCTTATTTATGAGAAATAAGATTCGAACTTACAACCCTTGTATTCATTTTATAACAAATCTAATCTTTAAGTTATTCTTTTTTAGCTATAGCTATTATTTTAGGTGTATCCAAACCTTAACAAGCTGATTGAGGGTAGAAACAAATTTTCGCGGAGTCTGACCGATTCGACCGCCATTTAATCAAGCTCACTGTTGATAGGACTCGTACAATTTGGTCTTAGAGAACTAAAGTCACTGTATCTACTAGTATCTGTATAACGCTGTTGTTTTCTTCTTACTGTAGGTATGACATGTGTTTTGTTGATATATGTATGTTATAATAATGACAATTCGGTGGTGGCGTAGTGGGACAGCGTGACTGTAAACGTCATGGTTGTGGGCTCGATCCCCGTTTGGAACTGTTATATATAAACTTTCCAATTTCCCATTCTGGTAGACGAAGAACGGTATTCACCCCTCAGTGTATCTAACATTAAATGGTACGTGGATATTGGACTATTTGAACAATAGGTTTCCTCTGCGAATCCTGATATACGTCGGTTACAACAGGAAAATAAAATGAGCTTTTGAGCAATAAAGATTTTATGAGATCTTTTTGCTGTAAAATATTTCAATTTTTCATTAGAATATATGTAACTACTTACCCCAAATAAAATAGACTCTTATTTAATTTTTCCCTGAAAAATAGAGTGACTCCTTTATAGTTCTCTCAATAGAGTTTGAAGTTTAAGCCATCCTGTATAGTCGCATAGGTTTTAATTACATCATTAAGATTTTTTCATCATTTTTCAATTACATCATTTTTTATAATGTCATATCAACTATTTCCTTTTACTGTATAATGCGGTATAAATTATTTTCATCTGTAAAATATGCCACTTACTTCTTATTTTATGAACCAAAATACGAGTGTATTTTGTATTTCATTAACTAATATATAATATATATAAGAATCGACCATTACCCAGAATAATGCCAACTCTAGATACAACCAGTTCCAAGTGGTCTGGACCGGATAAAACTGGATTTTTCCGGTTACACTACAGTTGAGGTGCTCTCGTCAAATAGTGCCGTTTAACGTAATGTAGCGGAAAAGTTATTCCACTCGACGCTAAGTTAAGGGAAACTCTTAGAGCCGAGTCAAACTCGATGTACGGAACACAATATGAGTGTGAAAGCTTTCAAGACGTGATCCCCGGGTTCCTGTATTAGTGCCTACTATATTCTTATGTATGTCTGTTGATATATCATATTGTAGTTTTCCCTACTGGTAGGAGAGGCCAAAAGTGCTTCGTGTTAGGTTCCTTTTCCAACGCATCCATTAATTTTCCAAACATTGCGCGTAGAGTAGTCCAACTCAACGCGCTTTGTCTTGTACCAGAACGAGGAATAGAAAACAACTAATTCTATAAGTGAAAATTGAATACAAAACTATCGCGTTTACACTGAAACCGCTTAATTATTATAATGTATGCACAAAGTACACACAAGTTCATTCGCTTAATTGGAGTCGAGGCGAGAATCCGGTAGCCATTAAGATGCTATCGACTTTACAAAACGAATAACATGTACGAGTATCTACTTAATTTATGCTTTAGTAGTTTTCTATAATCTCCTATTTACCATAAATGAGTGCGCCCTGTACGCCCTGTACGCCCTGTACACAGTAGGTGTGAGTTCAAATATCGTCGCTTAGAGTGTAAGCCTACTAACGAACTAGCAAATTCTCTGGAATGATAAAAAATTAAAAAAAACATAATTTAAAGTAAGCCTACTCCAATCACTTTTTTAGCTTCACGCTGTATCCCGCACATAGTTTATACTCTTCTTACAACTTATCTATATTGTCGTGCAATAAATATACGAGTTTCAATATATTTTCATCTATCCATTATTAGCTTATACCATTACATGTCGCTTCGTGACGAAGCGAAGGGGACCCTCAAAACAAACACGATAGCGAAACGTCACTCAATTATCCCAAACAAATACAGTGAGACTGTCAACTCATTAAGGCACCGGCTACATTACAGTGTCTACTAATACACGTAGAAGTGTTTGTAACACGGAGAGTGGAGTGACTTAACACTAGGCTTCACGATACCATCCATCATAATAATCTTGCTATGTGTGGGTGGGATAGCTGAAAAACTATAGATTCCTCCCTCACATGGGATAATACTTAAGCTAATTCTTATCTTTCGCACCGTAAGTGACGTTAGTTTGAGTGAAGTGAATTGTTTTCAACTGACACGCCCGTAACGCCACAAATAAAGAACAAAAGTATTTCTGAATACTGCATTCTAACTGCATACCCTGCATACTCATGGCATGGCAAAGAGTGTCGTTGAGTTACTCGACGGTAGGTTCTCTTTGCCTATGTCTGCTCTCTACCTTCTACGAATACGCGTCGCTAGTATCCGCTACTCTAACTTTTTTTACCTCGAGAACTCTAGCTTCTTTTTCCTATACCAAAAAGTGTAAATACTTTTAAAGTATAATTTCGGTAACGACTTCGCCTGCTTACATGCTAACATAATAATTTATTGTTATCATTATATATTTATTTGAGGTTTGTTTTTTTATTTTATAATGATATATCAAAATATATTTTTATAAAAATATCTTCCTTTTGAATCGCTGTCTATTAGTTAAACCATATTAAAACTCGCATAGTTAAAAAGATCTATCTGATCTGTTGGTGGGAAGCAACTTTGTTTATACAACGAGTATGTAATCGTATCCCACATAAGATTATCAGACTGTAATATATGCATAATTATACGTAAGTAACAGAAATAATGAATATATAACAGTAACTATTAGCTAGCCGACCTCCCAAGAAGTCAATTGATATTACTTACGCTGAGGTCGTCGTGGCCCAGGAGCACAAACGAGTGACTGTAACGGAGATGGTTGTGACTTTGAATCCGACTCGGGGGAATGAAATATTTAATATTTTCCTTTCCTACATCTAGTAAGCATGGCAAAACCCGGTCTTGAGGCTACTTTAGACACAAAGCCTCAAAAATTTGACAGATACCAATGCAACAGGGTGTCTTAACACTAGATTCTCTAGATCCGTCTACCTCTTGCTTTGCTGCGGAACTCAGTGTGAATCATAACAAAACTTAGGTATGATATTGCAGTTAGCATATTCAATTTATATATTTTTAACAGAAAATTCAGTTTGCCTAAAATATAAGGAGGTGGTTTTTTGAAAAATATATAAAAGTAAAAGGAACCTTTAACTTTAACGAATACAATATTAACAATATATGTAACAATAATTAAATACAAAACATAATGAATTTAAAGTAACAAAGTCGTTTGTCATAATGATTATTATACCATTACGTTTTAAAGGCAAAGACTATAAAATGTGTAATGCTGGCGTCTTACGAGATAACATCTATGTCATAGAATAAAATACTGTGGATGTTCACTTGAGTTGACTTTGTGTCTCTCAGAGGTAGGGAAGATATATATCTAGTAGTAAAACACTTCGTACCGTGTAACAATACGGTGCGAACAGAAAAAGAGATATAACAGACAAAAATTAAATAAGTTAAAAAAATAATTTAAAATGTTAACTTATTCATATATAATTTAACTTAGCCATACATTATAGGTAGTGTGTATTATAGATATTATATATCTCATATAAGGCAAGAAAGGTAAAGGGAACCTGTCACCTTCCCTCTGCTTCGCCTTCTCCCTGCCTGTCTTGTTAATGTGTAGATATTCAGTGATACAATCAAAGCAATATTCTTTGGCTAACTCGATTGTTGTATTTAATACACAAATACATAATTGACCGGGTCCTTCCATTAATATAAACATTTTGTAAACATTTATAAACATTTCATTTAAACATTTTGTATTAAGTTTCATTAAATAATATTGTTATTTTTAATGTAAGAATCTAATGGTTTATTAGTAAATGGAACATAATGAAAAATAAACTCTGTTTTTATTTCTTTCCCTGTGCGTAAGTACAGGTAGTTGTGCTGAGTTGCGTTACTCAACACAGCGCTTTGCCTTGTTTAAAATGAGAAAATAAGAATGTTATAATTCATTTGCCCCGTATTTAACACGTATTGCTTGTATTCTGGCGGAAAATAGAGAACGGAGTGTCGACCTTAGATTTTTTGCCTACTGCGTCATTCAATCACTTTTTCCCTAAAGGTGCGGGTTCTGTTCCATCATTCAATGTGTAATTTCTCCAGAATTCGGAAGTGTCCCTCTGTGTGAGGGACAGCGTGGCGCTAAAAAAAGTAATGCATGATAATGAGGAAATAATTCCCCATTCCCCTATATGAAGTTGAACCTACAACCAGTAGGGTGAACGATCCATACAAGAGTTACATATTATTATTATGTAATTTCACAGGCGTTAAAATATAATATAAGATACTAGTTATATTTTACTACAGCCATTTGCAGCGTAATGATGATTTGTGAAAGTCAGTGAATATTGTAAGCTAACAGCGGTTGTAATTTTATATATTTATGTTGGTACTAAGTCACATAAAATGTAAGAAAAGTCCCATTTAGGTTAAATCTGAGATTTGCACATATACCTTTTTTGTTCTGTTTTACTTAAATAACAACGCTTGCTTTCCAAAGAATAATTAACATTACTTTTACATTAAATATTGACATAAATTAAAAGTGGAGAGACATGGCAATACTGGTTCAAATTTCAAAGGTTTCTTACACAGACATTCGTATTATAGTTTAATAATAAACAAATGATAATTGAAATAATAAAATATATTTATATAAACGTAAAGTAAGAAGAAAAAAGGTTAGCGACGTCTGCAGCGATGGCACTGCGGAGGACAGCAATAGCAAGAGCCGTAGAAATTTACGATTTATGCGCCTTTGTCTTCTAAACCGTACGTTTGTGGTGTATTGTTCAATACGGTACGTAATTCCTTGCATTTCATAGAAGAATTCTGAGCTTTTTATTTATAAAATCAATTATTAATTGTTTTAAACAATTTCAAAGTGTTATTTCACACTTATATAAGATTTTTTTCCATTAAAATAAAATAATAATTGGTCCGTTACAAAATAAGAAGAAGAACGGAACCGAACTGAAGTTCGCGCCGATTAAACTTGTTTCCCGCAAACACGTGTCGCGTTCCCTCTGACGTCCCTGATGACACTTTGATGGGTTTTTCTTCATACAACTTCTCCAAATAATAAATGTTGTTTTAGTTTGTCCTTTGTTTGCGTGATTGTTTTCTTTGTATTTGTAACGCTTAGTAGGTAAGTAATCTTAATTTTGATAAATTATTTAAAGCAGTAAGTTAAAAGTAAAATTAATAAGCTTCATATTATATTAGACATTGCATGCTATGCATATAAATTTTCAGGAAAAACTGCAATTGATTAGTTTTGCCCCAAACAAGAAATATATAATTCCCGCTTTGATTTTATAACCCCGACCACGTGAAAAATATCCAAAGTAACGTAAGGTTCAGAACTAAGTATAAGTGTAACTAGTACCTCGAATCAGATCGAACCCGCAACCTTTACGTTTACAGTCACATTATGTCACGACTACTGAAAATTCTCATGAAGCTTGAAAGATAACAATAAATATCTACAAAGTAACATTTATAATATTTCGAAACATATCTCAAAATGTACAATACACTAAAAGTTAATGTTGTATTAAGGAGTCAACAATGAAGATGATTTATTGCAAGTGGCTTCTTTATGTTTACTTTGAAAACTTAACTCTTGTTCGTTTAACTTGAACTTAAAATACGTGAAAATGTTACATAAGACCACTGATTATTTTTCTATGTATATTTCATCAGTGGAGAACTGTATTATTATATTTATAGCTTCATGTACGTATATATTTATAGTTTTATATATCCAGCACATAGCAGAGTAGACAGAGGGAACCCGAGACTCCAGTACTGGGTAAGTGACGATACGTAACGGCGCACTTAACCTCATTACCAGAGCGAAGAATATAAAATATTCTGTGGGAATCCAACTATTTATTTAAATATTTTTCGTGAAGTATATTTGGTTCGATCCAATATTCATAAGAGAGAAATGATAGCTACGTGAACGTAAAGTGCAGCTGACGTCGCATCGGCAACTTAGCGTACGTATGCAGGGACGTCTGGGGGAAGTTTTTTCATTATTGTGGTCTTCTAGGTGCTGTCATCGTATTCATTGCTCGCTTCTTCTTAAGACGAAAATATGGAGGTCGACATTGAGAAACCGATATACTTCTAATATAAATGAGACGTTTGTAGGTTCAGTTCCCGTTCAGTGAATAATTTTTTCATTTCTCCTCTCTGGTAGACAATGCAGGATGAAGAAATCAATTTTGGTCATCCCTCCGAGTGGAAGTCGAACCTAAAACCATCTTTACAGTCAAACGCTGTTGTGCTTGCGCCATGACGATCATTTAATTTACTCTATAAAAACAATAAAAATACATATAAATAAAAAAGTCACTAGTATCTAAACAAAAACATTTAAGGGAAGTGTAAAAACAGAGCAATGACATCTGTAGCAGCGATTTGTCTCCAGCAATAACAGCGGTGTGGCACGTAATCTCTCTGCGATTGTAATATTTAGGAGATTCCATGAAACACAATTCATACACACAAAATACTACTTGTTCGTGTCTCTTGGTTCCTTGTGTGTTGTTACTTACCGAGAAATATTTAGATATTGTTAGAAAATTTACAATCTAGACAAACTTCTCTATTTCTGTTATCAAGTATTATTAAATAAATTTAACTTTATCTTGTTTCTTAATGGCTTAGTAGCTAAATGGAAATAGTGGTGAGTTGCGTATGACACATGACACGTGATTTAATTTTGTCATAGTGGGCTCCGTGAAAATAATAAATATAATGAAATATAACCTTCGAACCAATAGTGCCACTCAACACGCAATGCCTAAAGGATTCGGCGGAATATGGGGAACCCTGTATCTTAACACTATAGTCCCGGGTTCCCTCTGACTGCCCATCTGTGTACGGGTCTCAGTTCGAATGTAAGGACTTTTTCGTTGTCGAACGAATGATAGATAACGCATAGATGAAAATAACAATAATTCCCCAAGAAAATAGAAATATATGATAACGTGATATATGACTGTCTCTCAGTTTCACGCTGTATCCCGCACACAGCAGGGTAGGCAGAGGGAACCTCGGTATATTAAGATACACAGTTCCCCATCAGTCGATTTCTGGAGGCGTTGCGTGATGAGTGGCAGAACTCAACGCCGCGCTTTGCATCGACACCAGAGCGTAGAATATGGAAATATAAACGTAATGAAATATTTCACTTCCTCGAGTGGGAATCGAACCAACAACCGTCGCATTACAGTCACACCCTTGTGCCACTGCGCTAACGACGGCCTCTATATGATGGCCTCGGTGATATATGACTGTAGAGTCATATATACACCTACTTCTCAATTTATACAAGTAAGGTATATATAATATTATAATAAAAATATACTTTTATAAATCTAGTAAGCTCTTCAAAAAGCTAAAGCGAGTATTATGAAACAAAAAAGGTGTGAAATAGCGCGCAGCTTTCGACTGTCTCCTTGGATCAGTGCCATTAGACAGAATGAGAGCAGCGTCGCGGATCGTTTATCTGATTTAGTGTAAGTTGAATGTGTTATTTTAAATTTTGTTTTTGAAAATTTAAATAAGTGTGAGGGAGCAGAGCATAATAATTAATGGGGTTATTTTAGCTTCCCGCTATATCTTGCATATAGCAGAGACGGAGGGAGCCTAGTGTTAAAACTCTCTTTTGCCTCATTTGCCGTCCAATTTTCGAGACAAAATCCGCAATTTTTTCTTTTACCAGAACAAGAAAATAAAATTACATAAATTCATTAAAAAATATCATTACAAAAATGAAGGTTCGTTATCCAGTTTGGCTCCATGCTTTATTCCGCTTATAGCAGAGTAAGCAAACAGAACAAGTATTAAATACTCTCTCTCCGGATGCGAGGCGTGGTGCGCGGTGTGGAGTGACAGAACTCAACGGATTTCGTCTAACCATTGCGTCTGCGTCTGCGTAACATATTATGCTAGAATGAGATTCTAATTCATAATCGGAAGAGTTCACTTAGACACACCTATTGTGTCGTTATATTCATAGATATTACACGAATAATAGCAAAAATTTAAGCTCAATACAATTTCCTTTGCAGAACTAGGAAGTTGGTAGCTTTCCAAGATTCGCAACATTACACTATAAACGGGAAGTCCTGTTTATTTCTTTAATATATAAACAATACAATATTATTTGCATTTAGAATATTTAAATAAGTGTATATTTTATGGAGTGACTAGCTTTTACAGGCGGCGTCGTCCACATCCTTTCCTCACGCACTGTCTAATCTCCGAGACTGCGTGTTCGAGACCGGGGAAATGAAAAAAATATAACATTTAACATTTCAGCAGGAGGCTATACCGCTGCGCCAAGATGCGCTCCTTAAGATTGACGTTTAATATATCACACTAATAGCTAAAAAACTAAAATATTTGAGTACATATTTGAACAATTTAAGCCTTAACTTCGGTACATGTAGAGTAATAAAACGCTTCAGCCCACCCGCGAGGGGTCGCGGGTTCAATCCGACACGGTTTGGGCGGAACGCTGTCAAACGACATGACACTGGAGCAGAATAGTAAAAATATCGAAGTCCCTTTTATTACAGTGGAGGTTAGACAAGTGAGACTCGAATTTCATTTGGTTATTTCTTTACTGTATATATCTATTCTGTTTTTATTTAAGTATAGTATTTTTTTCTTAGACATTAATTCCTAAGAAAAGGAAATAGTTAACTTTAGAGTTCGCTTTCCCTCCTGATGGTGACAGTTTAAAAATATATATAGAAACAAATCAGACAAATTCAACGACAGCTCATGTATCAAAAATATACGTACATACATACATACAAAAAACATCACTCTTCTTTTGAGTCGAGAAACAAATCCAATACTGTACATAATCATAAATTATGTTTTTTACTATATATTACAAAATGTATCAAGCTGTTTTATGTACAAACACACATTATACAGTAATTTAGATGACGTAGCATATTGCAAAGCATCGAGTAAGCGCCGTTAAAAGCACGACTATGATGAGATCTCCTCGAAACTAAAACGTATGCAAAATTCTATGAAAAATAGCTTCCATCCAATCTTTGCTTAGTGAAAAATGTACGAGAACCCTCATAACGTGGGGGTGAAGTAAGCGATAAAAATATATATTATGTACATACAAGGACGGGGGTGTGATTTTTGTGGAACAGAAATTTTGTTAACTAACGATTTGAGTGAGCTGTGGCGCAGTGGAGTATTAATAAAAATGCTTACTTAGTGTCAAGTTGAAATTAATATTAAACCTTACTCTACGATCCCGTCAAGTTACTCTTTATTATCTGAAATGCGATGAAAGTTACGACACCCAGTGCTAAGATACTCCGTTCCTATTACACTCCCATTCCTCACTTTCTGCTAAATTCTGGAGGGATTTAGGCACTTTTTGCCAAACTCCGCACTTTTTATTTCGTTACCAGAGCCAGAAAATAAAAATATTAAATATATCATTTTCTCACTTGGGATTCGAAATGACAAACCTTAGTTTTTACAGTCGCACGACTAGCGTACTACATTAAACAATAAAAATAAGACAATAAAGTCTAATTTATATTAATTTTAATCATCTATCTTTTGTTAGAAGAAACTCATCACGCTATAAATTGTCGGCCAAGACTACCACGGCCAACACGTGTTTTTTATTGCCACATGTTCCGGGATATATCGCCCAATAAAGCGGCCTCATGAAGGACGTGACGTTAAATTGCTGAAGAAAATTCTGTTGCAGATTTTATCCAAAATTCACTTAAAATGTTTTGACTTAAGGTGTGTGTGTGTGTGTTACCATATTGTGTTGTATGATCGACGATGATTCAACGCGTTGAGAGATGTAGAGATGAAATTTAGCGCTGCTGGTTGTGTTGTTAGAGTGGCGAAATTAAAATAGTTAAATAAATTCATGCCATGACTCATGCCATGGATTCGAGGCCACAATTATGAGAAAAGTCCCACCACAAATCCAATTAAAATAGCTTAATGAGTATTAATGACTAAATTAAGAGACTTGGATTCAGATTCAACTATGGTATGGTTTTATATATAAATTTGGTTCTTTTTTCATTTAACACGGATATCGCACCTGTCAATATCGTTGGGTGACGAAACTCAACGCCGCAATTCATCTACCGTGATGGAATAAATGATCGAACCCACGCCAGTCGAGCTTACAGTCGACTCTCTATGTGTTAAGTTATAGCTTATTTCTTAAAGAACAAGAAAACAGATCTTGAGAATTGAAATCAACATTTTCAATTGAGTTCGATGGCGGTAGGAAATGAAATGTGGTGAGAATGACGTGAATGAGATGTGAGAGAGTGTGCAGAGGCTTTTATATGTTTCCATTTCATATGAGTTGACATTTTCGTATTTTGGTTTAAATTTTCACTTGTTACTTTTGCTGATATTTGTAATTTGAAGCTAACGATTCAAATAAAATGAAAACGAAAAAGGGAAAATATATAATTTCTTGAATCTATCTATTATTTTGACATTCATTTTACTACAATAAATTGCTTTATTTTTTTAAAATATTTAATTTAGATTATCTCTTTGTTATTTGCCATTCTATTAATACACAAGCCATTACTGATATTTTCAAGATATTTTGATAAATTAAATTTAGTATCTTAGACACAAACAAGCCGGTAACGACGGCGGGTCCTCGGATCAGCCCTTATTAGATTTACTCCGATCAGACCTTACGGCAGTACACTTTCAATCTTCGTTCTAAATATTAATAATATAATTTTATCTAAATATAATTTATGTACAGAATGCTGTAGTAATTTTATATAGTTAAATTGTTAAGATTAGATCATTTTTTTTATGTGAACTTTGCGAAGTTTTTCTACTTTTTCTACTCCTGTAGATCGCACATAGCCGATAGAGGCAACCTGCCGCAGAATTCTGAGTGGACAACCCAAAGAGTAAAGAAATGAAAATATTTAATTTCCTTGAAGCTCGCTTTTACAGTCAAACATTAGTTGTGTGCCTCTGCGCGACGACTGACCCCATAAATAAAAATACAGAAACTATAAAATATAACGCCTTTTAACAAGAAAAAACCTCCCATAGCACATTTCCTCAATAAATCCTGTGTTAAAACCACTTGCCCATGAAACTATGGGTTCGTGTAAATACATACTCGGTACATTGCGTCCCATAGAACATTGTATGAGTATTTGCTCAGCCCCAAGGCGTAGTGATAAATTATTCTTTATGCCACCCTCTCTCTCTATATACATAAACATTGATAACGCGTTATGAAATGACCGATATTTCTCTCGCCTCGCGTGGATAAAGCTTAAGCAGTTGTTGTGGAAAATAAGATTATGATAGATGAAATGGGATGATAGATTTCAGGCTTTGCCGTTTTTAATATGGTTTTTTAATTATTAGAGCGATTTGTAGTTATATAATAAGAACAAGAAAATGAATTTGATCCACTTGCAAGTAAATGAAAATATTTAATATTTCATTTCCTCGAGTGGGAAGCAAAGCCTCAACTCATCGCATTTACAGTCGCACGCTTGTACCTACGCCACGACCGGCATCACTGGCTTCACGTAGACAATGACAGTACAATATTTGAACATCATGTTTCGCAATATCTTTCTCTCGTCTTTACAATAGGGTTCCACTTTCTGCAGCAAATACAATTAATTACCATTACACATGTCTTATATCTAAAACTTAATTTATTAGCAGAAGGAAAATAGCTAAACTTATTAATTATTAACTCATAAATATGTGTTCATGTATCAATGACAGATATGTAAATAAAAATATTCTGTCATGTGGAAATCGAACCCACTACCATTATTAAAAAAGGCAGCAGCCCGCGATGGCCTCCAACAATTTATATTTTTCCTTTTCTTTTCCTCTACAGTACTTTCCTCTAAATTACTTACAGCACTTTAGTAATTTGACATAAAAAATCGACATCTCAGTAATTTGCAATTCAATGGGATTGAATTAAACGCTTTCTACGGAACACTTCAATACGCGGCGAAAGTTGGCAGTTTTGAAGATATGACTGATGGGAAAAAGATTTGAGATAGAAGAAAAGTATGTATATAAGTAATGATAGACTTGATATTATTTTATGAAATTACATCGTGACGCACTGGAGCAGCAAGAGTGGTTTTGGGTTCGAGGAAATGATTATAGATAAAGTACGAGAAAGCGGACGGAAAGTAGAGATCGGTGTGGTACAGAATTACGTGTCCTCTACCTACCCTACTGAATTTGCTGAAAAAGTGTGAACTGTTTTTCTATATTATGTATCATAATTTAAAATAATATATAATGTAACTTTAAATAATCTTTTAACTAATTCCTTAAAACATGAGAAATATCTGAATCACCAATCAAAAGTTCATTCATCTGGTCAGGTCATTTAGATACCATAACTAAGACTTAATGAAATATCTTCGAGCACGTAAGAATGTAATTTAAAGAACGTTTCATATTCATAAAATTATAATTTCTTTAATTAAGGTTCTCAAATTAATCGCCTCGACGCATTTATTGCCACGTAGCTTATATTTTACGTTTTTAGCACTTTACATTCATAGTATTTCTCTTTAACTTCACCTTGTATCCCGCGTATAACAGAATAGGTAGAGGGAACTTAATGTCAAGACACTCCGTCCCCCTCTCACTCTCCAATTTCGAAACATTGTGTGTTAAGAGGCGGAATTTAACGCTGCGGTTTGACTCGTTACCACATTTAATAAAAATAATTAATTTCCCCCAGTGGGGATTAAGCTCACAGCGGTCGCGTTTACAATAAAATGATATTAAAATTATTTTATATATTTTGAATATCCTTTGTTAAAAATTTATTACCATTTAACTCCAGTTAAGTGTGAGGATTACCGATACATTGTTTAATGCAGCAGACGTGAAAAGCAAGAATATCAAGTATCCCCCATCACAGGCGTATTGGAACCTGCGCGTAGCTTTGTAAGAAACTACGAGTATGACTCAATCGGTACGAGCGCTTGGAGAGCTTCAAAGATGTACGGGTTCTATGTAGAGCTGTCTATTTAAACAAATGTTACTGTATCATAACATTTACTATAAATATGCTTCAAATGCACAACAAACCGTGGAATCACTGTGCTTAATACCCCTAGAGAAACATAAAATGAACCTTAACATACTTAAAAATAAGGTACAAACTGCATTTGCCACAAAATTCAATTTAAAACTGGTCCATCTCCCGGGATTTAGCATTAAATTGGATTGCTTTCTGCAAGTTTACATTTGCATAGACAAAGAAGTAATGTGTTAAGCTAAATGTAGTGGGGGAACGCAGTGTTTACAGAGAGAAAGAGAAAGAGAAAGAGAGGGTGTGTTATTGTTTACTATTTCCTACCTACGGCTCCACTCGCCTGCTCAAATGACTATTACTATGAGATATGCATACGCGTGTAAAGATGACACTCTACTGGTGTAGAAAAGATGAACTCGATACAACTCGAATAACTTATAAAGCGTTCCTTGATAAATGGACTATCAGTACATCCTGACATTCGGACGTAGATTAAAAAAAAATGTCAAAACATTGCGAGATGAGTGGTGGAACTCAACGCCGCGCTTTGCCTTATTTGAGGAGTACACTAATTAAATTGTGACTTTGAAATTATTTTTATTATTTTGCTCATTTTCTTATATCATCACATTGTATCCCTAGCGGGGTAAGATAGATAGGACAGATAGAAAGGAGCGCCAAATGCTAAGATTTCTATAAGTCACGTCAAGCTCACTATCGTCAAACTCCTCATGCATGCACTCTAGTGGGACCTCACTCTTTTTACCTATCCAGTATTTTAAGGTAAACCAAGGCGATTTTTTGTCTCTTTTATTGTTTTTCCATAAATCTATTATTTTGCAGTCTTAAAATTTTGTACGGCATACAATGAACTTAGTGTCAAAACTCTCTGTTCTCTATATTGCCCGAGATTGTTACATTATGAAGTGTTGAGTGGATTAATTAAGTACTGCATCTCGCATACAGGCAAATAAAAATAATTCATATCCGTTTTTCGTAATTCGTAATTCTCCATCAAATCTACATTGTTCGCGCTTACACTCCGACGGTGCCATTACGTGAAACTTGTAGATAATATCGGGTCTTAGGTTATATTTTCTTAATCACTCACCCTGCTCTAAATATATCTGCTGTAAAAAAAGAAAAAAGAGAACGAGTCTGAATTTATTTCACTACTCTGAGACGTGACTAGTTGCATCGTCGGCAAACAAACGAACAAACTAACTATAACAAATATGAATTAAGAATAAAATCTCTTACATAAGATCTGTAATTGTTTACATGGCATTCCAATATTTCGATTTAAGATTTGAAAAACAAACAATCTATAAAGCAATTTAACCCTTATTTGCTAAACAAGAAGTACAATTTTCCTTTATTGAAGTTTGCATATATTTTTGCTAAATGCCAAGGAAATTGCTACTTACAAGGAGCTCTTTCAAGTTCTTTTTATTGGTGCCGATACAAATCTGAAAACATTACATTTTCTTTCATATCAACGAGACTTTGAGACGTAATTATAGTGAAGGTTACTTTTTTGTACACGAAATGTAGAAAGTGGGGAACGGAGTGTCGTAACTCTAGGTTCCCTCCGCCGACCCCGTTATGTGCAGGATACGGTGTGGAGCTGATTTTTATCTATGCTTAGATTATAAATATGCTTAGATTAGGATATGTGTCGTACGCAACTCGGATTATCTTAATTTGAACAAGCAAGTGAAGTAGGACGTCAAACCTAGTAATAAGAAATTTAAACATTTTTTTAATAAATTTGAAATATATATATTATTAACAGAACTACAGTATGGGATTTTAATCACGCATTCCATTTACATAGATATCATAAATTTATTTTTTTGGCTTTACGCTGAATCCCAATTTCTAAAATATTATGTGTCCCGTACGAGCGAACATTTTCCAAAACGAAATCGAACCCACCACCGCTGCGTGTCATACAGTGCAGTGCCATGCCGTCCGACTCTTACAGTCAGGTGCTATGCTACTGCACAATATTTATTAATTATCTTTTATTAAAAAATGTCATAAAATAATAATTTTATATAAAAGAACTAAATAAAATAACAAAAACAGACAAACACACAAACAGAAGGCTAGCTAGCATATGGAACTACATGGAAATACGAATAAATTTCATCGACATCTTATTTAGAGTTAGAAAAGTTCTTAAGCCCAACCCCTGCCCGGGGGACTAAGCGACCGACGACCGACCATTTACATAAATCACCAGATATAAATCTTGAAATAAATAAGTTTATTAAAGTGTTTGTTATGAAAACTTAATTTTCACTTGTTCTGTGATTGTGTTGTTTTTTTAGGGCTTATTATTAAGATAGTTTGTAACCTCCTTTCCATCGAAACTGTGTGTTTAGTGACGAAACTCAACGCTGAATTTTTGCTTAGTTGCGAGAGCAAGGAAATAAAAATAATTTGAGATGAATGATGAATTCTCCGAGAGTCAATCGAACCTACAACCCTTTCACTGTCATCATCGTGTGACCGAATGACTAGGTAAACTAGTTATTTTAGATTAACAAACAATTTCATTACAACATTTCAAAAATATACGTTATACGAGTAATATTCTTTTGCAATATTGTCTAAAATAATAAATAATATGAGATAAAATATTATTTTCCAACTTGCATTTAGAAGTCATACTTGTTCTCTGGAGAACATTGTTCTAAGAGGTCGGAGTAGACTGAAGCGGCAGTAAGACAGTTATAAATTACATAGAGTATTTATTATTTCAATATAATTCATTTTATTCTTGTTACTTTAACATTAATAATAAATAAAATTAAATCAGTTTCACGCTGTATCCCGCACATAGCAGGGTAGACAGAGGGAACCTCGGTGTTAAGACACTCCGTTCTCCACTTTCTGCCGAATTCTGGAGGCATTGTGTCGACACACACGGTACACGGTGACACTCAACAGTGCCAGAACTCAACGCCGCCCTTTGTTTCGACACCAGAGCGAAGAAATGAAAATATAAACGTAAGTAAATATTTCACTTCGTCGAATGGAGATCGAACCTATAACCGTCGGGTTACAGTCACACCCTTATGCTGCTGCGCTACGACGGCCCCTATAATATTATAAACTGAAAGCTTTCATACAATAGTGAAGAGGCCGTCAGGGTGGAATGAATCAGAATCTGACTGTTAACAAGCTGATTGTACGATCCCCATTTTATCTCCGAATAGGGAAAGTTCTTTTTAAAAACATGTAGGAAAAATAAATACATAAATAATACATACAAAATAATACATAAATTCTCCACTTTCTATGGGTTTTATCGGCCTCAAGTGTAGATTCTCTCTGCTTACTCTGCTATATACAGGATAATCATGAACTTAAAAACTATTAATGTACTTTCATATAGAATTTGTACCCATAACCACAATAACTATATTTTTATAGAAATATAATGTTGTCTAGAGTCTACGTCGCTCCAACTAAAGTGGTCTGCGGCGAGTTTCAACAAACTATATGGAAATTGTGAAGAGAGTTTGACTCTTCTTGCGTGATACTGCAGTGGGGATACATTTTATGAGAGTATCACCAGCTGTAATACAAATCAGCTTTGTATTGAGAGACTTATAATATTCAATTCTAAAAAATATTTATGAAGTAATTGAAAAGAGAGGCGGAGGGAGATCTCAGTATCGATGATCCCAAGTTCATCACTAGTGTATTAAGACACTGGATTCCCATTTCTCCACGGCCTCGGGGACCGTGGGGTCCACTTTTTAATAAAATTTAAAACTTTTCACTCACCCTGCACATAAAAATATGCCTACGATATATAACACACACTGAATACGAGTCAATTACAGCTTAGATATAAATAACGTGATCGCAAATTCTAATACA
Source organism: Heliconius aoede (assembly GCA_037355905.1). NCBI lineage: Eukaryota > Metazoa > Arthropoda > Insecta > Lepidoptera > Nymphalidae > Heliconius > Heliconius aoede. The sequence goes on from JBAIZZ010000027.1 coordinate 264,642, forward strand.
TCACATTTGTCAAGATTTATTTGTATTTTATGGGTGAACGCTGGAGACAGGATGAATGGGTTTCCTGCGATGCACTTTAGAAAAATAATAGCTTTATGTTTTAGACGTACGGGTTACGCTATGTATATATTATATGGCGCTACTTCACTCGAAAGTAGTGTGGGTAATGCTTAAATTATTAGAGACAACGCGTGAAACTCAATACTTTCCAAATTAGACGGAAAGGGTAGCACCAGGTTACCCCTGCATAACGTTGTGTCCGGGGAAAAGTCGAATAAAAACAGTTTCTTATTATTATTATTTTTGAATAAAAAAGGAATAATTATTAGGCAGGTATTTCGAAAAAATATTGCCAATTTATATTTGCAATTTCGGAACTTTTATAAGTTCCGAAATTAGTATAAAGCGGACAACCGACTCGCACTTGACCGGTTTTTTGAACTACAATATCAAAGAATCAAATTTATAAATTTATAACAAATTTATAAATCTTCGTTCTGCTAGAGGTACAAAAATATAATATCCTTTTCATATATATTCTTTCAGGTCATTTGTCAATCGCGAGTTATTGTTGAAGGCTACACACTCGTATAGAACAACTGCAAACATAAATACTATATTTCTTGAGAATTAAATATTGGACTTACTCGCATTTATAATATATTTCTTATTTTTACCTTCAGGCTATAGCGGAAATTGTGTTCAAACACTCTGTTCTCTTTTTTCCACCGATACTTGGGATTTTGGTTATTGATTGGCGCAAGTCAATGCCGCCAATTTGTTGTTAAAAATTATTTATTAATTTTTTTGTTTGCATAGGTCTAAAAGTGTCAATTTTTAAATAAAACGACAATATTTTTTGCACATTATAATATCGATATGTTGTAGTATAATTAGTACACAGTTTTGTTGTTTGTACGCAAAGTGTTATTTTACATATAATACAACGGTTGTGAGTTTGATTTCCTCTCAAGATAACGAATAAAGGCAGACAAGGCATCAGGTCTCCTCTGGCTACATGGCTGGTTTCATGCGGGATACAGAGTGAAGGTAAGCAAAAGAATATCCATATAGATATACCACCCACCGAGTATATTATTTTATGTCTTTAAACAATAAATATAGCTTTATTTTTCTTATTCTTTACCAGTAATAAGTTTTCTCGTATCCTTAGACGTATTTCACGGTATCGTAGCTCTCGTCTCAGAGATTATCTTGGTCGGCGAATCCAACTTTATTATATTAGTATTAGTTTGAAATGTTGAAAATATATAGGAATGTTACCAACCACAAAGTTTTAGAGAGTTACATTTATAAGTAGGGTTTTACAGAACACTTCTAGATTCAATTAATGACATTCCATATGATGTTTCAAAACAAAAGATTGTTTGAATTGTTATTTAAAACATTTTTTAGCAGACTATAAAATTTATTTATTTATTTTACCACAGATTATCTCTGTCTAGCTAGTTTTTGGTTACAGCCACGAATTTAATTCTCACTTTAATTACCCTAAACTGTACATATATACTCGTAGGTTTTCGATCCGTGCTCTTTGTCTTGTTACAAATTCTAGAGCGAAGAAATGAAAATAATAATTATAATTTCCCAAGTGAGAATCGAACTCATAACCGTCGTTTCACGTCACGTCACGGCGCCATGACGACCTCTTTGTATTAAAAGTCGGTTAAATAATATAAAAGGTGCTCGTCTCTAAGGAAATCCAAAACAAAAGTTGAGCAATAACAAGAGAAGTAGAAGAGTAGGTACTTATTCTCGACGACGCGACGTCTTGTTAAAAAAAAACTTTAAATATTATTTTTGTCTTTTTAAGCAGCTTAGTAGTAAACGAAATGTTCATAATATTTTTGAAGTCATTGTGCTCTGAGGGTCTGATACATTAGTTTCATTACCTCGCTCTAATAACACGGCAAAGTGTGGCTTTGAGTTCTCCGTCACTCAACATGCAATTGAGAGAGTGCAGTGCAGAGAATGCAGTGTTTGGGATTGCCTGCACCTTGCCAACAAAACAAATAATAATATCCACATCTACCAAAGATTTCCAAGGCACAACGCAACGCTACTCGTAATTGCTCAGAAAGTAAAGTAATAACAGAGTTTGCGAGATGAAACAATCTCGTATACGAGTATCGCTCCCGCAAGAGCCATGTGGCATTTATTTATTTATTTATTTACTATGTTTTGTAGTGCCCAAAAGAAATTACTTTTATTATATTACATATTATGTAGATGTATTAATATTACGAGGCCGTCGTGGCGTAGCGGCCCGAGCGTGTGTTAGAAAAATCGTAGAGAATATAATATGTTTCTTTCATTTACTATTCCATTAAATAGTTAACCGTTTCTAGATATGTAGAAGTTAACTGAAGAAGAAATGTTTAAGTAAAATAATAACCTTAACACTATCGCTGTACACATGTCTACGTGGAAATTAAATATTGTTGTAACATAAGAGCTTGGATTTCTAGTCTCATATATAATATACTTACTTGCTCACTATTATCTTGTTAAAGTAATATTGGTAACTGACACAGTAAATCGCCTCTAAAAGTTTAATTTAAGATCGTTGGATCCGAGGCTTGAGTGAAGGTACCTTCTAATTAAATTACGCTAATACAAATCTATTATATTCTAATATACGTTTCAGTAATATTTTCAGTTTAAAAATGAATACAATTTATATCAATGAAGCCTCATGGAGATTAATTGCCGGAAATAAATAATTCAATTAAAAAGAGAAATTGTATGAAAAAGAGAGATTTGTTCTTAATTTTGCTTATAATTAACCGCACTCGATATTCGTAATTGAATCTAAAACAAACATAAAGCCTACGAGTATATTATAGCAATTTATCTAAATTGAAGTTATATTTTTGCAACAAAGTTCTAATATCATATATTTTTTAAATCTTTCACGATTTCAATACTTCGGTCGGTTTAATATTTGTATTTATTAAAAGATCGTGTAAATCCGGTATTAAGAATATGTTAACAGATTTTGCTCCGCCTTCCTGTAATAAATAACCTTTCAAGGGTTTTATTTTTAAAAATGAATAGTATATTTAATAATATAAACAAAACATGGTTTTTGTAACAAATTATCGTTCGTAATATTTAATCATTGTTTATATATAAATATATCATTGTTTACTGCTTTAATTATCATTACTTTTTATAGAGAGAGAGAGAGATAGTTAACAAAAAAATCCATTAAAAATAATCGAATATTAAAAATCTTAAATCTATTGCTAGAGTACCACCACCACTATCACTAGAGCAAAAAATACGAAGTCACAGGATCAATTTTCAACGATTAACTTTCAATATATCCTGAACAATGAAAAGTAATTAGTAGAAGCGCCCAATCTGGCGAATAAAAAACATCCATTCCCTTTGTTGAAAAAAAACTCATCAGCCCCAATTCCAGGACACTTGAGAAAAATCTATTAAACGAACGCAACGTTTGATGATACGTAAGGCTCTGTGTTCATATCTTAATATTTTAAAATTATTATTGGAATTACTAGACATTATATGTGGGGCTTTTGTTCTACAAAGCACTTCCTTATGGATATATCTAGTGCAGAGCTGTAAGATATATAAGTCACGTAATTAATTTTTTTTTCGTTAATTACACCATTGGTTGTAATATAAAACTATATTTTAAAAATATATCGTTATAAATTAATGTAAAATAATATAAACCGATTAAAAGTAATATAATAATCGGGATAGCAACGTGACTCCAGCCTTATAGAACTCCCAATTGGAAGTTCGACGGAAACACGCAATATGCTGTCGATAATCTGTGAACCAATTTAGGGGTCATTTTTAATATCCGTCTGGGGTCAACAGTCCCTTCACACGGCAGCACCAGCTTCTCCGTTAAATTGAATTAGCTCGATTTGTAGACCTCGTCACGGTCTGAAAGAACGTTTTCAATACTCCTTATTGAACCATTAGGTGTAATGGCTTCAACAATAGAGCATTACAATTTGTCTCGTCGCTTCGTGTATCGGCTTAAATCAGAGTTCCGCGGAGAAAGACAAAGTGGCTCTTATTCAGAATGCGGCAAAGTATTTTTTTGGACGCGAGAGTATTCGATGGTGTTCCAATTGAGTTTATCGCCGGATATTGCAAAGTGGTCGTAGTTACACAATGTGTCGGCAGGCAGGCGGGCAGGCGGGCAGGCATTGACGCGACCGGCTGCGGGATTGCGGCCGATTGTGTTCGGTACCAAACCGAAATTAATTTTATTAATTGCCACATTGAGTTCAGGAGCACTCGCATGTATGTATGTACTTTGTCCATTAAAATGAAGCTCGGATGGAACTGATTTAACCGCACATTATTCACTAAAGTTATATAAAGTAATATTAATTTTAAATGTTTTAAAAGCCGTTCGTACATCGCTGTATTATGCATAAAAAGACTTACCTGGAGGACATATACATTCTGCGACATCTCTGGTGTCTCTCTTCAGAATTTCTTCTCTTGGTTGATGAAAGGTGAAGGCTGTATCTTCTACCTGCAAATGCCATTCTTCCAATCGTTTGAGGCGTTGCTCCAAACGCTGCTGTCTTACCAAACTGTAGCCACAGATTATCAAAGTAAACGCACAGAAACACCATTGCACTACACTATTTAAACAAGATCTCTTCTCACTAGAGTTTCCCATTTTCAAAGATCTGTTTGCACCATTTCACTGTCCAATCCATCAAGGAACTGCTCTGGAAAACCTGCAATTTTCCAAACTTAGACTATGAAATAACTTAAATTTTTCTTCAATATGAATATTTACAGTAATCGTATCGTAATCAAAATTAGGAACAGCTATATTTATATATAAGCAAATATATTTTTGGACCGTGTGGTCTTGCTAGACTGTACAGAGGCACTGTGCGCGTACATCGGTCCCTCGGGAAAGGAAGTCGGCTGTCTGACGCTAACCGCCCTTCTAGTTGTGTCGATTAGTCGTCGAGTACCCTTCCGAACTTTGATAGACGTGTTACATTGTCACGGATGTTTACTGTTTAGTTGATTTTGGTGTCCAAGCCGAACGGAAATATTTATATGACACTTCATGTTCTGTATATCAAAAGTACCGCAAAATTACATACTTAAGATGGGATGAGAGAGTTTAAAGAGCTAGAGTACACCTTTTCCGTGTGGCAGGTTTGGAGGAACATGTTATAATACTCTTTTATCCGTTCTTCGCCTGATTTTCAGACATAATTTTAATACAAAAACGGCGAATCCAGATGACACACAGTTTAGTTTTTTTTTCGTTCTGGGCTCCGGATGTAGGTGTTGCGTCCAATTGGTTCCGCCTCTTATCACACAATATATCTTAATTGGAGGAAATTGGGGAACTGAGTTCAAAGGAGCTTAGCAATCATGGAAATTTTCCAGAAAAAAAAGTATATTTGCATTAATTTTGATAGATTGCTACAGTATTACTGTCCACATTGGAAACACATTGGAAACACATTGGAAAGAAACGATAACGGGATAAATATAATCTAAGTAAATTAAATTTCAAAATATAACATAAAATAATTTAATTATAACTAACATAATCCATAAGAAAAATTGCTACTAACACATTAACTCTTATGTTTAAATCTTTAATACATTTATATCTGAAATAAAATATTCTTATTTTTATTTATTTATCAACTTCGTAATATAAAAAATTTAAATCTGAAATTGATCACACCTTTTTATAAAAAAATATAATTAAATCACCTTCACGCTGTTTCCGGCACACAGCAGGGTAAAGAAACTCCTTTCCCCACTTCACGGCGATTTTGTGAGGCATTGCGTGTTGAATAGCGGAACTCAATGAAACTCTTTTCCTCGACACCAGACCGAAGAAATAAAAACATAAATTTAAATAAATATTTCACTCCCTCGTGTGAGGATCGAACCCACAACCATCGCGTTACGGTCACACCCTTGTGCCGCTTCGCCACGACGGCCTTTTTATATTTGTTCTATAAGAAAAATATAAATCTGTTAACATATTCTTAATACCGGATTTACACGATCTTTTAATAAATACAAATATTAAACCGACCGAAGTATTGAAATCGTGAAAGATTTAAAAAATATATGATATTAGAACTTTGTTGCAAAAATATAACTTATAGAACAAATATATTTTTAATATAATTAAAAATATTCATAAAATGTTATCAAATCAAAAAAGACCTACAGTATCTAATTAAATTAATTTACTAAAATACATCAACTATTTATTTTTAAAATATTAACATTTTTAAAAAGGGCTGTGTAGTCGTTTCCTGTCAAATACTCGTAACGTTATATTAGCTTCCCCTAATTTGTGAGCTCGTTTAGTTCGCAGCCGCCATTAGCATATATATTGCATATAAAGTATAATGCTACATGTCCTATACCTAGTATTGTTTTATATTTACTAAAATTTTATATCGAAGCCTTCGTTACTCGCGTAGGCTTAAAAACTTTATGTGTGGATTCTTAGTAAATAAATTTAGGGTAAAATATATGTAAAAAACAGCCTGACAGAATGATTTCTCCACATAATGAAATGCGGAAAATTCCTGGTGAGAAGGCATTCCGTTTGCAATGCATCTAGATGCCGAGTGGCCGAGTCCAACGCTGAACATATTTTTTAAGATCTACTATGGTAAGTGCGTGTATTCTATTTATCTTCTTTTATTTCTTGTCATTTTGTCATTTAAATGGTATTTCAATGCTAAGACACCACTATAAAGTGATAAGACGGTAACAAAGTTTTTATATTTTTGAAAAAGTCATCGTGGTGCAGCGTGCCACTGTAAACGTGACAGTTGTGGGTTCGATTACACTTCGGTGGAATTAAATTTTAATGATTCCATTTCTTAACTTAATAGCGAGGCAAATCGTGACATTCATTATCGCGAATACTTAACACTCGGTTCCCGGGTTCCCCCTCTGCCTATCCTGCTATACGTGGGATACAGCATGAAGTAAAAAAAAAATACTATTTCGTCAAAGGTAACAAAGATAGGTACGTACTACTGCCAATGAATCATTTTCCTATAAAGCAATGTACTCCTGATATAAACGTTTCTCGTCCTGCGCCTCAGATAGTGTGATGAATGACTGTTCGACGCTGAGTTAAAGCGACATTTTATCGCCTCTAAGTCAGGCTCATCCCGAGATTACTTTCTCTTTACTATATTATTATTTATTTTATAAAATTCAATGTTTGAAAAATGTCTGCACAGTTATTGTGGCGATGTTAGAATGTATTATTGTGCATGATAAATTTATTTAGCTCCGTATTAGCACGGTAGGCAGAGAAAACCTAATGTCAAGACACTCAGTATCAAATTTTTGGCCCAATTTTTGAGAAATTACGTAATAGGCGGAGCTTAACGCTCCGCTTTATCTTATCACTAGAGCGAAGAAATGAAAATTATTAATTCCATCGAAAGGAATCGAACCAACGACCGTCGTTTTTAACATATCATAGTCATTATGTCGCTGTGCTAAAAGCTGTGCCGCTAAAATACAGCCTTGTAAACTTCCTCGATTTCAATTAGAACTAATTAATAATTGTTCAGCTTTATAATATTAATATTAGTTTAAAACATAGCTGTTATAATATATAGTTTAAACTAGCGTGTGGATGAAGTAACAGAAAAGCGACTCCGCGGTCGTCCGAAGCGGAAATAAAACAAATTTCCTGTTGCTCGCATCGGATTGACATGATGTGAGGAGTGGGTCACACTTGTGGACGCGTCGGTAAATTCATTTTTATTTAGTTCAATATTATTTTAGTTTAATGTATTTAACTAAATGTAGATGATTATTGTTTGTTGTATTTCATATATAAGCATGAACGTGTAACGAAGTTGTAGTCGTCGTGCATTCGAGTTCTTATTATTTTCTTGTCTTGGTGACAAGCCAAAGCACAGAAAATGGAGAACGGAGTGCCTCAACACTATGAAAGTACCCCTTTAAGCAGGATCCTCTGTCATTTCCAGTATTTTAAGTCAATATCCTGTATATAGCAAGTAGTACCTACCTACTACATACAGAAAGTGTATGTGATTTTCTATAAATGATTGGGATTATTTTGTTAGGCCCACTCGCTTAGGTAGTTAAGATACGCAATATCTTAAAAATTGAGCGGTAAGTGGTGAATAAGACACATTTCATTTAATACAATGAAATAGTTAAATTATACAAACTTTACAGACAAATCGTCAAAATGAAAGTAGGGATCCGACCCCCCCTTTCACTCCAAATGCACAACTTCCCGCGAATCGTCTAAAAGGATAATAAAATAGCGACTTGTCTCAAAACGATTCAATTCTAAATTCCGATATCGAATAGCCAAAGTTGACGAAAAACCGAACAGTTTTACATCACAAAGACGTGTTTGGTAAAAAGAATATCGTACATTACTTTACAATTATAAACGAAATCGAACCTTATTTTTAGTGTAACAAAGTTTAATTTTACTTCAAGCATTATTTGTAGGATCGTGAAATTTCAATAAGGGATATTGACTCTTATTTCAATATACATATCGCTTAAAGTCTTATTTCGTTTTCTAAGTTAGAGTTCTAGTTAGCTCACCAGACCGGGTGATGCTGATAAAGGCCGATTCTCGTTTTTTAATCGAATTACCCGTCCGAGTTCGTTTACTATTTGTTACTCATTTACCTTCGACCGCGCCATTTTCATTTTTAATTGGTTTTTTCGTGTAATTGGATTATATGTTACATATGTACTCCACTATAGAGTGGAGGGGTTCGATCGCCCACTCGAGGAGACCAAATATTTATCTAAATTTATATTTCCATTTCTTGGTGTTCTTCGTTTTGTTTCCCTCTGCCTTATTTTATTTTTTAATTGTTTACTTTTTAAAGTGTTTTTTGATACCTTAGAACGAAACATACTTTTCAGAATGAACTGGCGCTCTTCGGCAACTATCGAATATCATTTATATATTTAAACGTTTAAAAATACCTTTCAGAAACAAAACTAATAAGATGCTTTCAATTCAACTGTAACCATTATCTTTATACAACGACACCCCTGATCCCAAACATGTCCTTAACGAGGGTAAATTAAAATTCCTCACCCGTTTTACAATAAAGTGGGGTAAGCCCACGATGTACGGTGGATGAGGGACAAAAGCTTTTATTTTTAACGCATATTTTAGATTATTTATTCATGCCACAGGCTCACAAGCGTGCAATTATAAACGCGACAGGTTTTCGGTTCGATTTCCACTCGATACAACGAAATATTAAATATTTTCATTTCCTCTCTAATGAGTTGCGCTACTCAATACGCAATGTCTCAAAAAATCGACAGAAAATCGAAATCAGAAATGTATTAATGGGACTAGAGTGTCTATCAGTTCCCTGTGCCTATCCTGCTATGCACAGGATACAACGTGAACAAAAAATGTAAAAATCTTATTCAAGAATAGTCTTCAAAACAAGGTTAAAAATTTTAATCTTAAACAAAAAAAAATAAACTACTTAGATAGACATTTGACGGATATAGACAGTAGTTGATCTCTGAGCAGTGTATGGGACTTGCGACTCTTAAACCGGAAAAGGTTTCTCTTTGAGTTTTGTCTTTTCATTTAATTTTCAGTTAACATTTTTACCTCTCTTTAAATGAACTTAAACGCTCACATCCGCTGGCTGAGTTTCCACTAGTGTCATCGAAGTATAAGATAGAAAAAAATACAATTGTGTGCGCTATTTTACAACGAGTAGGGTAGAAAGCTTACGTATAGCAAGCCACTCGTTTTGCATTTCTAAGCCACTTTACTATTAACAGTTCTTTGCGCCTATCCTGCTTTATGCGGGATAAAGCGTGAAACTAAGTAAAACATTCTAAATGGTCGAAGTCTAGCGCCTCTAGAATATCGTAATTTCTCGTGCAAACGTATTGGTAGTGACTAAATAGTTACTAATTTATAGGTTAGCTGATACAAGATAACAAGTTACTGTTATTTAATTACAAACGCCGAGGGCTTATTGTTGGAAAATAACGTGACTCATGCGGCGATGTTTCACGATTTTACATCTATTTTGTGTATTTAAATGTTTCTGTATATATACATTTAAATAAAGACATTTATCTTTTTTTCAGCTTCACGCTGTATCAGACACTGTTTCAGCGTCGCGTTACAGTCACACCCTTGCGCCACTGCGCCACGACGAACAAAAAAAAGTATATTAATCGTGTGTAGTAGTCATTATTCATGATACAATTACCATTTACCAAATAAGCAAAAAAAAAAAAAAAAATAATAGTTTGCTTCATATAATTGAAATTTTAATATAAATTTAGTGCACGCAAATGGAGTCGTTAATCTGTTCTGATTGTGATTCATTGTTAGAGCGAACTAAAATACACGAGACTAATGAATATATGGGATGTGTTAACAAACTATGGACGAAAATGAAAAAAACGCCAATTCATGTATATTCAGAGTATTCATATAGATTTTAATACACTAGTTGCCGCCCACTACTTCGTTTTACCGGACTATGAAACGTTACTCCCTTTTTGAAAACGGCATAGTTTCCATAGAAATATGGGGAATTTTCGTGGCACTCTACTACTGTGCGATTTCGTTGGAACCTCTAGCAGTTTTTAGGTCAGTCGTGGCGCAGGAGCGCAAAATGCTACAAAATCGACTGGCTGTGGGTTCCATCCCCACTCGACGAGAGATATTGTATAAGAAATATTTATTTAAATGTATATTTTCATTTCTTCGCTCCTGTTGAGTTCCGTTACTCAACATGCAATGTCTTAATAGGAGTTTCTCTCGGGATACAGTATGAAAGTGGTCAGGTGTTATTTCCAGGTCGATATGAAATGGGTACATACATAAAGTGCGTCTATCTTCGTTTTAAAGAGAGGCAAACACACCTATAGCTCCTCTGGTCGGAGTCGAAGGCGGCAGTTTTTTTAACCTCACGGCTTTGGATAACACTGTATTCCGAGTATCTACTATACGCGTTAAGCAGAGGGAACTTAGCGTTCAGGCACTCTGTTCCTCGCGTACCACTTTATTTACAACATCGTGTGTAGATTTCTTAAAAAAAGAAAAAACTCATTTATTATCTTATATGAGAATCGAACCCACAATGAATGCAATTGAAAGTCAAATAATTTGCCACGACAGCCTTTTTTTCCTTTAAGTATGTACATACATATTCCCATATATATTATATTCGAATAATATTCATAATAGATATTCAATAAATTCTCCCGGAGCTCGTATCATAGAAGCATAATCCAGAGCGCTCCGTAAATTGCTGTCATTTAGCAAGAACAGTGTTCAACGCAAGTTTGTACGTTAACAAATAAAATCGCTTTCTTATATATTTCAAGATATAACATAATATATACATGAATCAAGTTTAAAACGAAAAAATGTAAATATATATATATATATATATATATATTTTAGGAGTAAAAATCGAATCCACAACTATAGACAGAAGTTGTGCCATTGTGGATAACCATAATAATACAATCACGTGGAAACCTCATAAATTTCATCCAAATTAGGCACAGCTCACATATATACAATATTTAGTAACCAGACAACAAACACCATTACAATATTTGACGACATGCAGCATGTCCTCGGCGAGAATGGAACCAACGATTAATAAGTTCATGTCAGTTCTATCATTTCTTGACGCTGGTAGACAAATAGCGGCGTTGAATTCTGCTAAGTAATGCGCAGTGTCTCGAGAACTGGCCTGAGAAAGTAAAAATAATTTAATTATATTTAAAATAGTACTACTTCTAGTTAGGAAAAATATTCTCGCCAGACATCCTGCAATGTCATGTCAGAGGAATATAAATAGAAAACATCGTTGTATGACTCTCCGCCTTAAGCTGAGCGTGTACCGCGGTAGCGGAGCGGAGCGGGCCCATTGACGACTACTGTGATCTCGCAAGAGTAAACTACGCACTTGTATTTTCACCAATGGAAAGTCGAATTGAAAGGCTTGAGCGAGTAAAACGCACTCGTTAGTGCGTACGTAGTAACGTAGTTAAATAATTACAAAATAGAAAAGTATTTGTTTGTTGGTGTAAATTTAAACTTATTTTATTTAAAATTCCGTTCCGCCTACCCTCTCTATACTAGCAATATAAATTAGTTGTAACAGGCAAATAAGAATTTCGACGTAGCTTGATGAGAACGCGTGGCTGAGTGGTCAGAGCGCCTAGACAGTTTCCATGGGACGCAGGTTCCACCAGCTACGTTAAACATTTTATACTTTTTTTTAATTAGAATTCTTTTCTTTCTTAAATGTGATATAACACTTTAAAAATGTTAAAAACGAATCAGTTGTTCCCGAAATAGTTGCGTTCAACCAAACAAACACTTCAGCTTTAGAATACTGATATATAGGGTGTTTCAAAAGATCAAAATAAATATAAATATTTGTTTATCTTAGAATTACAAGACGGTATCGGTGTGACCTACCGTATTCTCTTTCGACTAATTTCGTCGCTACACCTATTAATTCATTAATTACTTGATCGAGTAGACGCTGATAAAAGCATTCAGATTACATTATCTATACTTAGTTAATTTTCGTGCCTCTTACTCGGTAATGCTCTGAATTCTGGGATGTACAATTTACGTTAATAGACGTATATTTCTTTTTATTCTTTTTTAGTTTCACGTAGGGTTGGCAGAGAGAATCGTCCGAAGAGAAGAAATTCCGTTAAGCGCTTTCCATTCATATTTCCTGATATTGAGTGTTGAGTGGCGGAGCTCAATACTGAGCTATGTTTTTTGTACCATAGCGCGAAAATAAAATAATTCATTCCTCTTAATAGAAATTGAACCCATAATCGGTGAAGAAAGTGTTTTTTCTCACTCTCGTAACAACAAGACAAGGTGCGGCGTTGAGGACTGGCATTCAATTTCTTTTGCTAATTGATCGGAAAGTGGGGAACGGAATATTTCAAAAGAACCCGGTCTTTCTGTCTACTATCCTATACGTGGGATACAGTATGAGGGTGAAAATAAAGAATCCTAATGTACAAGGAAAGACTATATTTACTTTTCATACTTGTTTGCGTTTGCAAATACGTCATTGTAGCACCAAATAAGCGATAGAATGATTACCAAACAATTACTTTCCCAAGAAAACCGCCGTAAAACACTCGAACATAAAATATCTTTATGACGCCGGAAAGGAAAAGAAATTACTTTGAAATTTAAATTTTATGAGACGTTATATTTCAAGACGCTGATCCAAACTCTAAATTTCTGTCCATACAAAAAAGCTCGTTTAATGATTGTAAAATAACAGTTGTTATTATTTACCGGACTCTTATTTCCTCGTTTTTACTGCATAAGTTACATTATAAGAGTTTTCTTATTTTACTTAATACTAGAGTATTTCATGGCTTTGACTGATTGTTAATAATTTAATTTTATTTTTACAGTTTGGACAGCAGATTTTTAGAGTACCTTTATTCTGTTTTCTCTCTGTGTAAAAATATTTAAAGTTATACATTTAAAAATAGTTGAATTGATGGTCTGAATAAGTAAAAATCTAAATCTATCATTTCGAAAACTACACTTTTACAGTTCTACGAAAAATACAGGAAAAAATCATTTTTGGCAAAATCTCTTTTGTTGACAGACAAGACAAAGCTCCAATTTCAGGATGGTTTTTCTTTTTCTCGTGTAGTAATAAAATAAAGCCCGGCATTGAGTTCCGCCACTCAACACACAATGTCCAGAAAATTCTGCGAGAAGTAGGATGTAGAGTGTCTAAATACAAGGTTCTCTCTACTTACCCTGCTAAACGCGGGATAGAGCATGAGGGATGAAAATAATTAATTCAATTCCAACAAACTATTTGACTAGTATGTTCCGTACACAATACATACATACATGCATACATACATACATGCATCGATGTCGGCTGGAAGACCAAAAATTCAGGTAAAACTGCATTACTCGGTCTGCTAAGCCCGGCAGTCTCGTACGCGTCGTACAGCCTTTTTAGAATCGATTAAAACTTTCATAGTACGACTCGCTTTTTGTATTTGTTATCTTTTTTATTTAAATAAATGAAATGAATATAATGAATGAAAGATATTATCCAGGAATTACAGTCGAGACTGTCGTGAATCATCCACAGCACAGCACAGCACAGCACAGCACAGCACAGCACAGCACAGCACAGCACAGCACAGCACAGCGCCTGATTGTATTCCCACTACAGGAATTGATTATTTTACTTACTCAATGTCTAAAATATTGGGCAATGCTACATGCTCTTACATACGGCATACAGCGTGAGATTGAGTGAGTGGGAATCGAATTCACAACTGTCGCATTTGCAGTGTCACGCTATGCCACTTTGCCACGATGGCCACGTCTGACTTATTTCACATTTTTATAATATACTATATTAGCCCAAAAATTTTATTTATCATTTACAATAAGAAAAGCTATGCTCAGTACAAACAATCAAACAAAATGGATTCCTTAAATGTAAGCTTAAGCGCTCATTTCTACGCTTTCTAGAGTAAAAGCAATAAAATAACCATTTCAGCTTGTGGCGTGTTGAAGTGTGACTACTTGTACTAAAATAACTTATAGAGCTGGCTTGTAAATACTCCATATACAAATATTAACAACTCCATTCATGTTAATTGAAAAACCTAATTACTCCCATGTAGGAGAATAGCAATCAGAAGAGCAATAAGAGGACTTCTCAAAATACCTGCGGACATAATGAGAAGCATTTCGTATTTTGCGCAAATTAAATAAATAATGACCTGCACTATTAAGTTAGTGAGGCATACTGTCTTAACTACATTAGACTAATAGTCCTCAAAATTTCAGCTTTGCTAAAATGATGTAGGTCTGGCGGCTCTGGGATCCTGGACTAATACTTATTTCAATTCTACGAGAGGAAATCGAACCCCTAACCTGTCGCGCTTATAGTCAAACGCTCGAGCCATAGTTTCACATACAACATCATGTTGTAAACTATATAAACAAAAATATATACCACACTAAAAACACATTCTACCAAAAAATGTGTTCACTCATGAAATTGTAACTGAATGTGCATTCAACTTGAATCACGAAACACGACGACAACAAACATTTAACAAAAAACGTTGCTTCAAAAAGTATATTTAAACTGTAAACTAGCGAGGCCACTGACACTGTCGCGCGTGTTCACTTAGACCACTTTTGGTCTAACAACGCAAACGTATTTCATCTGCCTATGAATTGCTGGGAAAAGTTACACAATCATATGAACAACGTACAGAAAAATGAATTTTGTATTTTTTTAAGTGAGGCGTAAACGTGGTGGTTTGTGGGTTTAATTCGTGGGAATTAAACTCACAAACCACAAGTTGTTGAGGAATTGAAATAATTAATATTACGTAGTAAAACGTAGCGTAAATGTGGGGAATAAGCGGAGTGTCTTGACAGGTTCCCTCTGCCTACCCTGCTGTGTGCGGGATACAGCGTTTAGCTGAAGCTGAAAACGTAACGTTGAGTGCCGCTACTTAACACGCAATGACAATTTTAACACCTGCCTACCCTGCACCTAAAAAAAATAGATTTGTATTCCACATATAGCAAGGTGGACTGTCTTTCGTGGGGTCGTTCCCCCACAAACTTGGCTTCTGAAAAACTCCGATTTACCCCATTAAAATAATTCAAGATCAATAGATTAGACAAAATAAAACAATATTTAAATTAAATTTGTATTTACGTAAGTATATATATTTTTTCATTGCATAAAAATATCTAATACTAACCTACTTAATTAGTTTACTTAAGAACTATTCTAATGTTAAGTAACAACAAAACAATGATAATATTGTTATTTTCTAATTACTTGAAAACAACAACACTTTTGAAACTTGCAATTTTGATAACATTAATCTACTTTTAATGTCAATGATAAGTGTCAGTATCGGAAAATATTTTATAAGAACCGAAAGGTTTATTGTTATGAATATTATTCGAGGCCAAATATCCGTACAGATTATTGTAATTTCTCTGAAATCCATAAAGTCCAGGTAAGTATTGGCCATAGTTCGACAAGAACACAGCTAACAAAGAATCGACAGGAATATGATTTAGACTATTGTAGCTGAGAGGAATTCTTACTGGCACCTGCATATAAACATAGTCGTGGTCAGAATTTCTACTATTCTGACGTAATGAGATTGCATAATTTGGTAGCTGGTCACTAGTTCGAATATTATAATCAGCTAGGATACTAAAAAGATTCTTCGTAAAGTTATTCTTCTCTTCTCGTCTTTTGATCTCGGCTTTAGGTTTTGCATAAAAATATCTAAATTTAGTTTCTTTATCTTCAATTTGTTTGTCAACTTCTCTTATATCTTCGGTAACATCGTAATTGGAAGATATTTTAGTTATTTCTTGACTATTTTTGTTTTTTAAATTGTTCACTGTATTAATGTCAGACAGGTCAATCTCATCAACTTTTTTAGCTTTCCTTATTTTTTGTTTTTGCTCGGAAATACCTTGTCGATCAAAATTATTTGATATTAATTGACTTTGATTATCTAGATCTGCAAAAAAAAAATTTTAATCACATTCAAAAATATTTTTTTTTAAATATCAGCTATGCCATGTGAGTACAATAATAATATAATATAGTACAATACAAGCACAAAAATAATACATAATTATTATTGAACTTTATTATTTCTAAACGACTCTGCTCTCACTATAGCAGGGAAAGCAGCAGAAACCTAGTGTTAAGACACTCCGTTCCTAATATTAGTGCCCTTATTTTGTAAGACTATAGCTCTACACATTTATTGGCCAGTTAAATATATTTATAAACATACCATTACTCGGAAACGGGGTAACATCGTCGTTCTCTCTAATATATTGCTTAGTTTCTTTTAGTTGGATTTGCATCGCCCTTCTCTGAGACTCATGTATATCCGGGCGTACAGCGAGTGCAGGACTTGGAATGTTCCGAGGGTATTTAATGAAATTTTGTAATTCAGCTACTTTTTCGTTTGTCACGGGTCTCCAGCCATTGTTTGAAATGTTCTCCAGTGAGTTTGTCACAAAGAAACAACTCGCCTGGAATAATGTTCATTAATTATATGTTTAATTGTGTATAAGCAAAAGATTTTAGTGTGTTTTCGTGAGTGCAATATAGATTTCCTGTTATTTTAATTTATCTTTAATCTACAAAGAGGCCCAATATTATTTTTTACCTCACAATTTTTGCCCACTTGGCGTTTATTTGACCATAAACGCCATATGCATGCATAAACGCAAGGGAAAAACATATTTATAGTCAAGCTGAAGGGAACTTTGTAATATATAATCATTATGGAGACATGTTTTACGCCGCGCCAACGCCGCGCTTTATTCTTCCAGAGTGGAGATATGAAAATAATTTAAACATACATATATGTTAACCAGAGTCGGGATCGAACCAACAATCATCATGATAGCAGTCAAATACAGTCCCACTGCGCGTCTTGTACGCGCAAGTAACTCGTATATTGCGTGTAACATTATAATAAGAAAACGCTTTTACGCAGAGTACTTTAACTGTAAGCACTCAACACAATATCCACTGCGGACTGCAGTCGTACTGTGAAATGAGGCGATCTAAATACAACGGCTCGGGATAAAATGTTTTGGTTATGTATATAAGATTATTTTAAAGGAAAATATTAATTATATATTTTTTTTTCAGCCTCACGTTGTATCCCTGCTATGGGGTGGAAGGTAGGCAGAAGGAGCCTAGTCTTAAAACACGAAACAAGAATTTCTGCCGAATTCTGGAGGCATTGCTTGTCGAGTGGCGGAATTAAACGCCGCTCTTTGACTCGACACCACTCAAATAAAATTTCGTATATTATTATATGAATATTTTAAGATGTTATATTACAAAGCTTGAGGTTGAGTTCCACCACTCAGCACTCAATGATAAACAATAGGAAAGAGTCGGGCGGAAAGTAGGGAGCGGAGTGTCTTAACACTAAGCTCCCTCTGCCTACTCTACTATGCGGGGCTATATAATTGGCCTTGAGGGCCTTTATATTATCCTATAATATAATTGAAATAACTTTAACAAATAAATATAATAAATAAAACTCACTGTTAGTAAGAAAAAAGCACCCGCACTCATCTTAACGGAACGACGTGTAATGACCGACCGGTGAAGTCAAACAACTAAGTAGCGGACACAGGTCACTTAGTAACTTGAACTTAAACCTGAGATATACTGAAGCTAATTTTATACGATTTTTTTTGACAAAATGCAAAAAAAAAATTGAAGAAAGCCGGAAACACTAAAATATTTCATTAATAGCGTTTGTTTATTATAAACTAACCTTGAAAGACGTTTTTATTATGGATAGTCCATTAATCAGGAAAGAGAAAAGACTATATTATTCGTTCCGATGAAAGAATTTGGGAAACTACTGTTAAGACATTTCGTTCTCATTAAGCCATGTATGTTCCCCACTCGCCGAGTTCTCGAGGAATCGTGTGTTGGGAGGTGGAACTCTTGCCAGCGCTTGGCTGAATGGAATGAAAATACTTCATTTCCTGTGGTGAGAATCACAACCACGATGATTTAAAGTCGCACGCATGCGCTGCTGAGCCACGAATGGCCTCAAAACAAATATTTAATTCACAATTAAAGTGAATTAATTTATATTGAATCCTAATAGACGTCAACTAATGGTTTTAAAGCAAAATAAATATAGTTAATAGTTTCTGAACTCCAATATGCTCACAGTCTAAACTGTCTTAATTGCGTTTCACTTCAATACATAGAATTGCTTTCAACTTAACAATCCCGAGTTCCATTCTACTGTTTATTATCTCTAAACACTTACTTATTTTGGTTTTTATTAAAGTATGAAATGTAGAATATAAAGAAAAATTTAATTAAGGATTGAAAAAACTAAAAATACGCTTAAATTCGATTTGCTTGCTATATTTTTTTTTCAGAAATTGTTAATATATTCAAAATAAAATATGATAATGAAAATATATTTATTTTATTTAGAATCGTCACATAGATCAATAATAATAGTATTTTCAAGGTTTTTATGCTTATCTTTTCGTAGCTCCATAGTTTTGAATTTTGTTGAATGAACTATAGTGGGTTCGGGTGCAGTTATATTCTCTTGTCCCGGAGTAGTGGAGTACCCCGGACTGGTAGCTTCTAGAGTACTTTTTTCAGTCCGCGTCCTGAAATAAAATATTAAAAAAGTAATATAATTCATGAAGATTATGGGTTAGATTTCCGCTCAAGAGAAAGAATTACTTTTTTATTGTCGCTTTGGTAACCAGCAAACCACTGCGATAACTTCCACTAATCGATACATAATGAGCTAATATAAAAAAAAAGTATATAATATAATCTATATATATAAAAGATGTTCCCACTGACTGAGGTACGACGCGCGACCAGCCGTAACCACTGTGCGTAGAAACGTGAAATTTGGACAGATGTTTATTATTGTAATGTGGACTAAGAAGGACTAAGAAGAGATTTTGAAAAGTTTTTACCCTAAAGGAATGAAGGGGTTGTAAGTTTGTATGGATTTTTTTTTAAATCTGCACCGATCTTTATACAATTTGAAATTCAAACTTAACAAACATTTATTTGAACACGTGTGTCATGGTTTATTAGAATTTACACCTAAAACTGAAATTAATTTCATAAACATATTTATTAAATATTCGTATAGTTCAAGCGGACGAAGCCGCCGAGTTCGGCTAGAAATTTATAATAATGACCTTCCATAGTTTTTATCTATAAGTGCTCCCAATCTTTTGAAGCTTTCTTTTATATCCATAATAATAATAATATTTGTAAACAACTTTCAAGAATGAAAAGAAAATTATAAAACTATTGTACAATTGCAATAGACACGATAGCACGATTCAGAATTTATTAAATTAGAAAAAGTGACATCTAGTTAGTTATGCTGGTACTAAAACGTACAAATGATAGATAAAGTGGCGCCACCCACGATGAGAGCCTCTCCTCGTGTATATGTGAGTTTGTTAGATGGTGTTGTATATGGATGGTCGGGGCAAAAATATTTTCGTATTATTACATACAAAGGAATTTTTATTTTAGGTATAATTTTTATTTATTTATAATATGTATGTGTGGGTAGCGCGCCCTGTAGAATTTTTTTTTGAGATTTTTTTTGGACTAATAATATTATGAAATATATTTTTATCGATCATCTTTTAAGATTTTTTTCGCCTCGTCCACTGTCATCAACCCGCACACACATTCTTCAGGCGGTTCTGATGCTTTTTACATGACCTAGTGTCAGTAATGCTGTGCTTAAAGGTCAATCGAGATCTTTTTAACTTCATAAATTATAGTGGCCGGTGGAGCTACAACCATGATGCATTTGTATGTAATACTCGTATAATAAAACATTTCTTGCTATTTGCGGTACTGTATTATCGCATATATCTATTTTTTGCCTATTTAAACATTTATAATAGACAGATACACCTAGTCTTAAGATACTCCGCTCTTGAGTTAAGGGACGCAATTCAATGCTGCGATTTGTTTTGTTGCCGGAATGAGAAAATGAAAATAGTTCATTGTTTTCTATATAATACACACATATATATATAATAGTTCACTCAATTCTGAGTGAGACTCTTCCACACCCCAAAAATATTATTGAATATTTTATTTCCTCGAGTGGGAGTCGAACACAAAGCCAGTCGCGCCTACACGCTTGTGCTCCTGCGCCACAACTGGCTGCAAGCTGTCCTGGCGTTAATCTATAATATTGTTTACACAAAAACCACTAACGTCTCACACTTATCGCGGTGGAACGACAAAAAGCGTAATATATTAAATAAATTAGTTGTTAAGTCACCAAGTGTTTATTACGTATTTAGTTTTTTACTTTCTCTTATAACACCTTGTTTATGAGACGACACTCACAGAATGATGACACCGTGCCACAGTTACAAATACTAGCGATGTCACAATCTACCAGCGATAGTTGTTACTCTTTTCATTCTGGCGGTATGTACACAAGTAAGATAGAGTACGGCATTAGATTACGAAATGGGTGCTCAGTGTCTAAGATGGTCAAACTATATTGAAAATTAAAAAAGATATGACATATACTTGTACAATACAGGATAGGATAGGAAATCTAGTGTTCAGACTCTGTTGCCCTCTTGATTGAGTGGTGGAACTCAACATCGCACTTTGTCTCGATACACTGCAAAGAAATGGAAATATACTTTTAAATAAATATTTCATCTTCTCAAGTGGGGATCGAATCCACAACCAGTCGATTTTTACAGTCACACTTTGTGTCCCTGCGCGACGAGTGACCTCGTGGATGTACATACTACATAACAAAAATATAACTCCGAACACAATCTATAAATCCAAATACGATTCGACGCGACACTCGCATCAATACAAGTTATGTAAGTAAATGAGGTGCAATTTGTCAAGCTCTCTGTGGATATAGCACGTAATGGAAAACGGTAATATCAATATAATCATAGGCTTATTTCTAAATGTGATGGCATTTTAAAATATATAATTTTTATTAAAAAATATAGAATACATGCTACGACTTTTGAGGCCGTCGTGGTGCAGCGGCACAAAGGTGTGTCTGTGGCACGTGACAACGCCCGGCGTAGAGTTCCCACTCAACACGCAATGAAAAAAGAGCGTGAAGCTGATATGATGTTTAAGAGATGATGATTGATGTTTAGATTTTTAAGAATAAAGGAAGGGGAGTATCTTGGAAAAAATTACATATTTGAGAGCTTTCGTTGTATGATACGTAGTTGCTAAGCTATTATTAATAAATCACGCGATCGATGCCACAGGTTAAAGTTAGTAATGAATTTTGAAAAAAAAATAAAAATATGAAGTATATTTTAAGCCAATTTATTTTTTTTCTTCTATTTAAAAATTTTAATATTTAGAGTACAAGTTCTAGATAGGAAGCGTCGGTCAAACAATCGTGTAGGTTCCATACACCACCCTACAGCCTACCGTGACTGTGCGTAATGTTGCAATCTTTTGGTTATCGCAGTACGTGGATTTAACCTATATACTTGGAATACTAGAGTTGATAAATTTATCTATTAATATATTTTAAGAAATGAATATTTTTTAATTTTTGATTTTAATATTGAACCTGTCAAAGATCGAGGCCGTTATGGCGCAAAAGCACATCGTACAACTATGTGTAAGACAACCGTCTGGGTTGATTTCCTCTTGGAGGAAGGAACTGTTTTCAAATCGTCTCGTCTCTATTTAATAAGAAGAAAGACAAAGTGTGGTGTTAAACCCCGCCACTCAACATGGAATATTTAGAAAATTGAATCTACTGGGAACAGCGTAATAACACTAGGTTCTACTCGGTTTAAAACCTAGTGTGATACCACTGCTCTGTCTACTAGCTCAACATACCTTACTATCTGCGCGATATAGAGTGAATATAAGAAAATACTAAAAGAACAATTTTTGTGAAAATTTTACTTTCATTGCACCATACCTACCTTTTAAAACTGAAAATTCCTTTAAAATAATATAAAAAATTAAAAATTGAAACCACTTCCACCGAATTAGAAGTACATACTATTTTTATACTTTCCTTACTATTTATTATGTATCAAGTGGTTATTTCAATATCCTAATATCAGCTCTACGCGATACAAAAGGAACACATTACGTCAGTCGAGTGAAGCTTCGATGTAATGCGATGATTGCGATAATACGTTCTATACAGCGCGTTTTATTGTTGCACTCGTATGTACCAAGGAATCATAAAGAGACACTATTTTATAGTAGAAAAAGGTACAATAATTTTTTTTTTCTCAAGTCAATTCAGTTTTTGTTAGAGAAGTTTTACCTTCTGTTTTTTTAGCTTCACGCTGTGTCCCGCAAATAGACCGCTAAGCAGAGAGAATGTAGATCTTGTGAAAACACTCCGTCCTTCGCATTCCCCTCGTATTCAATTTAAGTCCTTTGAGTGAGCTTCACGAATCCAAAACTATCGTATTTACAAGCAACTGGTGCCCCACTGTGGCAATTCCTTTCTTCGTTCCCTTAATTCCTCCTATATAAAGAAAAGTTTTTTCGTGGTATCAAAATTTTCGATCTTTAATTGAGTACACCATTAAAATAAGCTGATATAATAAACCACTTTCTAATTGATAAAATATATTTAACTCGACGTGAAGAGAGAATTTTGTTTTTCCGTTTTCTATCACACAGTGAGGAGGCACAGTGTTACGTAACGGTATTTATTATTCTTGTATTTTAAAAGAACGGGAAAATGAATGTTTTTACTCCCTGGAGTGTGGATCGAAACCAAATCCACCATATGAGCTACGGGGGTCTCTTTTTTAATCGACTTCTGATGAAAAGGAGGTTATTTATAAGACTATTTTTTAAGATTGTTACCTTACAACTTTTGACTGGGTGAACCATTTTTTTTTATTTGAAAGCTAGTGCTTCCCGTGTAAACCATTTGTCCATTTCTAATAGTGGTATCTATGAGAAAATCACAAGTCTTAAACTGGCATTAGGTGTGTGCACGACGAATGGACGACCAACCGATTCCGATGGTTCTTTTTTTTTTGAAAGAATACACTTTTAAAATAGTTTGGTGAAAGCTACGTTCGGTTAGAGTCTTAGAAAGAAAATTATACAAAGTTTTTAAAATTATTTTTGTTTTGTTTTCACAAAATCAAAGATCATTTTATTTTATGAAAATTATTTTTTAAATTTTGAGTTCATTGTCGTATTTTATTTCTTAAAAATTAATTTACATATATTTTTAATTTTTTAGATTTTTCTAAGAGCTTGTAGGCTTAAAGTATTACGTGGCTAAAGTCAACGCCACGCTTTGCTATACATTATTTAATTTCCATTATTTAGACCGGGAATGGAACTAATAGGCTGTCACACTTACAGTCGCACGCTCCTGTGCCTGCGCAACGACGGCCTCAATTCTATCTTCTATTCGATAATTAACAAACAAAATAAAATCACATCGCATAACTCTTAGACGCTACTTGTGTCTTACACAAGTGTGAGGGGAAGGTGATATAAATCACTATTGAGTAAATACCAATAATAAAATTCAAATTAGTATAATATCTATTCATATAAAAAAATACTTTTAGTTTTGCAATAAGATGGAATATTTTATGAGACGGTTCTAAGATGGGTATCGGATGCCTGCGGCAAGGATATTCAAATTTGCTAGTTACATGAATTACCTACTA
The DNA here is from genome assembly GCA_037355905.1 of Heliconius aoede. NCBI lineage: Eukaryota > Metazoa > Arthropoda > Insecta > Lepidoptera > Nymphalidae > Heliconius > Heliconius aoede. Next base: position 289,000 of record JBAIZZ010000027.1, read on the forward strand.
ATATCATAGCTTCCAAGGCGCATGTCGAATTTATTAAGATGTTCATTCAGAGAAGAATGCTTAGAGCATAAATTGAACATCCGGAGGAATTAGTTAAGATATAAAAGGTTAAAAATATATAAATCAAATACGACATGTAATAAGCGCCTATTAAAACATTTCACATATAGTTTCTAAGCCAATATATAACATATATGATGTATGTATGGTATACAGTTATATATAAAAGTATCGTAACATTATGTCGAAATATTACTGTAGTATGCCATTAGTGCACTAAATGAATTAACTGACGCAACTTATAAACTTTTTTTAGCGAAATATACTTTTAGAATGCTATAACATTGAGATTGGAGTGGAGCAGCGGCACAGTGTGTGTATGGAATTGCGACGGCGAACTCACAAACTTCGATTCCGACTAGTCGGGGAATAGAATTTATTTCATATCCTCACTCTAATGAGATCTAATCAACATGCAATCTTAGTTTGATAAGTGGGGCAGACACCTTATCTTGCGTTGAGCGACGGAACACGATGTCGTGCTTTGTCTTTAAGTGAGAATAAAAATAATAAAGATAACTTCCTCAAATGAGAATCAAACCTACAAACATCTTCCTTACCAGACGTTGTACGACTCTGACACGATTGTATCTTTTTATTATTTGTATGATTATATTTTATATACAACCTGAGACCTGCTATACTTATAATGAAAAAAACCTTAGTTATTTCCCCCTGAAATCAAGACTGGGGAAATAATTTTTTTTCAAGCTAAGTACATACACATAAGGATATTGTAAGTTAAGCTAAATTTTTACATTATATTCAAAAATATTTCAGAAATTAGAAATTGTTAAACACACAACAATTATTATATATTTATAATGTTATACTTAAAAGCTGCTATTCATAGATAATGATCGACAATTATTTCAAATGACATAACTTTTGAACCGTGCGAAAGTAAAAGTGTGGCCTCACCGAAAACGCACGAAACTATGCAAATATCTCTCAAAGAGAGTTCTTTGAGTATATTGTATTAGAAACATATTGTAAGACAGACAGACGCCTTTAGAAATGTACTGGGCCACTATAGTGAAGCTGCTCTGTAAATAAGTACAATAGTTTAACGCTACAGTTGTGGCTTCAAATTCTGATTGGGGTTTTTTTCTTTTGTAACAGGGAAATTAATGTTAAGACAAAGAAGTATAAATATTAAATACCAGAATTCTTCTGAGTGGTTTTTTAGTATCGATATGTTAACCGGTCTAATATATTTTTTATATTTTTCTGTTTTCGTTATATGTAGATATTTAATTTCATCGAATGAGAATCGATCCCACAACCTATCGCTTTTATAGTAGCACGCTACTGCCTCTCAAATAACATTTTGTTCAAACATTTATAATTACATAACTACTATTCTTACAAATTTCGGCAAAATTAGCATTTTTGTAAATGAGATGCAACGTTATAATTACTGTCTGTCTAAAGATTATATAAAGTGTTTGGGACTGTACACATTCTGTCAAATTAATTAAAATAATAATTGTAAAGAATAAAAAAAAAATCATAAAAAAAAATATTACGGTTCTTCTTGCAGAGCACTGCAGACAAAGAGAACGTAATATCAAGATACTTCGTTTATGCTGAATTCTGGTGACATTGGCATGGCAAGTGAAATGATAATATTAACATTTACTCCTTGAGTGAGCATCAAGTCCACAATCTTCCGCGTTTACACTCACTTGTGCCCCGCGCATGCGCCACGACTGCCATCAAATCCATTTTTCGCAAGTGCTATACTTTTTTAAGTAGAAAGCAGGGGGTTGTGCTGACATTTAACAATTGGAATAGAAATGTATGTTCTATTAACTTGACTTAATCTAAACTAAATGCTGAGGAAATTAATACACAGATTTTGGTTCGGTTGACAATATTATAATTTGAATTTTTTGGGCGTACCTTATATAGTTCTACTTAGTTTATTTTAGTTTTTAATCAGTTTTAGTTTGTTCGTGTTTAATTATTAAAGAAGTGACTAGTATGTACGACTCCATCCGTATAAATGTGTGTAGACTCTTGAATTTTTGCTAAAATATTTGCTCATTCTGAGTATGATAGTCGGTGCAAATCGTATGCAACTGTAATCGGAGATGGAACTTAGGTAACAACATACAAATAAATGTAAAATTTTATGCTAATGCCTGTAAACATCGAGGCTATTGTGGCGCAGTGGGATACCGGGTAACTATTAACGAGATGATTGGAGGTTCAATGTTCTTGGTAGGCAAAGCGGAAAGGAGAGTTCCTCCTCTTAATACCTATATGATTTTAAGAGACGGAAAGTTATTGTATCAATACGTTTAATGTGGTTAAAAAAGTTTACAATTTAAAAAACGTAATACACAAATTTGTTGACTCAAAATAAAACTTAAAGCTGCTAAAAGAGTCCAATTTTTGAGCTTTAAGCTTTATTTTGAATAAAACAGTGAAGTCATATTGAAACTTATATCAAAATACTCCGTTTATCATTTTCCGCCCAATATTCAAGTGTGTCGAGCGCGGAACTCAGCTCTTTGTTTGGTTACCAAATGAAAAATAATTTATTCCTCAAAATCCGAATAAGAACCGAACCCATAACTGTTTCGTTACAGTCAGTCGTTATAGCATCACGATAGCCTCTTAGTTATTCACAGACATAAATAACGGAATGCCAAGATTTATAACTTGTAATTTGAAACGACATTCTGAGAGTAGTGTAAGCAACATAAGTATACACTGTTGGCTATATAATAGTACTTTTCTATGAAAGTTATCAAAACCTGTTAATAATAATAACAGGGTGTGCAGGGAGAGATAAGTGTTATGTCACTATACGACGACAAAACGAAGCGTTAATTGTGCTGAATATAACGCAGTGCCTCGAAAATTAGGCGGTGCGTGGGCATAACAGTGTCTGCGTACCCTGCCTACCCTGCTATACGGAAAAAGCCATGAAGCTACTTTCCTTTATTGCAGTATGTACATTTTTGTTAGTTCAGACTGTATCCTGTACATAGCAGGGCAAGCAGAGGGCTCCTGGGAATCTAGTAAAAGTGCAGTGAAAAAACTCCATTACCATTATAATGCCTCCTTTCTCCTTTTCCCACTAAATTCTGAAAGGCTTGTGTGGTGAGAGGTAGAACTCAACGCTGTGTGTTGCCCCGTTATTAGAGCGAGGAAATAAAAACATTAGATATATCATTTCCACGAGTGGGAGTCGAACCCCCAACATGCCGCGTTTACAAATGCACGCATGTGCCTCTGCACCACGACTAGCCTCACAACTAAATTTACAATTATATGAAATGTTACAAGAATTTTACAGTAATTATTTAATTAAAAACTATGATATGTTAAAACATTTTACATAGAAAATAATTGTTCATTAATATTTATGTACATTTAAATGCGTAGAAATAAAAGACGCTATAGCACAGTCGGCGCGTAACTAAAAGTACCCAATGGTTGTAGATTGAAATCACACTCGAGAAAATATTTATGCTTATTATAATATATATATTTTCCGTTAGTACACTTTGTTTCAAATGCAACTATCGTGGAAGTGTATCGTGGAAGTCGCTTTGTCTTGTTATTGCATCGCTATAACAAAAATATAAAATAATTTATTCCTTCGAGTGGGAATCGAATCCACAACGTTGAGGGTAAGACGCTGTGACGCGAGTGCTGCTGCGCTACGATTAAGGATATTTTTTGCCATAAAAATAAAAAGGTAACAAAATTATGGCAAACTACCATTTATAATTCAGCTGTAAAATGTCACACGTGACTATAGTTTAATGAATACTTCCCGGCGAGTATTTCCAATACAATTATTTTCATCTTCTCGTCCTATTTAGGAAAAGATCAGCGTTGAGTTACGCAACTTAATCAAAACAAACGGTAAATGAGTAAACACAAAACAAAATCTAAAGGCTTACACCAATTAGCTCTTACTTTTATTCGACACGAAACTCGCTCGGCATGTTGAAAAGTGAAACATCAAGTTGTTAACCCCAATAACCTTTGCCTTTACCAATGTTCATATATTTTATTGAGTTATATAACGAATGTCTTCTATTAGTGATGAGCAGGAGTAGGTTTCTGGGTCTTTTTCTTGTTCAATTTTTTAAAAAATTAATCGCCAACTTAGCTTTATGTTTTTTCCCGTATAACAAGTGTAGGCCTTATGTAAAAAAATCTAGTTTTGCTCAATTTTCGAGACGTTTCGAGTGGATGAACTCTGAACCGGAAAAGGGAAATAACGCATAGTTCCAAGTGGAAATTTCGCCTACAGCAGCCGTCAAGCAACTGACGACAGCCTCGAGGGATAATTCGACATCAATCAAAATATATACAAAATTAGAATTTAAATCCACTATCACTATCATAATACTTTATATTAGTGGGTTTATAGACAGTTCGTCTTATCATGTAACATTTGTAATTTTTTTAGGTTTACGCAACCAAACGGGACCAAAGACAATCTCCCCAATTTTCGAGATATTACGTGTTCAGTGATGGAAATCAACGTCGCACTTTCATAAAATAAATTAAATCATTTCCTCGAGTGGGAATCGAACCCACCACCGCAGCTTTAAAGGTCAGTCGGTCTCCTTGTGTTCAATCAAATTTCATCAAATCAAACTTTTATCGCCAAAAACTTGTCGTGACGTGAAACAGAGCGTACATTATGCATCGGTAGTGACTCGTGAGTAAAACTTTCACGAATTTCATGCGTTATTGTAAAATGCTAATTACCGAATGGGAACAACATTTTGTTTTTACACAAATTGACACATTAGCCTTCTTTTATATACTTTGAATAAGTGTTTCTATGTTATTTTACAATTGGTTTCATTTGTGGCAGCAGCATTTGAAAAATGGAAATTTATATTACAGATAAAAACTGTAACTATACTTATATACTATAACTTTATATAATTTGTAACTATAATTGCTTTTGGCCTAGAAACCTGAAATCAGTTCGGAGCCCTCGTTCAGCAATTTCGGCTCGAACTTGACAGTTTTTTATATAAAAATACATCAAAATTGTAAATGATGTAACTGTCACAACATATTCTTATTAGATTTGTATAAAAGGTCAAAATGCAACAAGAAATGTGATATTTCATGCGTTTCATAATACTCTTGTTGAAAATAGATCTTAAGAAGTTTGAAGATTTTGTAATGGTTATGATAAATATTTATATTTGATTAGCTTAGTTCCTAACTAATAATGCGTTTTGGATAAGACTCTCGTGGCGCTGTGCGGTGGCGTATCGCGCGATGGTTGTAGATTCGTTTTCTCTGAGAACAAAACAAAAGGTGTTGTTAAGTTCTGCCATTTCAATCACAATGTCTCGAATGGAATATGAAATTAGGAATGTCGTCCTTGAGGACGGACGGCTGCGTTAGCAGCAGGATTATGGTTGTGGGTTTCTTTCCAAATAGAAGCAATTAAATATTTTCATTTCCCAACATTGGTCTAAAAGTGCAAAACGAAGTATCTTAACACTAGGTTCCCAAGTTTCCTCTGCACTGTACTGCTATGCGCGGGATTTAAGCACTTAATTAGATCAAATAAATCAAAATCTAGAGGCGACTTGGCGGCATCACCTCTAGTTCTCAATCAGTGCTATCTCGGCCGCGGCGCGCGAACGTCGATTTGACGCTTTCTTTCTGGAAATTTTACGTCAAATTGTGTGTTGCGTGTTTTGTTTTTTACAAAAAAAAGAAAAATAGTGCGTATTTTGTGGATTTATTGTGTGCGTCAATACACGTAGTTGCGAATGGTTTGTTTTTTTTTCTATTATATATTTTATATTATTGTATTGTTTCATTAGCTCAGTGCCTGCGTTATTACGCATTTTGGAAAAGACTATCCTCATCCAAAATGCATTATTCTTCCATATGATATCTATAATAAAACTAAATATTTTAAAATGAATAACGTTGGTTGTTATTATTATGGTATCTTTCCATACTTCTTAAAAAATGTTAAGGTTTCATTTGAATTCGAATATTCGCTGATTTAGTTTTAATTAATTTTCTAAATGTTTTAATGCAGCTTTAGCTGTAGCCATCTCAACTTTTTGAAATATTACAAGAAATACAACAAAATTTTGTGAATAGTCTTTCCGTATACATTGATATTTTAACTTTATAAAAAATATTAAATTAATTCGTAACTTTATTTCTAAAGTTATTTATTTTTATTATAATACATGTAATATTTAAATATAAAGCTCGCCATTACAATACATAATACCGTTACTTTAGTTGCAAAAAAACTGAATATATATTATATAAAAATTGAGGCCATTGCGGTGCAGCGGCACAAGGGTGTGACTGAAACGCGATGGTTGTGGGTTCGATCCCCACTCAAGGAAGTGAAATATTTATTTACGCTCATATTTCCATTTCTTCGCTCTGGTGTTGAGGCATAGGGTGGCGTCGAGTTCTGTCACTCAACACACAATGCCTCAAAAATCGGCCGAAAGTGGGGAACGGAGTATCTTAACACGAAGTTCCCTCTGCCTACCCTGCTGTGTGCGGAATACAGCGTGAAGCTAAAACCAGACTAAGTACGTGTGCAAATATTAGTGTGAAGTAAATTTACAAAATTTAAAGAATATTAATATAAAATTAATATATTTAATAAAAACTTTATACAATTTATATATAAACTTTTATCACATATTTTTTCCTGATACGAAACTACTGATCTTAAATAGTTGAAATTTGGTAAATTATTTTCAATTGGTTTCCGGCAACAGTATTTCTGTTCTAAATGTTTTCTGTCCCTGTACCACAAAGGCCTCAAAACCATTTTTATAAATAAAATTTTGTTAATATCCAAATGGGTTTAAAATATCTAACTCACTTCTTTATAAATAGCTTTTACTCTAAGTGATTGTAAAAGCTTTCTTTGTACTTTATTTTTATTTGATTCCCATTCGAAGCTGAATAATTTCTTAATAAACATTTATTGACAGTAGTATTATTTTATAAGGGAATTTACTTTCTCCATTTGAAGAAGTAATGAAATAGTTTTTTATCTTACTCCAAATGATTCTTACTCTTTATATTATTTTGGATGTTTTTTTTATTATTTACAAATAAATTCTTATGTACTCAATTATGAGTAACGTAAATATTCCGTAGAAAAAATTAGATAAAAATAGATAAAAGAAAGAGTTAAATCTCACTTCTTACTCTAATTGTCCTATGAGCTTTTCTTAATTAAGAATGCTTTCACGCAATGTCTCGAAAATTGAGCGAGTAATACGAAACGTAGTGTCTGAGTTTTCTCTACCTACCCGCATTTGTGATACAACGTGAAGCTAAAAAAATAAACCATAAATTCAAAAGCGAATAGCCGCACTAATTAGTAAAACAACCAGACACATAATACATAATATATTACACCGAAAACTTATAACTTATTGTATAACATTATTAATAATGTAATGTAATATAATTTCTTCTTACTTGTAAAAACCAAGTCAATCTTTTTTATAATTTCACGCTCTATGCGTTATCATAACATAGGAAATTGACTTCTTGTTCCGTTATGAGCTTTCCGCTGATATTGAAAGTTGTTTTAACAAGAATACAAAACAGGATATACGTACAAACATTCATACAGTCATTACACGTTATTGTAATTATTATTTAGTTTCATATAATGATGGCAGAGAAAACGTAGTGTTAAAGCACTACATTATATCGTCTATCCGTCCACTTTCGACATATTACAAAAACGAGTAACATCACAATCCATGCGCTTTTTGTTCATTTTATCTTTTTTGCTTCATTTTTCTGAATAGGAATCAAATCCACAATCGTCGCGTTTATATTCAGACTCTATGTCGCTGCACCCCGACACCCTCTAACGGTATTCAGGAAATATAAAGCAAAAAGGGAAATAATTCTCATAATATTTTACATATTGCGCGAAATGTCTACAGTACGAATAATCGAATCTTGTACTAATGTAGCAAGCGCTCACGCATATCTAATGAACACGAGCTACACATAATAGTTATTTCCTTACTCTACTAATTAAATGCCTTTTTTTCTATTTTGAACCCGTATAATCTTCCGTTATATTGCTAAATATCAACGTAACTGACTGCGTAATATGTAATATACGAATACTTTCATGTTTAATTATTGATTTATTCAAATGTAATGACAGACAGGAAGACATTTGTAACATTACGTTGACTTACTATTTATTATATTATTTTATTTTATATTTTAAGCTGATAAGTAATGCAATCTAAAAGAAAATCTCTATATAGGTTATGTCTGTGTAGGATGCGTAAAGAGTATTTTTATTATAAAATAATGTGACAGTCAAGAAATTTCATTAAAAATATTTGAAGTGAATATTATCTTGTACATTAGTACTTGCAATTCAATTATGAAGAACTACCGCTAATTGAATGTGGTCAAATGAAGAAAAATAAACAAATATACAGTTTCTCATGCAAAGCTCTATTTTTAAGAAATTGCCTTCGTTGAGTAGCCGAACTCATCGCCACTTTTTATCTTGTTACAAATAAAAATAGTTAATTCGACCTAGCATATAACAACTAAGCCAACGACTCAAAGTTTACCTACAAAGGCAGTACTTTGTGCTTAATTTTTATTAAACAATTGTATATGTTCTTATAATTTTTTTTATTTCTGACTATATTCGTATGTAGTTCTTTGAGTACTTAAGTATTCGTATATTGCATTAATGAATTATTATAATATGAAGCTCGTATAAAACAAAGGATAGTTAGTGAGTCGCCCGAGGGAGGCGGTGTAACGGGTTCGGTTCCCGTTACACGCCCGCCATGTGTCCGCCACGCTTCATTGGGGTGCTTGATTAGTTCGACGCGCTTACGATCTCACGTTTTAATAGGATTGGGTTCACTGTCGTTCTAATGTGTGATGTATATGGGCGCATATATATTTGGAAAAATGTAAAGAATTTAAAAGTAAAATATATATTATATATAAAATGATATTTACAATTATTTTTATAAATTTTATTTTCTTTTACAGATCCGAGATGATGCTTCAATGGACAGTGTGTAGTGTAGAACAGTGTTAGCGCGTTGAAGTCTAATGTACCACAAAAATGTATACAGCAATTTTGATCTGCCTGGCGTTAGTAGAGACGGCGTTATGTGAGTATTTATTATTTTAATAGGATATATATTTTATAAGAAAAAACGTACAAGCGTGGTTGTGTAAGCCTGCAAGGTTCGATTTTCTCTCAAAGAAATAAACTATTTAATAATTTCATTTCTTCACTCACCACGAAAAGCCTACAGAATTAGGAAGATGCATCGATATCTACACTAAAATGATAAATAAAACAGATAAGATTTTTGTTTCTATGATTGAATTCAGTAACAATTTTCTTTTTAGAAATATTAAGCGCTCTGCAAGCATATATTACCTATTAAAACTGGGACGTAATTCCGTGCAATTATTAAACAAATAATTCATAAGTTTAAGCGGGCGAAGTCGCGAGCTGGTCGCTAGTGATTAAATAAAAGTATATTCATATTTTCTAAATTAACTACCTTACGTGCTTTATGAAGTACCTCATTAAAGAAAAACATTAGTTCCTCAGTAAGTAATATAAAGTCTGCTCTTTGAACTTTCAAACTTTCTCTACCGTAACTTATTTGCGAAAAATTACAGTTCTATCCGTTAATCTGTCCTTTGTTTTATGAATTGCAATACAACACGACAGATCCTCGTAGTTACATCAATTAATGTTTTATAATCGCTTTAAATCTTGCAAATATATAATTTAATATTCAGTGAGCTAATTATATTAAAATATTAGGTATATAAATCTTGCACAATTAAATTATATATTTTATAATTGGTTAGCCATGAGTTATGTCTGACCATAATATATTTAAATGCTAGTGAACAGCGTGTTTTGTCTACTCATTATACTCATGACGTCGCTAGATATGTCTAATTGAACGCAACTTAAGTATATTGAAATCTTTTTACTACAGACAATATTTATATCTATTATTAAATAATCAAATATAATTGCTATAATCGGTATTTTTTAAGTCTTTTTCATTAATGATAAAATAATAATAATAAATAAAAAGTACAATAAAATAATATCTAATAAACCTAGCTCTCATGTCCAACAGCGCAACTACTAGCGCTGGTGAGACGTAGAGCGATGTAGAGCAACACGGAGATGCAATCTCCTAATGGTCTGGACGTGCGTTATAACCGTCTTGCAGTCTAATTTGTACCAAACGTGCCTTATCTTGTACTATATATTTATACATATTTTATATGATACTTTTTTTTTATGAAGTTTGTACATTATCTAAGATATTATAAAATTATCTAACATGTAAGAAATAATAATATTAAATCTTCGATAAATGAAATTTAAAACAATATTCCAGAATATTTCAGAAAATTTGGCTAACTACACTTAAAGAAGGGGTAAGGGTCTGTTTTTTAATTATTTAGCTTTCCTCTGCCTTTGCAAAATATTTTTTTCATATATTCCTTTAGCCGATTAAATGTATAATTATGAATGTTGTCAATAAAATAGTTTTTTTTTATCTATGATACTTATGCTTATAGAAATACTAGCTGAGCCCGCTCGCAATGCTCGCGCGAAGTTTACTGCAGTCAGCTGTTGGCTTAGCGGGAAAAAACTAGTCCTGTCAGACAAAACCGTAGAATAAAAGAAAATGCGTTTCTGGATTTCGGATCTATCAAGTCTATAACTATCCCGGGAAGCTGGGAACTACTCCTCGTAATTCCACGCCAATCAACTCAGCCGTTTCGTTCTATAGCGAACAGACAAACAAACATACGAACAGACATTTGTTTTTAAATATAAAAATATGTCATAAGAAAAAATCAATGTATAAGGTAGACAACGTAGACAATGAAATTAGTAAACTAATAAGAATTACTAGATTAAGTAAAAAATTACAAGCTTTATAGCCCTTACACTTGATATAGGGCTTCTACAGTTTTATATATTACCAATATAAAACTTAAAAATTAAGTCACAAGCGTGGTTTACTTAGTGAAAAATACTTTGTTTATATGTAACTGATTTCAAATTAGCTTTAGGTGTGTGATTATTTTTGTTGTAACTCCATATTTTTAAGTTTAAAAAAGATTTCATCGTCTTCTTTTTATAGCATCGAAGCTATAAAAAGAAGAAACCTAATGCACATAACACTTTGTGCCCTACTTTCCGACAAAGTTTTGAGACATCGTCTGTTAGATGGTGGAACTCGGAACGGCGTGGAATTAGATTGGAACCCACAACTATCGCGGTTACAGTGCACTGTGCAGCTACAGATTTAATAATGCGTATCAGCAAAGAATGTATGTGATAACTGAATCAAATAACTATGTGTATGACAGTTTTAAAGAAAGCGATTACATAAACGAAAAGAAACTAAATAAAAATCAAGCTCCATATCAGTGAACTACAAATTAGTGAAAAGCTAATGAATGTTGAATAAATTTTCTCGCCGCCTACTGTTATATACGCAAACGAGTATATATGCAAACATGGTCATTTACATACATTATTATTATACAACTCTTTCTTTTAATAGTTTAAAGCTCGTGATTCTTAGTCCATAATTAATTATAATTCAATTCCATAGTCTCATCGTGCTTACAAAGTTGGTTTTAGGGTAATAGTTTCTCTTTTTTTAAGAATAATGATTCCAGTGTCTAATTTCTCTACGTCCTAAAAGATCTCTCTCCTTTTATATTAATACTAATATTCTCTCTCGAAGATTAACACTCCATTCCATGTCAGTGAACTCAACTGAATTCCCTGAATTCGAGATTTTCGATGTTAAGTAGCTAAATTCAATTTACTTTGATAGAACAAGGAAGTAATAAACATAATAAAGTACTTGTTGAAGTAACACCCGCCACGCTACAATTAATTCACTAGGGCATGACGTATCCCTTACATTGACCTAAATGAAGTTACTATTCTTTTTGAAATGAATCTCCCATAGATTTCTCTGAGCCGACCGAATTAATTGCTTCAAGTGAAGTCTGCTTGAGTTATTGTTATACAATTCTTAATTAAACATAATAACGCAACTTTGAACTCATTGCCCTTGTTATAAAGGCTGCGTAGAACGCATTTTGCTTACTCTAATATGTCTTACTCAGTCTAAGAGAAAATAAACCTTATTTTATATACGTATAAGTGTAGTGTAGCACGTAACGGTCGTCAGGCGCCGCACTTAGCACTACATTGAGCATTTTTCTCATATTCATTATTATGATTTCTTTGATTCTCTTCGTATTGTTGAAGTGTCTCCGGTGGTGTTTGAACTCCATGTCTTTAAGGAAGGCTTGTTGTGTCAGTTGGACATCGTTTATTTCGTTGTTTTTGTAATAAGTATTTTCTTAGTATTAACTTGAAATATAAATTTTAAACGGTAACATTGTTAAGTGTTTTAAATGTTACATACTAAGATTGTAAATGAATTAATATTTTGATATTCCTGAACTAAAACAACTAAACTAAATGTAATTTATGTAATTAAAAAAATATAATGAAAAGAGGCTCTCACTGTGGCGTAATGGTACAATATGTGAGTATTTAAATTAAATATTTGAGTAAAATTTATTTTCATATATTCACTCTGATGTCGATAGAGAGAAAATTCTGAAAGTGGAGAACGGAGTGTCTTAACTCTAGGTTCCCTCAGTCTACCATACTGTGTGCGGGATACAGCGTAAAGATTCCGTCCGTTTCGAAGTGACTGACAGACAATCAACGCGGAATTACGCGGCATAGAGCGCTAAAATTCCGCATAAAGATTCCGTGAAGAATGAAGGGTGGCGCTAAGATACTTCTTAAATTACCTGCTGGAATGGAGAAAAACCAAGCCAAGATACTTGCAGCCACTAGCATACTATACAAATATTTTCCCTTAACAGATTAAAATCTACTTACAACTTAGCAACTACTTCACAATTATCTATTTTGTTATAGAAATATCTATTTAAGTCCAATACAACTCGATACAACCACTCAATTTATATGTACAGTTTCCTTTCCACATAATAGACACTTTCCGTCGTATCGAGATAGATTATTTAGTTCGATAGACTGTTTTCTCTACTTAGTACTACAATTGTAGGTAGATTGAACGTCGTTATGGCACAGTGGAACAGGGTATTACTGATGTAATTCTGATGTAGACAAATTATTTTCTTTTCTTCTCCAAAATAAAACTTCTCCAAAAAATTGATCGTTAAATGAGAAAGAGAGTGACTTAACACATACTTCCCTGTATCTATCCTGTATGTCAGAAAATAAGTGAAGTTGTTTTTACTTAAATTGTAGGCAGGTTTTAAATTCACCGGACATTATACCGTCACTATCGGACGGCATGTGATTGATTGTAGAGTCGATAAATGTCGTTTATCTGTAATTTAAACGAAATAAATATATTTATATTTAGAACATCTATTTATAGTAATAATATATAATTTTATAATATTTTAAGGATGAGATTTTAGCTTAGACGGGTTTGATTTGTATATATAATGGCAGCGTTCGGTTACGCTATACAAAACATAATGAATAGAAAATGGAGAAAGAGGACTGAATTATTGAGATAGTTTGCAATCAATTTTTAAAAAAAAATATGATATAAATAGCATAAAAATAAATGAAATACTTCTAAACTTATTTCATTCTCCTCGCTCTCGTTATAAAAGTTCGGCAATAAATTCCACATTGTCTCGAAAAATTGACCCACGCGAGCTGAACAACAATGTCTTAACATTAGGTTCCGTCTACTTACCTTGCTCTGTGTGAGATACGCCGCGAGGTAAGAAAATAAAAAAGCCTTTAGTGAACCTTAACAACATCTAATTCACAATAAACACTTAAAATGGAGGTAGTATCCTACAACTATACAAAATAATAACCAATCCTGTCTCAAAATAGCTAACTTATTATAAAATTTCTATGAAAATGACTTGTAAATTATAATAAATCGCTTTAATGGGGAGGAGGAAATTCTAAAGTGAGGTAAAGATAAATTGTCTCACATTCCTCAGTAAGTGCTTGTCATTTATAGCATGCGACTGACCGTACGGTACTCCCGTACTGCCGACTCGTACGCTGTACTTTTAACATAGTAATTGTGGAACTATAGGTCGGTATGTCATTAATTTAATATATGCACTCAGTTTCCAAAATAGTTAAAAACATACCTATAACGTGCGACTGTATACATACTATGTATAATATGAGGACAGTCGTGGCGCAGTGGCACAAGTGTGTGACTGTAGACCCGACCAGCTATGGGTTTATTATTCACTTGGGAGAATGAAATAGCCAATATTATCATTTTCTCCGCTTTTTTGAGCTCCGCGACTCAAATGCCTCCAAAATTGAAAGTGGAGAATGGAAGAATCTCAATAGGAACAGAGTATCTGAACACTAGGTTCCCAGAGTGTTCTATATGTTATGTAGGAAACAACGTAAGGTTAAGTATATATATTATATACACAATTTAAGCGTTTATTTATCACACTTATAGTTTATATGTAGGAGAAGTGTTATACGCTAATATTCTTCAACAATAATGTTTATAAAATACAATTAATCAATAAAAAAACATTACACTCTTATTTTACAATATTTAAGCTTAAATGTTTATATAGTGGCGTACACGTTGCTATGGCAACGCCAACGCGTATTATTATACGCGTCAATTGGTTCTTTATGATATAGTTCATAAATGTTGCAATCCGTGAAGTAATACAGTTAAAACAAAAAGCTCAGAATGCGGAATGTGTTCGGCAAAATGTTCAATGTTCATACATACATTGGTTTTACACGTTTTTGCCGGAGTCGTCGACCCTCTAGCGCCTAGCGGTGCGCGCTTGGGTAATGCTATCTTCAGAAAAATATGATTTTTACGCTCGGAACTATATTAATTTTTAGAAAAAATATATATTTTATATATACATTACAAAATATTTAATTTTGACATAGTCGTCGCCAGCAACTTAAATTAAGTGAAATAGATAATCTTGAGGCCAGCCGTAGTGCAATAGTGATACTGTACACACGGCAGGCAGTCGGTTCGATTTTCTCTAGAGGAAATGAAATATTTAGAGGAAAAGTGCATTTCTAAGAGTTCCGCCACTCAATGTGCCTCCAGAATTCGGCGGAAAGTGTCTTAATGGAAACGGAACCTTGTTGCATGCGTGTCACAGCGTGACGCTTAAAAAAAAATAACCTACCACCTACCTAACCAAACTACCAAAACGCCAAATTGCTATTTAAAAACAAGCATTAAACTTAATTGAACTCAGTTTTTAAAGCGTCACTAGACAAAGAGGTCAAGAAGCGTCAAGAGGTCAGTTACGCGAAATATATATCAAATGTCATCCAACTTAATTAAAAGTAATTATTTAATGAATCATTTACAATTTTTAATGAAACGTAATCATTACACAATCATTAATAAACACAAGTAGGCGTTATTCAACGCAGAAATAAGTGAAGCCTTACAGTAAAATATTTAAATGAATGTCAACTTTCACCTGTCGTCAGCTTAATGTCAGTTAGGTCATCTTTTAAGAGTATAATCACTCAAATAACTGTAGTAAGGAAAATTTTTCTGCGTGCGACTTGGATATTATGTTTTACTAGAGTTTGTGAATTCAATTTTCATCGGGGATAATTTTTTTAAGTTAGTATAATAGTAAGTATTTATATATTAATCTGAGCCCGTCGTGGCGCAGGCGGATTTGGTAGAAAATAACGTGTCTTAATGGGAACAGAGTGTCGTAACACTAGGTTATTAGGCTCCTTCTGCCCTGCTATGTGCAAGATACAACGTGACGCTAAAAAAGCAGACCTCTGCAGGCTCTGTTGTATCGTCAAATAAATATGACGTTACTACCAGCTCGCAAGGCAGTTTCACTGAAAATAGCCGCCAAAAATCCATCAGTTGATATTTAATTGCATGTACTCGTATATATAATTTACACGTCGTCGTGACTTAGTTATAATATGTCTATTAGCACCTGCTTATAGTTACGGATTCGAATGCCATATATGGTCATCATTATATTACATGTATAGGTAAATTCTAAGTGTCTTATCAATCATGTCATTAAAGTAAAAAGGGTTACGTCACATTTCCGTTGTTAAACTATGTATTTCCGTAAATAAAGAGAAAGTAGAAAAAATATCAATTTAGAAATGTAGTTTTTTTTTCAGCCTCAAACTGTATCCCGCACACAGCAGGGTAGGCAGAGGCAACCTCGGTGTTAAGAGACACCGTTCTCCACTTTCTGCCGAATTCTGGAGGCATTGCGTGTTGAGTGGCAGAACTCAATGCCACGCTTTGCCTAGAAACCAGAGCGAAGAAAAATGGAAAATAAAAATGGAAAAATGAAATAAATGTAAAGAAATATTTCACTTCCTCGAGTGGGAATCGTACCCACAACTGTCGCGTTTATAGCAGAAATTTAGTTATTATTTGAAATTAAAGAAAGAAATTAGCTTCAGACTTTTTTCCATAGCAAATTACGGAGTGTAAACGTAGAGATCACCTCATTGTCGAGTCATTGTAGAGCTGAGAGAATGGCGGAGTTAAACACCTCATTTTATTTACCAGAGCGGGAAAATGTAAACACTTTCCCCAAGTGTGGCTCGAATCCACTACCATGCAAAATTAGACGCCGCCATCTCACTGCACTGCGACGGTAAAGAAAGTATAATAAATATTATCACAGTACTTAAGTTAACTTTAAATGAAATTTCAAAAATCACACTAATTATTTTGAAACAAAAATATTCACATGAGAAATTTTTGAACATCTTTTTGTTTGTTAGTGTGAAACTAGAAATAGTTTTCTTTAGAAAGCATTTATGCTTAAAAAGGTTAAATTATTTTTGTTAATTCACACAGGTATCTTTTATATTTTTGAAAAATATAAAATTCTAAGATATATTTTATCCTTCGAAGATAATGTCTGTCTGTACATGTACTGAAAATGTGTGTGGCAATAAAGCTCTTAAACGGATGAACCAATTTTGATTTAGTGTTATGATTAAAAAATATATATTCAGTTATTTGAAGATAAACAAATAGTTGTTTGTTCACTTTGAAGAAGTTTTGTATTTGGGTTTTTTATTTGAAAAATATAAGTAGCAGGCTTAGGTCATAAATCTATCAGAGCGGGGACAGTAAAATATAATTTCAATATAATCCATTTTTTGAATGAGGATAAGACGCACAATAATAGAATACAGTGTCATGGCGGCAGTCAATAACAAAAAAAGTTGTTAATTTCGCCTTTTATCATTTGGCTCGTTATCATAAATAAACTATTTGAATTAGAGCGGTGTAAATATTTTTTGTATTTAACTCTCCACTCCAGAGACGACGTTCTTGAGTTTATACTGCTACACAAAAGTCACTCTCATAAAACTTTTTGTATGAGACAAAGATTCCTGATGATAAAGGCGACGTTTCTGGGTTCAATTCCTATTAGGCAATTGAATTATTTTCGTTTTCTAGCTCTGATAACAAGACAAGAGCGGCGTTGAATTTATTTCCTCAATATGCAACATCTCTTAAATTGGACAAGAAGTAAGGAACGGAATGAGTCTTACACTAGATTCGAAATTAGAAAGAGTGGATGGTAATAGAACCTACAACCATCGCGTTTACAAAAACCGTTTGTGACATTATAGAATCCAAAATAGCCTAAAGGACATAAAAAAATGTAACGTGTTAATATAATGTAAATGTTTTTAAGATGAACAAAATCTCATTACAAAACTTTTAATTATTGTGAATCCGTTTCCGCCGGAAATAAGACGCGATAACAATACAAAGGCATTCTTCTAATTCACATATTGCCTAATCACAACGGAGTCTACTCAAAGCGGAGTGGTTAGTGAGAGTGACTTTACAGAGCCAGACAAGGCGCGGCGTTCAGTTCCTCTTGTAAAATAAAAGTATTACAAGGTGAATATTGATATTTAAATTAATATAAAATAGCTTTTATGTATGATAAAAATAAGTACATTTACATAAGTATTACAGTATTTTTTTTATGAAAGAAAAGACGTTAAAAATACTTAATTCGGTAAAAACGTGATTTAACTGTTTATATCTTTTTTTCATCTATTCACTGGTGCTTGTCGAGCATGTTGAAAGATATAAATAACGATTTTAATCAGTGTGAAAAGATTAAAAAATACATTCCATACAAATACTTATATATGAGATTTCAACGCAACAATTTATTTATTATTTACGTTAACTTTACGTACTTACTTTAACGAGCATTTACTTAATTAACTTAACTGGATTTAAAATAACGTCATACTAGTTTTTAATCCATGACACATGACAATCTTAGTATCTGAGGTAACTTAGAACTCAGGTGTATAATATAAAGCCCCCATCGTTAAGTGTTATCTGATACAAAAAGTAATTTCCAATCAAAAATATTTTTATCAGATACAATGTCTAAAAATATAAATTCTAATTTCACACAAAAATTACTTAAAACAAAAAAAAGGCGGAAATCGAACTCCGCACCAAAGTAAAAGTTCAGACCCACCTACGCCCCTATACAGTATTTTGAAAGTTTCACTTGGCTAAGCTAAGTTTTTGTACAAGATGTATGTATGGAACCCGTTCCACGCGTTAGCTGTAGTATAAAGTCATCACTAAACTCGAAAGACCACTTTCGTTTTTTTCTTTGCCACGCTTCATAACATTTGCTTTTGCACGTAAGTGCATAATCAACGAATGTTACATAAATTAGAATCCAATCGGTTTATAGTAATGTTATGCTGATTTTGATTAAGTTTTAATAGGTTTTATGTTAAGTTTTAGGAAAGTTTACATTTATTATGATTTAAATAATTCTATACACCCTATAATTCAAATTTAACTCCAAAAACTCCGAAAGCCCAGGACAAAAAGGATAAATAACAGCCGAAACCAATAATTTCTTTTTTCTGTGTGTTTATATACCATAATCTCAGAAACGAATTAACGGCCTAATGCTGCTTTTTCACTATTACATTTTAATACACATAAATTAAAAAAAAATACATAATTTTAGACTGGTACGGGCTACTGTGTGCGCCGCTGCGCCTCTATTTAATTAGGTGAGCTTTAATAGAATTCCGAAAAATAGAAATAAAAGATATCGTAAGCAAAACTACGGTATAAAAATAAGTTATTCGAACTAAAACAATTAGTTTTGAAGCATAATTTATTAATTTACACCAATTTCATGGATTGTATTCATTTCATTGGTTGCGACCATTGGCTTATAAAAGAAAGTAAAAACGTAATTTTCTACTCTCTATGAATAATAAGAATAATGACTAGTACAGCTGCAAAAAACGTATAGTTGTATAACTTGTATATTAAAGATCGCAAGTAACCAGAGGTGACGAGGCAAAGTGCGGCGTGGAGTTCCGACACTCTCAGAATTCGTGAGATAATGGATACTTCCGGTATTGTTTTAATGGCCACGGAGTACCTTAACAGTAGGTTCCCAGGTTCCTGCTTACTATGATATGTGTGGTAGACAGTTTGCACCCAAAACAATAATATTGTTTATTTAATGCCAAACCTCAGCCCCTGCGCCGCAACTAGACTCCTTATTACACATTCCTATATAAAATATGTTTTTGTAATTAATTGAAATTATAAAAGAAATATGTTCAATTAGTAGTGGTCGTGGTAGATTGAGCGAAATATTCAGGTAACCATCACAAACGGCGTTTCCAGATGTCCCGATTGTGGCGGGACGTCCCGATTTTTAACCAAAAAATTTTTGTGTCCTGATCGGAAAGTCCCGCTTTTCACGTGATATTCTACTATACTGTGAGAAATATTTCTGTAATTGCTTAAGATTTTTAAGTTATTGATAGGTAATTTCAAAGAAATAAGTTACATATAATTATTCTGAACACTTCACTGACTTATTATTTATTAAACCAAATCATTATAAAGTAATGTGTTTCTTATTTATTTACTCATTAAAAAAATGTCCCGCTTTTGGGGAAAAATTCTGGCTTTTTTTTGACGTTTTATTTGATAACATCTTATTTGACATGTTAAATAAAATAACTGAATACAATAAACTCACACAAAGCATCTATTATAAAAATATTATATATGGAGTGAGAACCTAAAATAACTACGAACTTATTAAATATTAATATAAAACATTAAGTAATATATAAAATAATATATTTAAAACCCGCATAAAATTTTAAATACAAATACTATGAGTAAAATATGCAAATGATATAAATCTCGACCTTGCCTCAGCCGAGTTCGTTACGCTCGGTAATTCCCGTTTACTTTTCACTGAACTTTCCCTACAAAATGCTATCTTAGATACAACTTGACTCGTGTTACCTTATAGATATACTAAATTTCGCCTGCGGTTTTGCTAACATGGTCAAATGGAAATAACTTAAAGTTGTGCATGACACGTTTATAGTACTCAGGGTAACTGATCGTAGATACTCTTCCTCTCGTTTTTGACAAAGGTCGGAGCGGCTTACTAGTAAACTCTGAAGAGTTCCATTTTCCAAAGCCTTAAGTTGGAATAGCAAGTTTTCAATGCTGAGGGAACAGACCTGTTGACCGATGTGAAAATATGTTTATATTTCCACCAACAAAGAGTTTTATATTTACAATTACTTCGCTTTGCTCACTTCATTTCAACTCTTTTTGCTCACTCGATCCTTTTCTCTCGACTTTATATTGGTGGAAAAATAAATATGGAGTTTACCCTTGCGAGTTTTCAATGTAATCTGCTTGCCGTGAAAAACGGGCTATATAATAAAACTAACATGTAAATTTATGTATGAACGGCATCTGTCTACACTCGTTTTTGTCGTAAACGTACCGTTGTCAAAACAGAACTGTACCGAAACAAATTACCTACAACTACCGAATATTAGTAGAATATCTCTCAATCTGAAAGCAAGATGAGATGTACGATTTTATATAGTTGTAATTATATTTCCATAATTATTGCTTAAATTAACAGTTTTCTTTTAATAATTACATGAAGGTAGGACTTATTTATTTAAGAGGCCTCTGACTTTCTGACGCATTAGTGGTGCAAAGTTATAATTTGAAAAAAATAAATAAAAAATCTTTCTTTTTGCTGAAAATATTACAATCAAACAAACAAAACGTTAATACTGAACTGTGTTCTGTTCTGTTTTTTGATTATGGCGTTACGAACGTGTCAGTTCTAATGCAAACCCCGTTAAAAATTGCCTTTACTCTTAAAAAAAGTACATAAGAAACAATATTTAAAATAAAAAATAGTGTTATTAACACACTGAAATAAAATATAAATCTAAAACCTATTGATCTACCAGTCAATTTATTGCATCAATTTGATGTTAAATCAGGTTATTAGAAGTTTCTAAGTAAAAAACAAATACTTCTGTACACAAGAAATGTATCGTATTTCCATATAAGAATGTCAGACTTTAGCTCTCTTTAGCCTATGTAAAGGGCTAATATGATTGTACAGGAAGTATTGAAACGTCATTAATCCGTATAGAAAGTGAATTGAGTCTATCTTAGTTTTCTATCTAATATCACAGCAAATACGAGTCGATGAGAAAATTACTATATATATCATAGAGGTCCATTAAAGCTATCGGAGTAGTTAGAAAATTGGTTACAGCGATGATCGTGGGTTCGATCCTGCGTAGTACAATATTTTCACTTGAAATATACGTCTATTTGAGAATAACTCCAAAATTCGGTGGACAGTGAAAAAACGGGAGTGTTTTAATGGGAATGGGGTTCCTTAATATTAGATAACCTTTGCATACCATTTTCATAATCTTCTATCTAATATTAAATAGCGGAGAGAAATTGGGAATCGATTTCACCTCTATATCTTTATTGTGCCACCTTTTAGATTAAACTACTTATATACAAACATACATACATTTAAATGATAAAACGAACTATAATTTATACATTAAATAACAACATGATGAAGCTGTCTTTTAAATATAAACACAGAATTATAGCTTGAAGTATCTTTAAAACCGTTATAATGATGTTAGAAACGTAATATAAAGCTGGCGTGTTATATGAAACTAGTCTGCAATATATTAAAAGTTATTTTTCTAATATCTTCTACTAATTCTTTTTTTGCAAAGGAAAATTATCTTTATATTATTATAGTCAGAAGACGCTTAAAAGATTGTCATTTGAGAGCGAGTTATTTTATTTTAATACTCTGGTTACGAGACCCAGCGCGGCGTTGAGTTCAGCCCTTCAACACGCAATGTCTCGAAACTTGTTTATGAAGGGGACAAAATATCTTAACACGGGGGATTTTCCGCCTATTTTATAGCGTACGAAGCGAGAAAGGAATCGAACCTGCAATTTACTTATTTCTTTATAATATAAATAAGTAATATGTAACTTTTTTGGATATTCTCTCTGTTCATTGAAGTTTGACGAAGATTCGCTCTGTTTTCTGAGTAAGAATTTAGGAGCAGGGTAGGCAGAGGAAACCTGGGAAACTAGGTGTTAAGACAATCTATTCCCATTAAAACACTTCCGTTTCCCACTTTCCGAATTCTGGAGGCATTGCGTGTTGAGCTTCAGAACTCAACGCCGCGCTTTGGAAATTTCTTTATTGCGCTATAAGGAAATATTTTGGTATTTAAAAGCTTCGAATTTTAAAATAACTAAACTATAACAATCACTAACAATAGGTTTGTTGTTACAAAATTTTTTACTAAATTTTTTTACATGTTACTAACAGTAACTTCACGTTGTACCCCACATATAGAAATGTGCCTACCTAGCTATAAAGGAGGAGGGAACCTAGTGTTAAGTATTATCTTATGTAACGCGGGTGAAGCCGCGAGTAAAACTAGCTTTATTATATAACCAAGCGATATAACGCTATTTTAAGGTTTATCTATGAAACCGTAATCTAAATTACAGTTTAGATGATGATAGTGCTTGAAAACATCTTGATGAGAACTTGCAAAGTAAGCCGTCGATCAATGGCGATCGATTCCTATGAAATTATAGGACTTGTCGCTGTCAAACCATATATTGTATGGAGAAATTTGTTGGAAACAAATTATTGAGTTGCAATGCAATCAACTTTATCGTTATTTGTTCATTTTTTCACTATCTATATAATATGTAAAAGAATGTTGCCGAAAAATATGTAAGTGTTCAACTTCTAAACGGATATACCAAAATTAAAACATTCTCTCATTTTAGGGTTCCTTAACCAATGGGTAAAGCGGAACTGAGCTCTTGCTGTCAGTTCGTCTGTCACCAGACTGTATCTTATGAATCGTGATTGTAAAACAGTTGAAATGATCACAGATGATATATTTCTGTTGCCGCTATAACTATTAAATACTTTGTTTATTCTTTGTTGCACTTGAAAAGTAGATAATAAAGTGAAAATAAAATGAATTCTTGAAAGGGCTGCTATGCGAAGCAGTAACCTGATATATATTGAAAATTACTTAAATTAATTAAAGATTTGAACATAAACATTATTTTCAGTGAAATTGGGTTCATAGTTATTGTCTCTTTCATAAAATAAATATTTTATATAATTTATTTCTCTGAATGTTAACTAAACTTCAACAGCAAAGCTAAATAAAAAAGCTTAATAAGCTGATTTTATATCGATGTAACAATAATATTGATGTAATAATCATATTGAAAATACAAAATACCTTGAGTTAGATTCGAACTCGTGACCTCAATCACTCTCCGCTGCCAATCAATCATCCATCAACAACTACCAAGGAACAGAACAAAAATCAAAGTGCATGTTTTAGGCATATTATTCGATGGGAAAAGATATATTTGAATTGAAATACAGATAACTTATCTTTTCTACGTATTATTTAACTTCTTTGTCTTACAATCTGATTACATATTGTGTGGAGTGAAGGTCGTTCAGTATCTAATCAGAGTACGTGGAGCAAATCGGGCGATCTATCTCTATTTTATATCTTTAAATTATTGTTTGAAAACACTTATTACTTAATGACCGTTGGGCTCGTTAAGAGTTGTAGATGATGATACTACATATTGTTTTGCTTTCAAGTTTTTTTCTATTGTAGTAGTATAGCAGGCTATAGCGGGTACATACAGGAAACCTAATGTTTTGATTCTCACTTTTCGCTCAATTTTCACGACTTGTCTTCTTAACAGAGTGAGTAAATGAAAGCATACAAATACTTTGCGCGCAAGTTGAGCACACACTGTGCCACTGAACCACGATGGTCTCAATTTTTATTACTTATTTGATATTTTTCTAATGATATTATATTTTGATTGCCACTTTTCGCATTAATAACTTACCTAGTAAGTACCAAGCATTATGCTAAGCTCCTCTTCCTGCAGCGACGCTTGAACAGCACACATCGGGAAGTTTAAGGAGTTTTTTAGCTTCACGCTGTATCGACGGAGGAGGAAAACGCTATAAAACACACAATAACACATAAATCGATGCCATCCATAATCTATATTATGACGACTTCAAAGCCAGCAAATTTTGTATGATAAAATCGTATCCACTTTGCGTATTATTTCACAACTCTACGGGAAATGGGAAGAATCATCTAGAACCATGTCGCAATCATCAGTCACGGATGATGTGAACTGAATCTGTTTTTTTAATAATTTTATTAAGCAAGAGGTAGAGGTAGGCAAAGAAAAATTTTGAAGTGCTAAGACATTCATTTCCACTCCTGATTTCCACGGTGGGTTGAGTGGCGAAGCTTAACGCCGCTTTTTTTTGTTATCGAGCATGAAAACGAAAGTAGGTTGAATATAGTATTATTATATAATTCCTTCAAGTGAGAGTCGAACCTACAACCACGTTTGTAATCAGACACTGCCCTTTTAAGTGGAATGGGCAGCTTAATTTTGGTATCAATAAGGAAATTCAAATGTTAATGACTCGTTACGAACAAATAGTTTAAAGTTCCTCAATAAAACAATGACCCTTCAGAAATATTATTATTCCATTGAACCATTAAATTATTATTTGTAAAACTGTAAGCTTAAGATGTCATCGCGGCGCAGCGTCTCACCGGTTTACTGTACGAGTAAAGTCGGCGGTTGTGGGATTGATTACCACTCGGGGCGACATATATTCACTTTGATGACATGAAAGTAAACAAATCGCTTAATACGCAAGATCTCAAATATAAATAAACGTGGGATGGGAGGGGTGGGGGGTTGGTTGCGTTGTGAAGCTAAAAGACTAGTTATTACTACTTATTTCTCTGTACTTCACTCTCCATTCGTTTCACAAACGATGCGTCATGCGCGCTAAGTACGATGAGGCTCGCAACCATTTTGGATTTAATTATCACTCGAGAAAATGTTATTAGGTAAATGTATTGTAATTTTCCGCCTCTGTGTTCCTTATATTCCCTACATACAATAAATAATATTTAACTGAGAAATGAAAATACTGTTTATTATTTTTTTACATTTATCTAAAAAACTAAAACTTATTTTTTAAATTAAATATTATAGAGTGTGCACGGAGCTATAATAGATATCAGCTTAAACTCGATGCCGAGCAGTACAGAGCAGAGCGAAGAAATTAAAATATAAATTTAAATAACTATTTCATTTCCTCGAGTGGGGATCGAACCCACAATCAGTCGAGTTTACAGTCACACTAGTGCTCCTGCGCCACGTCTGGCCTCGTGCTTACAGTATCCAGACTAGTAATCGAACCTCCAATCACCAAGGAAAGCCAAATATTCTATATTTCTAA
Source organism: Heliconius aoede (assembly GCA_037355905.1). NCBI lineage: Eukaryota > Metazoa > Arthropoda > Insecta > Lepidoptera > Nymphalidae > Heliconius > Heliconius aoede. The sequence continues at coordinate 314,929 of JBAIZZ010000027.1, forward strand.
ATTTTCAAACGCGTATCGAAACTATTTAGTTAAGACAATTCGCTTCGGCAGCACTTTATTGAGAATCTTCGATGTATTTTGCGGTTCCATTTAGAATTTAATGCTCTATCAGCCGTTGGTGGAAATATTTGTTGAAAGTAAGAAGTTGTGGAGCGAGTCGAGCGCGTCTCCCACCGCATTACGGTATACCCTTAGTGGGGCGTTAACGCTACTTGGGTACTGGAATTATTAGACAACAGTCTTAAAATATCATATCATATTCTGAGGAATAGTTCCTAGCGATAACGAGTAAGTAATTGTCCTTGCACTATTTTTAGATTTAGTGTTAAGACACTCCACACTACATTTTACGCTCAATTTTTGTGTTGTGCGCTGTGACGCTACGTCACGGCGGTCTCGTAATTTAAAACAATTAAAAATAATAGTTATCGTGACTTTCTACAAAAGTACAATAATACCTCAGTATTCGCAATTATCGCTTCTTATCTTCTATCGCACTTTCAATCATTTTTGTAACAGAGAACAGGATTTATAGAAATTATATCAAGCACTTACACCATGTTATTTAGCTAATAAAATTTACTTATTAAAATACGAAGTTTAACAGACGGAAAATAATAAATAATAAAATTTATTTGACTTTTGTTTTTCGTATTTTTCACTGGTGGAGATCAAATTTATCATTAAAATAGTAGTTGTAAATAACAATTAAATTTTAAGCATATTTAAATACTTTATTAAAATGAAATCATTATATATATTTAAAAAAAATGGATATCTCTTAAAAAAATCTGCCACCCGATGTAATTTAATTATTATAAAATACAGTCAAATTGATAACCTCATCCTTTTATAGAAGTCGCTAAAAAATACGGGACAAAGAAATAAATAAAGAGGAAAAAGTGGAAGTGAGGAAAAAAACAAAACACGGCGTTTAGTTCCATCAGTCAAGATGCAATAACTCGAAAAACAAAAGATCAGGGAATATACTGTACGAGTATAAACACAATGTCCCGTTTGTTTACCTTGATATCTGCGAAATACAGTGAGAAAATAAAAAAAACATCAAATAAATTAATACACTTCTAGTTAAGTAATTGTTGCTATTTCTAGTATTTCATAATCTGTGTTCCTATGTCTCTTTTCCCATGCAAGTGGGTTGCGGTAACGTCATTTTTTTTTCTATTAGAACGGCATTGGTTCGAACATTTGTAGGGCAATCACATTCGAAACACCATTGTTAATGCTGAGCGCTATATGACATTTTTATTAGAACTAATATTTACCTGCGGCGTTGTACGCCTGTTTGAATGGAAGTAAATAAGTATAGTGCATACGAGGCTTTCTAAGTGCCAGAAGTAATTCCCAACACAGATGTGAATGTTCATATTCAGAGGCAAAACCCAACGCCTCGCCTTGTACATAAGAGAAAGGAAATACACAGACTATGTATTGCTGTAGCCGATATAACAAACAATACAAAAACAGAATAAAATAAATATTTAAGTGATTTCCCTTACAATCAACTCGCACTTGGCCAGTTTTTAATTTAAACTAATAAAATAAATATATTTACAGGCTGCAACTTCTATCCTGCCGGAGAGTACCTCAAGTTCGTTAGGATACCAGAGAACCTTAGAGTTGGCGATGAAGTTTTACAAGTGGAAGTGCATCCGAGGTAAGGAATATTTGTGATAAATTATTATTTTATTTTGGATTTCCACATGGTAAAATGAAGTAATTTTCACTTAACTCGCTTTGGTAATAAGTGAAGGCGCAGCGTTGAGTTCCGCCACTGAACGCGCAGTGTTGTGTGTTGAACTATAGGTACATTAGCAAATGGATGTTGAAAATGTAAATATTTGCCCTGAATCACAATTTATCCATATAGTTCGATCTAGTCGACAAATTAGCTATAACTATTCATAATTTGGTAATACTTCTTATAAAAATCGTGTCATATCCTGTCGATTACATACTTTTAGGTTGAAAATTTCATAAACTCATATGACATATTTCAATTTATTTAATCTTATAAAGTCTTATAAAGAACGCGGAGGCCTGTCGTGGCGCACGAACACAAACGTGTAAAACAAACTCGTAAGCACGACCGGTTGTGGGTTCGATTCTAAATATTATGTCTATATAGTATGTGTAAATCTATGTGACTATAAGTATATGAACAAACCGCCTCTTGCATTTTGGCCAGCTAAAAAACGTTTACTTTTCCCATACGAATAGGCTAATTGGAAGATTTGCCAATAATTTTGTTAATTTTACTTTAAAGTGCAATACACAGTATATTTTTTCGATCAGTAAACGCACGGCAATTGCACGTCGATTGTTTGAAGTGAAATTAAGAGGAACAAGAAACCTATTACAAGATTTCCACAGTTTGTTCCCAAGGAAATACCATGTACTATGAAATATAGCAAAAGAACAAATGTATATGTTTCATATGAAATATACGACGACAGCATTGTGGTGAAATAGAGCATGGCTTACTTACTATACAATACAGGTAGTGGGTCCGAATTCCAGTTGGGGTTGGGGTTGATCAAAACTTCCAAAAAAAGTAGTTTTTTTTGGAAGTTTTGATCAACTATTCATTTTAAATATTATTACTTTTATGTTCAGGTAACACTGTTGTTGTTATTCAACAAAAAGGATGAGTTAAATCTGTTAAAATATTATAATAAAAAAACAAGCTAAATAGTTTATTAGAGTATTTACAGTATTCTTTAGGAAGTTTTTACAGTTGTTTACATAGAAAATATCTTACATCTTTTTAACTATAAAAGCAAAATGTTTCGTATGAAACACACGCAGTCTTAGATTTTATCGTGTTTTAGATGTTGTACATCGTGAGTGGCGTACTGTTATATGAAAACAAGGTTACTAGACGTCTGTCACGACGCCGTGTGAAGACGTACACAACATGTCTTGCGTATATAAAAGGTGCAACTTCATCCTTTTTTTAGTACTGCAGGGCGAGGGGGGCGGAACTGTCTTACCATTAGGTTCCCAGGTTCCAGGTTCCCCTGCTTACCCTGCTGCTGCTTGCAAGCAAAAGGAATTTAGTACTGAGATGTTTGACAGTTAAACAATGTTACTGCGTCACGAGGGACTCAGTATATTCCCCCAATAGAAATTATAATTAACTTCTAACAATTTCCACCAATATTTCCAATATTTCACCAGTTTTCGATGAAATGGAAAGAAAGATTTTCCATACATTTATGGCCCGTGAGTGAATTAATAACAGTAGCTAGTATCTAATAGATTTCGATCTCGGCTATTACGCATCGTGAGCCGTGAGCCGCGCTATACGCTCTGCTTCACATACTATTTATTGTTCATAACCTATCGTTTTAATTATGTTTTTTCATGTAAATTAAATAATATATAAAAATATAATACGTAACGAAGCCGTTGTGGCTCAGGCACAACGGCTGCGACATTTGTGAGTTCGATTCTTATTCGGGGAAATTAAAGATTTAATATTCTAATATCCTCGCTCTGACAACAAGGCGGGGCGCGGCATTGAGCTCCGTCACTCAATATGAATTCAGGATTCGGCGGAAAGTGGGGGCGGAAGTGTATAAATGGGAACAGAGTGACACTAGGGCTCCAGGTCCCCCTATCCTAGGTATGAGCGGGATACAGCGTGAAGCAAGAAAAACGCTTACTAAACATAAGTTACAACATTTCTAAATTAATTAATAAATCAATAATATTTTATAGATGATTATTTAATATTTTATAACATTTGCCTAATATTCAGTAGTCATAAGGACGTTACACAATGTAATATACAAGTAAAAGTACGACTGTATGAGGTCAATATGACTGTGTAACATATTAAGATGCTGTTATTGCCGCATAGGGAAATAGTGTTAAGACACTTCGTTTTTTACCGCCGCACTTGGTCCTGTCACCAATAAGAAGAAATAAATAATTCAATTAACCATACAAATAATAAATAACCCCCAGTCACAATCGAACCCATTATCGTCGCGTTTAGTCAGATGACTTGCAGGTGAATGATTTGTATTTCAAATGACATGTGATTATATATGACGAAAAGGAGCTCCTATTCAAAGTAGTATTTTGTAAATTTTATAAATTAGAATATTAAAATCGCATTATCCGTTTGTAACGCCAATTATTGGCCAATAATGGTTTTATAATATATTGAATTTACCATCTTTTTATTAGATAAATAGATAGACGGCAATGTTACTAAGAACGTGCATAAATTCGAATTTAAATTTCTATTAATATTATACATAAAGTACGTATATAACTATATGGGAGGGCGCCACCGTGCCACAGTAAACATCGGCTCCACAATCAAAAATCTTTTTAAAAGTTATTAATGTGTATCTGGACAGTATTAAAGTGTAAAGTGATAGAAAACAGTGTAAATAATATCATTCATTGGAGAATAGGACTAAAGTGATGAAAATTACTAATAAATAAACAATTAAAGTCTGGACCTTCAACTGTATTTTTCTCTATTACTACGAGGACTTATACTGATAAAAACGTATGTAATACAGTGAAAAAAGTGCAATCTAACATTTTAAGTGCAAGTTTTATGCTAAGAAACTAATTAGTGTAATTTGGCTACCAAACATAACCTCATATCAGAATGATTAGCAACTTCGAAGCGACTTTTATCGAGGAATTATGTTGATTTATCATGAAATAACATGTATAACTTTTACGTCGTAAGTAAGTTAAAACGTTCACTTTTTAATATTATTACCGTTTTAAGTAGAATTCAGTGTCACTACACTTTACTGAAGTCTGTAAAGATTGCGCTTATTAAGGCCCGTTGATATCTACGAAGAAAGTGGGTTTATGTGAATCTATCGGTTAAAAGTTAACGAGTTAGCATGGTTTTCTACTTATTAGTTGAAAAGGTCATGGTTAATTCGTAACTGAAAGAGGTTTTTTAACGATATAGATATCTTTTTTTTCTTTTCTTTTTCGTCTGACTTTTTTTGTGTTTGGTGAAAAACAATGCTCGTGTTTCTTATAATATTTAGTGGGCGTCCTACAAAATAACTTCAATTACTTCATATGTTTTATACGTGATACCTTAAAGCTAATATTACTGCCATCTAGTAGCAAGTTTGTAAACTAAAGACTTTACTTACATTTGTTGCAGTTGTTTGTAGCAATACGTTTCATTCAACTTCGTTAAGTTGACAGTAGATGTCTCTCTAAATATTTTTATATAAGATATATTTTTAATTTATTTTATTAATACCTAAACTAAATAATTAATATTTCGTGTATAAAATTATTCAAGAGGAACTGTTGATGCGTATAATAATAGGTACGCTGTTCGTGTTGTCATAGCAACGTTATAAATACATAAGTATATAGTTTATTGTCAAATGGAGGGTAGTATGACAGGTTGTGTGCTATTATCTTAATTTATTGAAGAAATAAATTAATGGTAATATTTATTAGCATTCTGCACTCCTCTATATAGACTACGAGTATTCCCAATTTAGCATTCCTCCGTCCCGAAGTTTTCGTAAAGTTTTTGCATCATGTATACATATAAAGATGTTGGAAAGGCCGTGGCTGAGGGGCACAAGATGATGATTGTAAAATACGTGACGGTTGTGGGTTCGATTCCCATTTGGAGGACTGAATCACTATTTTTCGTTTCGTCTGTTACAAGTCAAGTTGTGGCGCTGGGTACCACCCCTCAACACACAATGCCTCAAAGATTCGGCGGAAAGTGGAGAACAGTGTCTTGACAGTTGGTTCCCTCTACCTACATTGCCATTTGCGGAATAAAGCGTATAGCTATAAATATGTTCTTAAAATTTTGTTTGAATGAACTACTAAACGTAAAATCTCATTTTGTCTCGTTCCTTTCTGTTTTTTAAGAAATCTTCTCTTAGTGCTCCTCGACATACCATCAGTCTATCAGTCACTCAGCAATGAAATAATAACAAAAGTTTAATTCAATTTCTTGTTACAGAAAAAACCTTGTTCTCCAAGCGGTAGACCAAGAAGAAGACGCCCACCTCTTCACATATAGAGACGTGAACAGGACGCACGTAGCTGTCATACTGGCGCAGAGTGTGGACAACCTTGTTGACAATGATTCACCTCAGAACATTGTTAAATTCAGATTGGGATGCGATTTTGATACTGGTGATGACTTGGTAAGTTGACGGCAGGCAGAGAAAATGGATGGATGAATGGGAAATTTGGCGAAAAAATTTGAAACTTTTTTATTTCTTACACTCGTCGATTTTTTTGCTGATACAAACTGTATCCTGTATTTAGCAGGATAGTCAGAGACAACATTAGTGTTAAGATATTCCTTTCTCTATTTTACGCCCAAAGGGTTAAGTCGCCTTGTGGGAACTTAACGCCACGCTTTGTTTTATTATCGAATAACAATCGAACCTGTAACCAGTTTCAGCTTCAAGCTGTATTACGCACACAGCAGGATAGGAACCTAATGTTAAGATACTCCATTCCCCACTCCGATTCCCTCACTTCCGAGTTCTAAAGGCATTGCGTGTTGAGTAGCGAGAAAATAAATATATTTAGTTTTAAATCTTTCACAACGGTCTCTAATAGTCACAATATTAATTGTCTATATATAAGTGTATATATTATGTAAATGTCGCATGAAACACAAGAATAGCATTCAGGAACTGGTAAATCCCAGCAGTTAGTGTTACAGAACGAGTGTAACGAGCCAGTGTTATGTTATTTTTATAACACACCGTTAAAAATGTAGACGCTTTTCAGGAGGTTCAGTGAACCGCGGGACGGGACCCCTGCGAGGAACATTCAGTTATGTGACTAGATGTGGCTAGGAATTTGAGTCTTAACTTAAATTATTAATACTTTTTATGTTTTAAATTACACTAAAGATAGAAATATATTTTTATATCAGCATTTACATAGATTGAGGCCAGTTGTGGCGCAGGGGCACGAGCGTCTGATAAACGCAACAGATTAAGGGTTCAATTCCCACTGGACTAAATGAAAGTTATATTTATTTCATTTCTTTGCTCTGGTCTCGAGGCAAAGCGTGGCATCGAGTTCCGTTACTCAACAAGCAATGTCTCAAGATTTCCGAACACCCAAATCTTCATTAGTTCTAGCACCCAACATGCAATTTCTTGTAGTTGAGTAAATACACTATTTTCAATACATTGCCACATCTAGACAGACAAAATCCCGGGTCTCGGATCCCGTCGGCGTATGTTTACATAAATACTAAGCCCATTTGCATAATTGCTCTCGAACAGTCGTTATAGTCGTTATAACGGAAACAATATGTCGGCATAATTAATTTCATCAAAATTGACTGGCGTCTTAGAAACGTAAATAGAATAGGTTTACATTTCTTATCAATCTTCTTATCACCATCTTTTTGGTTAAATGACCTCCATCAGGGTAGGCAGGGAACCTTATGTGAAACCGCCCTTTAATCAAACATCATCCAATTTCCGAGATTACTCTTAGGAAACATTATCTCATTATAAATTTTCACCCCTTTTTTAATTTTAATAATATTTAATCATTTATATTAAAAGTTGTTGTTACATTTCAGATATCAGCATATCTGTCGGTTACAGTTTATATAGAAGATATAAATGATAATGTGCCGCAGTTCCAAGATACGCCATACAGAATAGCTGTCGATGAACTCACTCCGCCAGGTAGCATTAACCTACATCTCTTTTGAAGGTAGTGGGAAGTTAGTGTTAGGACACTCCCTTCTTCGTGCACTGTCTTCATTTGAATATATTGCGTGTTGATTGGCGAAACTTAACGCTGATTTTTGACTTACCAAAGCAAGAAAATGAAAGTAGTCTACTCACAGAGTTGAAATGGAATAAACAACATATTTGAAAACATTTAACAATTAATTTATGAAATATTATATATGTAATATATATATATATATATATATTAAACTGCTGTTTATAATAATGATATATTAAATGTTATATTAATACAATTAATTAATAATGTATTAAATATTAAATAACTTATACCTTATTTTATAAATTATATAAATGTCAGGGCAGTCGTGACGCAGGCACACAAGCGTGAAGGTCTATCACATATGGTTTCTAAGAAATAATATAATTTATATACTTTTTATGTATACTATAAAATATTATTATTACAGGACTAACAATTTTCAAAGGAATTCGCGCCTTCGACCGAGACAAGCCCAATACTCCAAATTCTGAGATCCAGTACAGCATCACGAGTGGAGATGATCGCTTCAATTTAGAAAGTTCTCATAAGCCTGCTCTAATATTGAACAAACCATTGGACTTTGATACTGGAGACAGGGAGTTCATTCTTATTGTTACTGCATCGGTAAGAATCATTTAATGAATATTTTTTTTAGTTTTTATGGGCTTACATATACTTATCTCACCAAAATTTATCTGATGACATTAAGTAAAAAAGACGAATTACTCATCAAAAATCCTTTTTTCTTAGGATCGTGGCTCTCCCCCACGGAGTGCGAATACAACAGTACACATACTGGTACAAGACAACGATGACTTGCCACCAAAGTTCACCCACGAGCTCTACAAAACCAAAATACCGGAGTTTTATCCTATTCTCGTGAGTAAAATATGATTATTTTATTTTTTTAATTGCTCCCTACGACGACGGTTGCAGATTCGATTGTCACTCGGGGGAATGAGTTATTTTGTTCCTCCGATTTATTTATAAAAACAGATAAATAAAAAGTATTGTATAAGCTTTCCCGGAACAGGATTTATTCCACTTTTTTACCCATAACTATTATAAAGACGTTTATTTCGATATTATTATGGTGCTGGAGCACAGCGCCTAACTTTTGGTGAAATATACTATCCTTGCAAAAAAAAGTGCAAGGCCCCTAGTTTCTCCCAACTCTACTAAACACTGGAAGGAGAAAAATAGACATTTATTGACAACATTTCATTTTAGGGGAAGAGAATCCATACGGAACTAGTATTCGAGCACCCAATACGTGCCTTCGACCAGGATGCGGGTGTAGCAGCTCCTGTGCGATACGAGCTGGTATCAGGGAACGAACGGCATTTGTTTCTCCTTAGTCCTCTAAATGGCAGCTTGTTTCTTGAAAAGGAGATTGATTTGGATGCCGAAACTTCATTGCCGGGTATATTTTTTTTTGTAATTATTTCTTTTCTGTGTGGGGGGTTAAAAGTTATGATTGTGTCAATCTCAAAATTGTAGAAGGGTTGTAAATATAAAACCATGAAAATAGAGCTTAATGATAAATTTAATAATATGTTTCTTCTAAATAGGAAACACGTTTGTTCTTCAAATCCAAGCATCACAAGTTAACAATCCATTGAAGACTGCACAAGCACGTGTCGAAGTAGAAATCCAGGACTTAAACGACAACCTACCGGACTTCGAAGTCGATTTCTACAACATAAGCATTGTTGAGAACTTGCCTAATGGTAGTGTATTACTAAAATTATACCTCTTTAAATGTAAAAAACAAATTACCTGTCTTACTAAGTGATAACGAAGCAAGTAATGACAAGATGATGAATTTTAATCAGGTTTTAGTGTTCTACAAGTGATGGCGACTGATAAAGACCAAGGAGACAATGGTGAATTTTCGTATCAGCTGAATGATCCTAAAGGTGCCTTCTCAATTGATCCGAGGACTGGATGGCTCACTGTCAGGAACCAGGTAATATTGTACATTATTATAAATTGGTTGTTGTATTGCTTGTAAAGATTTCTTAGATTAAAAATATTTTAATTTTCTTGTATATGAAACTAAGAGTTTTAAAATCATTTTGAGGTAAAATTTACAAAAATAATAATACATTTGTATAATTTAGAACAATAAATATTCTAATTTAAGTTAAATTATATAAAATAAAATTTTAATTAATTACAGACCACATTAGACCAAGAAGAACATTCTTCACTACGAATGAAAGTTTACGCAAAAGAAAAAGTTCCAAGCGTCGTCGGCACTTACGTCGATCAACGAACAAAATGGCGTAGAAATAAAGAAAGAACCACTTACATATTTCCTGACAAAAGTAAAGAAAATATGGAATTTGATGATAATGCACAAATAATGTCATTCGTGACAGTTGAAGTAACATTGTTAGATGCTAATGACAACAACCCAGTCTTCTTGCCAAGTAACTTATATGAATTCACTGTCAATTACAACGCGGGGATAGACACTGAGATAGGAAAAGTGGAAGCCGTAGATCCAGATCTTGGGAGAAATGGAATGGTTCTGTATGACGTACAAAGAACGAGTAATTTGAGTGTAACGTCTCCTTTTGAAGTGGACGCGACGAGTGGGAGAGTGAGTGTAAAAGAGAGCCCACTGGCTGTAGGGAGGCATGCTATATTTGTTGAAGCTGCTGATAATCCAGCGAACCCTAGCGAAAAGAGATATTCCTTGGCGGTTGTTACTATTGATGTCATTGGAGATCCTAAAGGTACATTGACATGGTTATTTTTTTTATTACATGCCAAACTATATAGATAAAAAAAAATCTTTATACAAAGTAGGCATAGAGAATTCAGTTTAATTTTGTTATATTACATTGTACTATTCAGGTAAAGCAGACAGACCACAGTTCGTTGGTGCTCCGTATGAGTTTTGGGTCGGTGCAAGCGTTGGTATCGGAGCAAGCGTCGGTCAACTGCGCCTTGATGCGGCCCAGACCACTGCAGATATTACCTACGATCTTCTACACGGGTATGAGGAAGGAGGTAATAATGAACTATTTGTATACCGCATATCTCTTTTACCCTGAAAGTTAATCATTGCGTGTTAAATGGCTGAACCCAAGCGTAGCAAAATAATAAACATAATTCATGCCTAATCGGGATTGAACCTACATCTACATATAAAAATATTTTATTGAAACATTCTTATAAATGCTATAAATGCTTCAAAATACTAATTACGTTGATATTTTCTTAGTGCCGTTCGCAGTAGAAGAAAGATCTGGCGTAATAACAGTCATAGACGAATTATCTAATTTCGACCGTCCACTTTATGACTTTGAAGCAGTTGCCATTGATAACAAGAGAAACATAAGTGTCGCTACCAACGCAACTGTCCATATTGTCGATATAAATGACGAGAGAGGTGTTTTTTTGAAGTAATTATATCATACTCTTTACTATAAGTCTATCGTTAGATTCTTATTAACAATATTTTTATTTTTCAGAGGAGCACATTCGCCATTCGTGTTTCATGTCAAAGAAAATATTGCTGGAGCAATAATTGGACATATATTTCCTGTAAACGGAAGTTCATTTTCAAATAATAGTGGAAATATTAAATTTATAGTGGCAAATCAACAAGATGTTGCAAATGAGATTGCCATCGGTATGTACCAAATTTTGTAATATTGTAATTATTTTATTACAACGTTACGTTGTGGATTATTTGTTTCATATACTTATTTAAGATCACGTATTGGAGATTTTCTTGTCATAACTGTTTCTTGCTAATTAACTATTAAAAAAACATCAAATTGAATTGAGGTTCTAATAATTATAATGTTCTTCATTTATCATGTAGAAACCTACATAATATAATATTATATTTATGTAAGTAATTCATAAATAAATAGTTTGTTATTTTTTTACTTTGTTCATTCTAAAGTAATATAATATATATTTTTATTATTTTACAGGACCAGATGGAACTATCTATGCTCAAAAAGCACTTGATAGAGAAAAAAGAGACGTATATAGAATGACTGTCATAGCAGAATTTAGCAAAGGAGCTATATCGGGAGCGGGATTATACCAGATCACTATAAACGTTGATGACGACAACGACAATCCTCCTATATTTGATCTGCCCATTTACGAAGGGTTTATTACTGAGAACTCTAAAACAGGGACTGAAGTTAAAATGACAAGCAAAATTCAAGCTAAAGACGCAGACTTAGAACAAAATGCTATATTTATGTACACTCTGTTTGGTGACGGTCACGAGCAATTTACCGTTAGTGAACAAACTGGGATAGTAACGTTTGTTGGAAGCAAGCTCGACCGAGAAGAAAAAAGTGCATATTTACTTAAAATTGTCGCACGGGATAAAGGGAGTCTAAAATCTGAAGCCAAACTTACTATCACAGTATTAGATGAAAATGATAATCGTCCGAAATTTAATCAAATTATTATGCCATTTGGTGAACCAATTGAGCTTATAGAAGCTGAAGAGAACACATCTATAAAAATTTATTCTGAAAAAATAAATAATTCTACTGGTACTATATTTAATGTTCCAGCAAAACCAAAACATAAATTCGCCGCTACAACATCGCCATTATTTATGGTACCTGAGAATATTGCTATTGGTACAACTGTTGTAAAATTACAAGCTGTTGATATGGACAGCGCTGCAAATGGTCAACTTAGGTACGAATTTGTGTCAGAAATATTTATGCCTCCTCATGCATCGTCGACGACTAGTGCTTCTCAAATAAAGCGATATTTCGTTGTAAATGAGAGATATGGACATATTGTTGTGGCTAGAGCCTTGCCTCCTGAATCAGAATTTAGATTAAATATTTCAGCTGTAGATGGTGGGGAACTAAGTGACAACATCACTGTTAGACTTTTAATTAAAGACGTTAACGATCATTTTCCGATATTCAAAAAGTCCTGGTATAATTTTAACGTAGAAGAAGCTCAGTATAGTAGACGAGTTTTAGGGAAAGTAGAGGCAACAGATGCCGACTTCGGTCAAAATTCAAATTTAACATATTTTCTGCAGCCGTCAAGTAAAGATATTCCATTCGAAATATCACCAATGAATGGAGTTTTGAGTGTAAACGGAATATTAGATAGAGAAAAGGAAGATAAATATACTCTTACTGTTGTAGCTAGAGATAACGGCTATGATGAAAAACTATCCTCATCAGTGAGCGTGGAAATTCAAGTATTAGATGTAAATGATAACGCTCCACGATTTTTCGCATACGATGAACTATTGGAATGGAAACATCCGGAAGCTCAAGAGTTATCAAATCATAATTTTGATTCTGTAATGATGTTGCCAGTATACAAAGCTTCCTTAGATGAAAATGCACCAATTGGTACCATCGTGACGAGAGTGTACGCAAATGATTCTGATTTCATTGGAAACGGCAATGGTCTAATTTTGTACAGCCTACCACAAAGAAAAAATCAGTTAAATATATTTAGTATAGATTCAAAAGAAGGCATCCTAACTACAACAACGAGATTAGACTATGAAAGTCAAAAAGTACACAACATAACAGTAGTTGCATCAGACCTAGGATCACCAAGTTTGAGCTCAACCGCTATAGTTATGCTAACTGTTAGAGATATACCAGACGATGTGGAAGTTTCCGATAAACCTGTCTTTATAACTCGGTATTATGAACTGGAAATAGATGAAAATGTACATACACCAGTCGAACTAGTGACTCTTAATTTAACGGAATACTATGAAAATTTTAAAATGAAATATTATATTTTTAATGAAAATGATACCGATATAAAAAAAACATTTGTCATTGATCCTCGGAATGGAACGTTATATTTAATTAAAAGTCCTGACCGAGAAGTTAAAGAGCTGTATGAAATTATAGTAAGGGCTGAAAGACAGAAAATAAGTAGAGAACTGCCGCATATGATATATCCAGTTCCAGACGACATGTTTGAAGGGATGTCTAAATATGATGTTAAAGTGATAGTTAGAGTTAGAGATGTAAATGATAATACTCCCAAATTCTTGAAAGGAGGACGTCCATTGGTCACCGCTATACCGACAACGGCACCGTTTGGATATGAAGTTATACAGCTACAGGTTATTATATATATATATTTTAAAACGCACAGGGAATTTAGTCTTAAGATCTTCGTTCTCCAGTTTTTGCCAAATTCTGGAGGCATTGCGTGTTGAGTGGCAGAACTCAACGCTCGCCTTTGCCTCGATACTAGAGCGAAAAATGGAAATATAAACGTAAATAAACATTTTACTACCTCGAGTGGGGATCGAACCCAGAACCGTCGCGTTGCAGTCCCACTCTTGTGCCGCTGCGCCACGTCGTCCTTAGTTTACTTACTCATTATATTATTATCATATTTTTACTCATACATACATATTTTTATACATACTTACATACGAAAATTAAAAAATATATATTTTACTTTGCTTCTTCAATGTAGATAAAAAACGATAGCTTATATAAGTAAAATGTTATATAGACTAATTTATTAATATACATCTTTAATGACTTGACAGGCAACCGATGCGGATGCAGGTCTCAACGCAGACATCCGTTACACATTGCTACATGCACAAGTGACGGGTAATGTTGTTGGTGCTGGAACAGCTGGTGTCACAGGAGTTACAGCAAACTCGGGGACTGACGGCCGATTCTCTCTAGACGCACGCAGTGGTAAAGTGCGGGTAGCGGCCAGCGTGGCTCGTGATGCTGGCCGAGTATTCGGCCTTGATGTGAAAGCTACAGACCGAGGTGGCGCTGATGATGGCAAGTCCGCCATTATTAACCTGTTTGTAAGTTTTATTGCTTATTTAACTTGAGAAACACCTAGAACTATTAAAGGCAGCGCTAATTTTTTTTTTCTGATTCTGTTATCACTGTCGTGTCCTTCTACTAACCTTAAATGTTTAATAAAATTATTCGTAATGCTTAGAAATAAAAACATCCAAAATCCATTTGTAATTTTTTTTCTATCCATGTTTTTATTTCCAGGTATACATCTTAAGCGAGAACAAGCAGTTGGTGGTAGTTGTAGGCGGCCGTCCACTGCAAGTGGAACAGCACCGTGATGCTATTGAAGCTCGTCTCTCAAACATTACAGGAATGGACGTACGTATACGCACACTACGGCTGAGTGGACGAAGCGCAATGGATGGGCACGCGTAAGTTATTTTGTATCTGTTCACGCTGTATTCCACATATAGAAGAGTGTGCAGAGAAACCTAGTGATAGATTCCTTCTGAAACTAGTGTTATGTCACTCAGTTCTCCATTTTTCACCAAATTGTGGAATTATGTTTGAAAGGTGGATTTAAGCGCACCGCTGTGCTTTGTTGCCAGAGCCAGGAAATGAAAAAAGGGAAATATTTAAATACCCTGAGCGGGAGTTACACGCTTATGCCACTGCACCGCGACCCGCTGAAATATGTTTAATAATTTATTCATTTTTAATTTGATGACATCGTGGCAGAACAAACCAAGTACCAACTTAATTTTCCAGTATAAGCTAGAATTATATTCGCTAGTGCTCACTAACATGCAAATATAATAAAGCTTTTACATAAAAATTACATGTTGAACTCCGTCCCGAGAGAATACCGAACTCGGCACCCGAGAACCGTATGCTCGTACGTTCCATCATTTTAATTAATTGATTTGACCTTTTCTCTATTTTATAATCAATAATGATAACTAATTTAAAGTATTTTTCATGTTTCAGGTCTGACCTTTTTATTTATGCAGTGGATCCACTTTCCAATACCATTATTGATATGGAGGTATTACACAAGTTAGTATATGAAAATATGTATTTTTAGGTAGTCTATTATAATTCTTTATTTTTATTTATTAATATAATTATCATATACTCATATTTCAGGTCCCTTATGAAAAGAGAAATACTCTTACGGCAAAATCTCGCGGGTTTCAAAGTCCTGGGTGTTGGAGACACGTCAATGATACAAGCCAGAAGTCAAACCTTAAATTCCATGGAGATCAGCGTTGTTGCACTTGGTTGCTTGGTATTTGTGGGTGCTTGTACTACTGCTCTTTGTATATTGTGCGTTAAGAAGACTAGAAGGTAAGCAACCATTTATGTTATTTTAAATTTTTCATAATATATTGACAGTTTATAATTTAAAAACCTCGCCAATAAGTATGGTAAGATGAAATTGAAAACTTGTGTAAGGAATTGAAGGGAGGAGAAAAGATTATTATATAATACAAGAAAAATAAAATTTTTAGGTATCGTGAATTATTATTATTAGAACACATTTGTTTCATACGATATTATGTGTAAAAAAGTTGTTATAAAAAAGCTGTTTTATATACCAAAATAATATTTAAGCTGACGCTTTCGGTAATAATTAATCAAAAATAATCTTTCCAACATCAGAGATGAAAGATAAGTAACTTTTTAATGTGGAAGTCCACGAAAAGTTAAATTATTTTGGATCGAAATCCCTTTGCTAGATTAATAAGTTGATATGAAGCGCCTCAAAAGGGTAAGCGATGTTTTTTACGCATTTCAGACCTCACCACCATCACAAACGAAAACATACACACCACTATTTCGCCTAAAGACCTAAGACTGATCTATCTATAGTTAAACTTACATATTTATAATCTTGTTTAATTATTGAATAAATCATTTCAAATAAAACGTAATTTTATTATCATTAATTAATTACCTCTACTTCTCATTTCTTTTTCTTCTTCCTTTGCCTACGTTTATTCTTAATGCATTATATTTTTGATTTGTTGCTTCTTAAAAAAATTACTTATTCCAAATTTATATTTTTAAAGTACAATGTTATAATTTATTAATTTAAGAAATAATGATTTCCTTTCTTGAATAACCATAATCTTTACTTCGACCTTTATCTTTGCCCTGACAGAAATCGTCACAAACCATTTTCTCAACGTCTTAATTTCCCATCTGACCTTACTAAGCTCGGAGGATTGTTTCCATCTGGTAACAATCAGTGCCAGGAATTAAATCAATCCTTCAGCGAGGACTCCTACATGGACCTGATGAACCAAACCCAGGGTCCAAAAAAGACCTGTCCGCATGCAGCTGAAGAGTTTGGGAAGATTCACCAGAAATGTGTGAAGGGACAATTCGCTGATATCAACGTAAAGGAGAAACATGAGCGAATGTGTATCAAGTTTAATCAAAGGCCATTACAGAAAAGGTAAGGTTATATTTGAATTATTGTATTTACACGCATTATATATTTATTTTAATTAGATATTTTTACGTAAATTTGAAGGTCTTCATGACCTTTTTTCAGTGACGGATTTACAAATTTCAAGCTGCAGGCTGTTTAGATTACCACCCGTTGCAACGCAACTACAACTGTTAACTATAGAGGCCTGCAAGTGTCGATTCCTAGATATTGTTACAATTTCTTTTTTTTTTGTTATTCGTTGAAATTGTAGAAAGCAGGTGACACTATTTTGATTGATTGAAATTTTTCATAAAAAAAAAATTATAAATTAGTCTCTTGCCTTTTTTGGTTTCAACATTGGGGATTTTGGATAAGATTTAGTAATCGCAGTTGACACTCAATTTAAAGACCTGTCGGTAAATCCGCCACTGACTTATTAAGACTAATATTTAGAGTAAATTGAAATATCTATTTTTCTCGATTCATGCAAGTACATGAATTGTAACTTCTCTCATGATCACGACAGACTATCCACTACAATTTCAAATAAAGTCACATTGAATATTATTTTTGATATCCAAGACCTATCAAGAAGATTTAAGATTAATTAAATTAATATGTGCTATATTTATATTGTTCTTGAGAACTTCAGTTAAAGTGAACGCAACTAAAACCTTATGGGATTATGGCTTTAATTATTACTAAACATCTGCAGTTAAAAAATAAATCTTAACATTTATAATTATAACAATGGTTCCAAGGCTTTACTAACATAATATATAACTTATCCATTGATCTACAAATTCAAATAGTAGACCAAAATAATGTAATAAAACAAAATATATATCTTCGTTTGCATATTAACACTCGTTATTGCATCTTATTTTATTTAAAAGAAAACCTTGTTCTGAATGAACTGAACATTTTTCCAAATAAAATATTATAATATAATAAAAAGTAATTTTGCGAAACCGAACAGTGCACTCGGCACTCACACACCAATACAACAATATCACAAACAAACTCGCAGGAAAACGCAAGACACGTCGCTAACGTCCGTCAATTCCAGTGGACAGGATTCCGGGATCGCTGAGCGGTGCGCGTGCGGTAGATCTTCTGTGCATACTTCGGAAGGGAGCAGCGGGTTAGTACCACTTTATATCGTATACGCAGACGTTCTTGTGATACGTCTCTCATGTTGGATGTTTCAACTACTACAAATACTAAGAAAACGTTTACGTTATAAATATAAATAATAACCAATGGAATTTAAATCCACAACAATTGAACTTTGTCCTCTTCTATAATTTTGATGTGAAGTATAGTTATTCATTAGGTTACTTAATAAATATATCGGCTTCACGCTGTATCCCGCACACCGCAGGGTAGACAGAGAGAACCTAGTGTTAAGACACTCTGTTCTTCACTTTCTGCCGAATTCTAGAAGCATAGAGACAATGTCGTTTATATTAATTATAATTAAGATTCTAATTTTTATTTTATTACGAAACAGGTGCAGCTACGAAGATTCCCTAAAATCCAATCGTAACCACAACCACAATAATCATCCAAACCTTAAATCCATCCGAACTGATCCACGTTTCATCCGTCGAGCTTCATTCAACCATCCACCCCACACGAGCGCACGTAAACACCACATTAGACAATCTTTCTCAGAAAACACACAAGTACACAAACATTTTCCCACTTTCGACCGTCTTTCATCCCCTTGTCACGTATCTTCGTCTTATTTCCTGAAGAGAAATCATATAGAACCAGTGGTGGACTATGATCACAGTGAAATTGATGATGTCTTCGACACTAGAATGGATAGGGACAGAGCCGGCTTCCTTTTGACGGGAAATGATGGAGTAAGAGACAGAATAGTGTTTGCTAGACCGTTATAAGAAAGTGAAAGTGAGTTGAATAGAGATGCTTAGTGCTGTAGAGTTAATACAGACTTGTCAATCAAGAACTACAGTGTTGTGCTTACTTTTAAGAACTTTATTGTTGTTTGTTTGCATTATATTGTATTTTTATATTAAAAATAGTGAATATAGGTGATATTTATATATTGTTAACGAATTGAAGCTTTAAGCTATTATAGTTATTATTGTTTATTGCTCAAAGTGTTTATTTCTTCTGTAATTTCCTCTCTCAACAAAGTTATATCAACTTACCTAAATTATAGGATTATAAGTTCAGATTATAAATCGCTCACTTGGTGCAACAATGATGTAATTGCGTTTTCTTAAACAAGTTTTATGTATAATATACCGAGAAATCTAATTACAAACTTAAATTGCGTTTTATGCTATTTTGTAGTGCAAAAAAATCTGTTATTGTTGTAATATACTAAATGAACGAAACAATCTTTGATTCGAGGCTCTATACTAAATGTAAAGCAACCTTTTATTCTCAATAATTTTATCTGTAGAACATTATTTATAAAACTACCTACCGATGTACATAACAATCAACTAGTAATATTTGTAGTGTTTAAAATGTATATTAATTTAACTTAAGTATATGTAAATATTAATAGTATATTTAGATTAGAGACCCAAATTTTTAATTTTGTTTTCTAAATTAACAAATAATTTCGTTATTATATAAAAATTGCTTTAAATTTAATATAAATTGTTTTAATATCTCCCATTTTAAAAATGTAAACTTCATGAAATGACTTCAAATTATTTTTTTGCTTATATATTATATTAGAGTTTACTCAACATGTAATGACTATAATTCTTTTGTAAAGTTTGAAGCATAAAGTTGTGCCATTAGGAAATAAATATATATATCAAAATATGTCCTGCCTACAATGTTTCTCATAATTATTATAAGCATCTCTGTAATTATAATATTAATAATAAAGAATAACAACGGAACTGTAAGTACGGATTAAAAAAAAGTCCCAAGAATATAACCTATTACCATATAATATTACGTTGAAACATTTTATTTTTCCAAAAATTAACAAGATACGTTTGTTTTGTAAAGATTATAGACATGAAATGAAGAAGTATTTAAGAATATCAACCACCTTCATATAATTTAAAAAAAATTGTAATGTATTTAATTGTAAATGTAATTAATTTTTATTTTAAATTTGTAAATATACCTTGAATCATTTATATATTTGTTTATTTAAACTTAGCCTATTTTTTTATGATTATTTTTTAAATATTAGAGAAGAGTATTATGTTTCAAACTTCTCTCCTTAAAAAAAAAACAACAAAAAATTATCCATCTCGGCGTAGGAACACAAGCATGTGAGTGTTATCACGAAAGTTGTGAAAACTCTGTTACCAAATCAAAAGAATTCGACGGAAAGGGGAGGCTGAAATGTAGGAAACGGAGTGTCTTCAGTTTGCCTCTGCCTACCCTGGTATGTGAGGGATACCGCGAGTAGCGAAAAGAGATAAGACGTATATTCTTTGAATGTATGTATATATCTACGCTACACTTTATAAACCAGCATCACCTGTTTGCCGCACACAGCAGGGTAGGCAGGATGAACCAAGTGTTAAGACACTCCGTTCCCCACTTTCTGCCTTATTCTGGAGACGTTGCGTATTGAGTAGCGGAACTCGGCGCCACGCTTTGGGTTAAATTTGTTTGACGCTTTGACGTTTTGAGTTGCACAACTCACAACAGAATAAATATTCATCTCCTCGGGTAAGGATCGAACCCACAACCAGTTGGTTTCACAGTCACTCTATGCCCCTGCACCACGACTAACTTTCGATGAACGGTTTCCAAAGAGGCACCAGTTTAAATCCTACTACGTTCAATTTTTTCTACTTTGTCTTAATAAATATTTTTCCTTTTTAAGCGTGGATTAATACTTTAATAATAATAATAATAATATATTAAATGTTAAAAAATATAATTTAGATGTCAACTCTCGTATCACCTCTAGAAATACCTGGATTCTCACATTTGAGAATCCAGGTATTTCTAGAGGCCTGCTCTTCAAGTTATATTTTACCAAATTTAAATACAAAAAGATTATTTTGATGTGAATTTTTGTTTCCGAGAAATATATGGACAAACGTACATATAAAAAACTTAACACGCATGCTTGTAAACCTAAATAGATCGTTATACAAATATTATCTAATTTTAACAAATTCACAAATATATGTACATTGAAAGCTTCCTTTCTTTTTCAATTTATTACATTGAATATTTAAAAGCTAATATTAGGTATAATCTACATTATGAAATAACAGGAAAAGGGCCAAACATAACACACATACATAAAAATGACGAAATACAAGTTACATTGTTGAACATACATTACGTGAAGGCTGTGTCAACACGTCGTTCTCAATACTAACAGTTTCATAGGGTGCCTTTGAAATATTTAGGACTGAACTATAAAAAAATATCTTATCATGTTTTTATTTATTATTATGAAGTTTTTGGTCGGATTTTAAAAATTTAACTTCATTAATTGAGACGATTGTGATTGAGGTTTTATCACTATGGAGTCTTAATCACCGATAGCCTGGACCCTTATGTCACCAATATGAAAGTATTTTTTATATTTTAAATATTTCTTTATATTTATATATGTATCTAAATATGTAAAGCCTTCTTGATTGATAAAAGTATATATAGTATGTTGTGTAATAATATAGCATGGTCACTGTACACCATTGATGCTCGTACGCAGAGCAGACGAGTCAACGAACCTCTTTAAGTACGTCAGTACAATTTATTTCTGTTTAATTTATTTGGCGATTTGTTTATCTGCTTTATCGGATTTTCATAAATTTATAGATGTTTTTTTAATAAATATTTAAATAATTACTATTCATTCATCCTATGAGGATAGGATACGTAATACAGTGTGTCCTAGAAATCTACGATAGGTCGAAAAAAAGTGATGGACCAAGTCGTGACAATTATAAGAAAAATGTGAAAAAAAAAATCTCGTCACGTTTATAGTTAATCAGGTACCATACCTCTGCGCCACAACGGTCATATTTCACAAACAAAATACGCTTAAGAAATATTCTGAATTAGGTACCTATATAAAAATACTAAAACTAAAAGGATACTCACATCAACCTATTTGTTTTTTTCCAAAGCTCATAAAATGGGCGTAAACCTAAAAAACTTGTCATAAATTAACGGGTGGGCCGACGCATTATCGACCATTAATATTAAGCACCCCCAAACAGCTGTTTATGATCTCAACATATAAATTTACCAATTTAGTTCATATTAAATGTATAAAACTTATTTATTCTCCGTAAATATCTAAGCTATATATGTTATAATGATTGATAGATAAATAAAGCCCGCAGTGGAACACCATCTGACGCGGCTTCATATATTTTTTTATGTCATCATAGAGCAATATTTACGTCTCTAACGTATAAAGTAATGGTTTTGAGTGTAACTCCCAGTCAGCGTTTATTTCCGCTTTTTAACACGCAATGTCTCGAAATAAAAAAAATGGCTTAAAATTTAGCAGAAAACTCTACTTTTGATATTCAACGTTAAAATCCTAGGTATGTAATATACATATAAGTCACATATAGACATAAAGGGTACACATGTGAAATACAGCGATGCGTAAAAGGCAGCGTCGGGTAGCCATACATCATTCTCTAAATCTGGACTTACTCGTAGGCTTCGAGGGCTAAAGATATGTTCATAAATTATTGTTTCATGCCTAAAAAACAATATAGTTGCGTTTCAAAACAGATATGTTTTGTATTGAGTTATTGAATGCACATTACAATCTGTTAAAACCCCTCCCCCTGTTTCGCACACCACCATGGGGCCCACAATCTGCGTCAAGTAAGCGTGAAAATTATGGATTTGAATCCCTCAAATCCATAATTTTCATAATATAAAGAGATTTTCTAAGCCTATTTGTTCTCCTTGGCAATGAAAAAAGAACTATCAGAATCTGTTGGCGAGATATTGAGTTATTCGGCCATTCGTCGCGCACACACCTAATGCAAATTTAAGACTTATGCGATTTTCTCATGGACACCATTGTCAGAGATGGACCAAATAAAAATGGTACCACACGAGAAGTACTAGCTTTCAAATAAAAAAATAATCATCGAAAGTCCCTTTCAGTCAAAAGTTGAAAGAGATAAGAAACATTTTAAAAAATGCAGTCGAATTGATAGCCTCCTTTTCTAACCAGAAGTCAGTTAAAAAGGATAAACTAGCAAATAAATCACATCTATCATAGAAATTTGTAACTTAAACAAGAACAAATTAATTTATCTTCTTTATATAAATATAAAATTATTTTACCTGGCCTAGAATATCTATAAATATTTTCCAGGGTCTGGTATATTTTTAATTATTGAAAAATTTCATTACGTTTATTTTTCCATTTTCTTCGCTCTGGTGTCGAGGCAAAGCATGGCGTTGAGTTCTGCCACTCAACACGCAATGCCTCCAGAATTCGGCAGAAAGTGGGGCACGGAGTGTCTTAACACACCGAGGTTCCCGCTGCCTACCCTGCGAGTGCGGGATTCACCATGAAGCTGAAAATAAAATATTAATAAATCAACAACTTAAATATGAGTATTTCCCCGAGTGGACGCCAAGCCCACAAACGTCCCAATTAAAATATAAATGCCACATATCTGCAAAAATATAAGCCACGAGTCTAAATTAAGAACAAAAAAAAACAGAATCTCTATGACAATTAGCATAAAAGAACGCAAACTTTATGTTACATTTTGATACATTCGAAGTTTTTTATGAAAAATCTTGACAAGGACATTGTACTCTTCATCTCTCAATGCCGCCCACGCGCTCTGACACGAACGATGTATTGAATTTATTTTCCGATTCAGCATATAATTATAATATTTATTCATATGTTTATGTGTTGTATGAGGCTTAAAGCCGTTGGCCTAAATGTTTGCGGTGTTGAGCTCCGTGGCTCAACTCCACAGTATGCAACGAATACACACTACTTACACTATAAAACGAATGTTACACTGGTATTTCGACTACTTGCGAGTACTAATTTTATTTCATAGACCAAGTACTTGAATGTGGAATTTGGGCCCAGTCGTGGCGCAGGTTCACAAGCATGTGACTGTAAATACATCAAGTTTGATTCCCACTCGAAGAAATGAAATAGTAAATGTTTTCATTTCCTCGCCCTGGTAACGGAGCAAAGCGCGGCATTGAGTTACGCCACTCAAAAAGAAAATCACTCAAACTCAGTACCCAGAACTATTATAATATGATAAATATTACAATATTGTTAATATTTACTCATGTTCCCTCTACATACCCTGCCCGCTGTACTTGCGTTCATTGCCAACATTCACTTACCGCTCACTCGCAGGCACTTTCTCTATCCATATAGGAAACACTTAATGAATACTTATCATACTCGTACATAAGTTATTGCAAAGTTGTTCTTATTTAGACCCTTTAAATATTATACATAAAAGCATTTATATAAACCTGGCAGAGCAGATCGTTATGGGGGTCCTTGGGGGTCAGTGGGGGTTGGGGGTCATAAAGCTGGAAACGATAATGATGATGACGTATATAAAGTAGTGATTAATGTCTAATAATTGATATAACCCAAGCGTTAGTATCTGTAAGTATAGATATGCTGGGAAAACCTTGGGTTAAGACCGTCAAGATCTCTGCTTTCCGCCCAAGTTCGATATTGCGTTTTAAGTGGCGTAACTTACCGCCGCGCTTAACATGATTATCATAACAAAAACTACCTTCTCCGGCCTCATTGATCAAAATGGCCAAAATTATGAGTTGACTGAACTACGGAATTTTCATAAAAAATACTAATATATATTTTGAATAAATATAAGAAAAAAGAAATACCAAGCACAAGATAAGTATATAGAATGCTGAAAAATATAGTATTACCAAAAACCCTTTGATTTTTACAAAGGTTGTGGGAGTTTGAGCAGAGGTCACTAACCTATCCGACCCACGATGACTGATAGCTGGCGTGAGTTGATAAGGAATATTGTACAGTTTTTGCACTTTTCCAGCGATAATGGTTTTGGTATTTCTATCATTAATTTAACTAGCTTGTAAGATCTGACTTTTTTCGTTGTCATTTTAATAATTATAATAAATTTTAGGCGAGTCGTGTAAATGACAATTATGGGTTCGGTTCCCATTTGAGGAAATGTTTATTATATATTCATTTCCTAACTCTGGTAGTAACGGAACCGAACGCCGCGTTTTTTTTACCAGATAGATGAAAGATAGATAAAAAATAATTAATGACACCGAATAGAAATGTAACCCATAACTGTTGAATTTTCAGTCAGATGTACTGCTGCGCCAAAACGGCCTCAACAATAAACTAAAAACTAATCAATAATTGTTTCTATCGCATATAGACCGTAAAACATATAAATAAACAAACAAACAACTCTATTTTCCTATATATTTACCTATAAATAAAGAAAAGGCCTTCTTAGCCTTTTGTTTTCTCACGGCCATTAGTGCTTACATTAATCATTTTAATATCTTTAAGAATTTTATTGAAAGCTATTTTTGTATAAATGGTGTACACTTTGATTTTTCATTTTAGTTAAAATTTTTATTTTTCTGGTAAACACTTGTATATTTGGTATTTGGATGGAAACCACAACCATCAGTTGAGCAGTCAAACACTGTCCCATACACTCATATTGCAGCTAGCATATCATACGATGTGCTTTTTTTAAAGAAAATAAAATAGATTCCTGCATTTATTAGATAGGAAAGGAAGAAATGAAATGTCCTAACACTATGAATACAGACAGCAGATGGAGAAGCAGTCAACCAGAGCGACGAAATGAAAATAAAATCTTAAAACCCCGATTCGACACGTTCTCATAAACAAAATTGACACGTTCGCTGCTCTCTACAACATTCACACAAAGGTGGTCGACCGTCAGTTAAAACATAAGCTTATAATTAGATGCGTCTCAACGCCACGCACTCACTTCACTTGTGTTGTTACTTACCTTATAGATGTTCGCTTGACGCGTTCCGTTTATGCGGAACCTCGGATATTAGATACGGGTGTTGAACTTGGCTCGAGGGAAGGAGGGTGGAGGAATATTTAAATTCCTCCATTTCAATTGACACATCTTAATAATATTTATTAATTAATTAATAATATATAATGAGACCAATCGTCAGGGGAACGCGCGTGCGAGAAATGCAATATTTAATGTTTTCATTTTCTCGTTCTGGTAACGACGCAGGGTGCGGTGGTGTTTTCGCGTTTCAACACGCAAAGCCTCTAGAATTCAGCGGAAAATGAGAAACGGAATTGTTGTACTGGGAACGGAGTGTCTTAACACTAGTTTCCTGGGTTTTCTATGCCTGCCCTATATTTGTGTCGGATACAGAGTGAAGCTAATAAAAATTATATGTAATAGTAATCACTTTATCTATTGGTAAAAACTACTTGAAAATCTGTTAAGTAGTTTTTATCTTTATCGCGAACATCTAGACCGACAGATTCCATAGAGTACTTTGTTTTATAATATTTATAAATAATATTAAGACTTACAGCATGCATCTAAAAAAATAAAATGATGTCAATAAATTATATATACCTATTTTAATATTTATTTTCAATCTAAATCTAGTCAGTAAAATCACATTAACATCTATGTGGTCTGCATCTTCCCTCAAGCGAAATTTGAATCTACAACAATCACGTACTGCAGTTATTTGACATGTCCCTGCGCTACGCTTTCAATTGCATTTATTGAATTCTACATTTCTTTATATATTCTCTATTACACTTGAAAACTGCATACAGGACTGAATATAGCAGGAAAGACTGGAAAGCTAAAGTAAAGACACTCCGGATGTTGAGAGGCGGTACTCAACGCCGTGCTTTGTCTATCAGACAAAGGAAATAATACAACTATAACCATGCACTGCGCCACAACGGCCTAAATACATAACAATACGGCAACAGTGGAGTTACATCTTCAAGTCAATTATTTTCATTTTCACCCCCTAAGAAGACACGAGGTGACAGAAAAACTGCAGAAGGAAGTTTAGAATAAAAGGTACTTTGTTGACATATATAGGGAATAAAGCGTGAGGCTGAAAAATATACACCTCGGAAGAATCTGACAGTAAGACAGCAATAATTACTAGTTTGATTCTCCCTCGTGGTACTTAAATAGTTTATTTCATCGGTCTAATTATATAAAAGACTTACTTCCTCCATTTAACAAAGAATGTGTCCGAAACTATCACAAAAAGGAGTGTATTAACACTAAGTCTTAGATATCTTGCAGAAAAGGTAAAAATAATATATATATATATATATATATACATAGAAATATATTAAAAATATTTATAAAGGTCGTAAACCTTGACGAGATAAAGACTAATTTCTTCCAATGCGGGCTCAGAGCCCCCAAATACGTGTTGAAAACGGCTCTTTATCAAAATACATTACTTCAACTAGAAGCACAATATAGTATATATTAGTACACACCTATATTAGTAGTCGAAAAGTAATAAATTACTATATTAGTAAGTAAATAAATAGTAGAAAAGTTAAATATTTCAGAGTTATTACCAAAACGAGTAAGTGAGAATATTTATTTTCCAGAGAGGGATTCAAACTCACAACCATCGCGTTTATAGACAGACGCTGATCCGCTGAGTTTCGTAGGTTGACCCGCTGGAATTATACGAATATTTATTAAATATATTTATGAAATTATTTTCAATTCAGGAGGTGAATTGAAAACAACCGTAAAATACGTTCGATTAAACATTTTTAATTAGAGACTTATAATTATATAAAATCAATGACAATTTAACTTCTTCTACTTAAAAAAATTACTCAAATTTTTCCAAATCCCCAAATTTCACGTGTCTATCATCAGCGAATACGGCTGTCCGTGCATTCTACCTCAGTCATTGAGAACATCTCTTTTTATATACACAGATTAATACTGGTTGTGGTTAAATATAACTAAACTTATGCTACATTTGTCATTTTTATTGAAGAATTCACTTAATTAAGGGGTCGTTGTCCCCATTTACTGTAGCTTAAACGAAATAGTAATTAATTAAATGATAATTTGTATTGCAAACTTCCCTCGCCATTCTTCAAAATTAGACACGGACTGTCTTTTTATTTTTAATTCGATTAACGCCAAGTCTCTAGTAAGTTAGCTTCATATTGTATCTCTTATGTAAGAGATATAAGAGAAAGAACCTACTGTTAATAGATACCGTCTCCATTTTGTGCTCAATATTTAAGTCATTGTGCATTGAGTATCTCAACACTATGGAACTGGGAACTCAACACTATGTTTTGTCACCGAGTGGGAATCGAACTTGAGTCATACACAACTCTTAGTTATTTTCCCTTGAATACAGTGGCGAAAAGAAATTTCGGTGGAAGGTTGGATATGGAGGTGGTCGGATAAGGAGGTCTTCGCTCACCTTTATTAGATTTCGTATTGGTTCATCGTTCTCCTCGATCAGTCTTTGTTCAGATATACTACGACTACTTCTAGAGCATGGCGACGTCTATGATAATTAAGTGTCATTTTTAATTTACATTTTTATCTAAAATTAAATTCATTGCATTCTTTTTATTGAACCTTATAATTATCATTAATGCTATAGATTAAAAAAAGAGAAAAGAAAATAATTTAGTATTTTATGGACTCACCATCACAACTTTTATGTGCCCATCGCGTTCATGCTTTGTAGGAGAGATAAGAGCAGTGTATATCATTGGCTACCTAATTGTAAGCTTAAGTTAACCCTTTAAAGGTGCATTAAACCTGGACATCTTAATGCTTTTCCCATTTAGCAGGATAGGGAGAGAGGAGGGCTTAGAAGTAAGATGAGGCGAAAAGATATGCAATTACAGAGACAGGAAAGTTTGGTGCTCTGTTCTCTTTAGTTACGTCGCTAGGAATAAAGCGTGAAGATAGAGAGACGCCCTCCTACTTTTATTAACCTTAAATAATGATGCTTATTAATGATAAACCTTACTTCTTTATATTAGCGAATATTATGTTATTTCTGTTACACATTTGTTTGTAACGTGCTCGTATCATTCATAGGAAGGAAGCAGACCGGAAGTGGGGTCGGTGTGAGCATGTGCTATATTAATGGTTATGTGGAACGCAGCCAAATTATTTCCGGTTGATGAGTTCTAATATCTATTATATTATAGAGATTCGAAATTGAGGTTAATGGATTATATAGGGCAAGTCAAGAGAGCTTATGCTTCAATTTGCGAAAGTTTAGAGGTACAAATAAATAGAAGCTGTCACAGCCCGGTGGCATAAGTGTGTGAATAAAAACGCGATGGTTGTGGTTTCGATTCCCACTCGGGAAATTAAAATTTAATTATATCATTTTCTAACATTAATATCAAATATTCAGATCTCACTGAGGTAAGCTTCTAAGTCAGCACAATTAGAAGATACGGGCATTTATGCATTGTTTTTGCTGCATTTTGAATGAAATTCACCGCGCAAACATTACTACGTTAGTACGTTCAATTTGTGGAAAATTTCACAACGGCCTACGCCTACAGTTATGAAATTTACCACAAATTGAAAACTTACAATACAAATAAAAGAAAAAATCGAAAAGTAAAAAAACTAATTTATATTTGTTTTTTATTTCATCAAAAATAAATGCGCCGCCAACTAACTTTTGTCAAGATTGTTCCTGCATTATTAAAACATATCATCAAAACTGGACAAAAGATTTCCAACATATTCTATAGATTGATGAATCGAATTTGAAATATTACTGAAGAAAGGTCACGTAAAAAGTATGAAAATGAACGAACTGTCCTATTTCTTTAATAGGCAAAAGGAAAGGTACTATTTCTAAAAACATACAAAATATTGTACGCTACGCTTAATAAAGCCTATGTGTGTTTCTTTCTCCCGCTATCCAGAACTGTAAACCAAGTAGAGTGTAACTTGAACACTTACAGAACATCCTTGGACTAGATCGCGAAGTTATTAGGACTTAATGGATTAAAAGTTACGCTCTCTTACAAACTGTTGGTTATAGCAACCTTCCACTTCAACTAAGAGGATAAATAGATTTTTAAAAAAAAAAATAGTGTTGCTTACAAACTTGATGTACTAGTCATATATTCGATATCTCTTATAAAATCCTTAAATGCAGTTCATATAATTCATAAATAATATAATAAATAATAATAAATAATAAATTATGTAATTAGTTTGATAAAAAGGCACCTTCACGCTTTTTCCCGCGTTCAACAATTTCCCCTCAAATTTGACACATTGCTCTTTGAGCTGTGGGACTCAAGACCGTGCGTCGTCCTTAAGTGCTGAAATATAATACCACCCCATTTATAATATCACTATGTAACAAGATTGCCCCATTTTTTTGCATAATATAACTTAGTGCTTATTATTTGAAAAAAAATGATAGCTTAAAATAGTTTAGTTTTAACTGGCGCACTTTTTTTTCGTCCTTGTATTTATACTTAGTACAACAAAGTTTCATTAGATTGAAAACAATCTTACTGGCGAGTGTGTGAAAGTCATGTGATACCAGACTGTGTCATATTAAGAGAGATTAATTATGGAAGTCGTATGAGGCGGAGGAGGCCAGATTGTGTTCTTTTAATAAAATTGTTTTTAGGTTCACGCTGTATCCTATACTATATGAAGAAAACCTACGAGATTTTCTTCTTTAACTTTCCATCCAATTTTCGAGATATTGTGCGTGGAATAGTGGAACTCAACGCCGTGCTTCGTTGTTACCAAAGCAAATACATGAATATTTATTTCCCCAACTGGCAATTGAACCCACAACCATCGCGTTTACAATTACACGCTGTGACACTCACCAGCCTAAACGCAAGAATCTACTACTATTATCTACGCTTAATACGCTCCAAACTGAAAACCTTTTTTTTTAAAGCAAAGCCCAATTAAAGGAAAATCTGAAATCATTTGTAAGCTTTGGCCAGATCATTTATCAAGTGGCAAGGATGGAGAGAGAATATTGTCAGGCTGTCGTTAGATGATATTAAAACAAATCTATGTTTAGCGATCTACGTACGGTCTGGTATGAGAGTCGATACTGTCTTGAGAATTTGTGGGAGTGTAGTGAACAGAAATGTCTTAATAGTCACGGAACGTCTTAACACAAAGTTACCAGGTCCGCTCTGTCTCTGTGCGGTATGTATAAGATTCCCTCTGGCCTTTTTTGTGAAACTGGCAAACTACATTGATAACTTATAATATGCACTTGCAAGCCCTCGGCCAACGCGGCCGACGCGGCCAAATGTAGGTCATAACCCTGAGCGTCCTGAACATTTGTTTGTCTCGTTTCCTATTGGAACTACATTCGTACAGCTATCGTTCTGTTTCATCAATTTTGTGGAATAAATTGAGTTTTTATTGAAAATTTTCAATGAAAATTGGTATATTTTTCTTCAAAATATATTTTTAATTAATTTGTAAGAAAAATATTCATAGAAGCTTTTTTATTGTTTGTGTTGTATTTTATATTTTTGATGATAATATAGCGCATGTGAGGCCGTTCTGAGGCTAATTGAAAACGTAGTGCTCAATAACACTTCGGTTTCATCATCAACGAAATCTAATCTAATTGCGTTGAGTTCGGTGTAAAAAACTCAAAACCAAAATAAATATTAAATACGGCCTATACAATTTTCTTATTAGATTTATAAATTTTACAGAAGTTATGTCAGCCATTGAAGTGAGTTTCGCAATGTAGGCCAGGTAAGGCGAACGGCGACCTATTTCCGTTAGTAAACCAACTTCACCTCGCGCATCGCAGGACAGATGCAAGGAAATAACTGTGTTGATAGTCGTACCTTATAATGTAATAAGTTTTAATGATTATCTGCGGCGTTGAGTTCTGTCACTCAGACATGTAAAGTTTCGAATTCAGAGCGGAAAATGAGATAGAACTTCTTAGCACTAGGTTACCTCTGACTACCCTTATATGCGGGACACAGCGAAACCTTTAAAAAAAATCAGGTGGCTTAATACAACATACTCAATCCTGTAAGTTTAAAAACAAAGTCATTACTGTAATCTGCATATTACAATTATTATTATTATTATTACATTTTGTTTCAGATTCACGTTTCTTCCCGTATATAGTTAGATAGGTAAAGGAAAAAGGCGTAAAAACACTCGCATGAAAATAATTCATTATCTCAACGCGGATATTGAATCCACAACAGTCGCGTTTTCAGTCAAACGTACGCATCAATAATCTTAATATTAACTTTCAAAAGATTGAAGCCAATATGGCTTATTCGGCGCATTTGACTGTAAACGATATTAATGGCTTATATTGAAATTAGTTTTAATTTCTCCTGTTCTAATAAAAGCGGCGTTAAGTTCCGCAACTCAATACACAGCGTCCAAATTTTCAAAAGGCCTAAGATAACCGAAAACGTACACATATCATGATAAACGTAACATTCTGTCCGTACATTGAATTTAAAACCTATCGACCGCGGTGCAGCGCCCTTGAACCAGATAGTATGTAGGTCACCGTATCCACGCCGGGAACACCTGTGCGGGTTGGCTCTGTTAGTGATTGTGAATTATGATTGTTATATAATAGTTATTTTGATTTTTTTTTCAGCTTCACGCTGTATCCCACACACAGCAGGGTAGGCAGAGGGAACCTCGTGTTAAGTGGCAGAACTCAACGCCGCGCTTTGCCTCGACACCACAGCTAAGAAAATGGAAATATAAACGTAAATAAATATTTCATTTCCTCGAGTGGGGATCGAACCCACAACTACAAGTAAATAACTTATGTGTATTCGTTATTTCTAAACGTAACAGAGTATTGAGGGAACCTTGTTTTCAGACTCTTCGTTCCCCACGCGCCGCTGAATGTTAGAGATATTGTATGTTCAACTAATCTTATTACAAAAGATGCAATCTGAATTAAATTGGCTTGGGGATGAGATAGGATCTGACTGTCAACACGATGGTGTTGGATTCGATCTCTTGTCGGAAAAATTTCACTTTCATTTCCTCGCTCTGGTAGACAAAGTGCAGCACTAAGTACACTAATAGTTAATATTGTGAATTTAAAAAAAAAAATTTAACTAAAGCCATAATATTAAATATGAGTACATTTTTCTTCCTGCTCACCTGAAAAGCTTTCTAAAGTACGTACTCAGCGCGTTATTTTAAAATTTCTTGCCAGAAATTGGAGATTTTAAGCCAAAACGGTGTTTCAGTTTGGTCTATCAATATTCAAAGTTTTTTTGGGCGCAAAATTGTAATTTTTAAGATTTTTTAAAATTTTTTATTTAGTAGGTAACTTTAAATATGGGGAAAGCGGAGAATGGAATGGGAAAATAATACTTCGACACTTGGTTGCAAATTCCTTCTGCTTACCTAAAGAACAAAAGACAAAAAATAAATGAAAAAAGAATTGTTACTGGATACTCAGACAGATGTATTATTCAATCACAGAGAAGATCAGGTCAGAGCAGCAGTGTCTGGGACCTGCGACACAAGTGTAGTTTTAAGGGACATTAATTATTTTTTTTCCCAACAAATATCCCCCTATCTACCTAGACATCCCTAAGTATCACATACACTCAATTTATTTATTTTAACTAAACACTACAGACATGTGGTCTGTATTTTGTTTTAACTTTTTCATTAAATAATTATCAAGATATTTGAAAAAAATACATTTACATATATACAATAAGCTGCATTTGTTGTTTGCTTGATTGATTAATAGACAGAAAACTCGAATATATCGGTAAGTGTAGTACGAACTGTAAGATAAATGTGTGTATTAATATAACTGTGCTTACACTAAAAGCATTAAGCACTTTCGAAACGTCAAGTTGACGTGAAGTTCTTCGGGAAGCTGCGACCAGCTCAAAGCTAACGTTCATCTACTTCCCCTGCTGTGCAGGAAAAATTGTAAAAAGTTGGACACTATTAACATAAATTAGTACACATACCTACATATGCACAGTGCGGTATAGTGCAACAGGAGTATAACCTTGAACTAACTATATTGGGTCAGCTGGCCACGGCCTCTCGAACCTCGTCCGTAAAAACTATTTCTTATATCATTTATATTCGTATTTTAAATATATAATATTAAATATTGATGCCATCGTATAACGGCACAATCTCTGATCGTTAAAGGGACGGCTGTGGATTGAAATTTCATGCTTTTAACTACACGCTGCATCCTGCATCTAGGTGATACCTAGTGCTATATGAGACACGCGAATCTCCACTTTTCGTCTACTTGTCCCTATTTTTTTACAAATTCATCCCATTCTGAAAATTTACATTAATGAAAAATGTTAACTTCCTCTATTACACAGTGCGTATTTAGCGTGTAATAACCTCTCTGACTGACTGTCAACGCGAATATTATGTATTCGATTTCAACTTTAGGGAATGATTTTTTTTCATAACCTCACACTGATAACAAGACAAAGCGCGGCGTTACTTCTGCTACTCAGCATGTAATGTCTCGAAAATGGAAATAACAGAGTGTCTTAACACTATGCTTCTCTGTTGTAATAGAGAACACGGAATACAACGCGGAGCCAAAAAACTAAATATTTGGCTTAATTTGTAAGTATTTAAATAATATTTAATCAGTTGGCAGAGTGCAACAGGAATAGCCTTGAACTGACTATATTGGGTCAACTGGTCACGGCCAAACGCAAACACCTGGCTCGCTGAATGTTGTTCTTATAAAAATATTTGTATGTTTGCTTGGGGCCGTCTAACTGCAGACACGACAGTTGTGGGTTCGATTTCCATGCGGATTCGCTCTTTTAAGGCGACAATGTGCCGCCAATCTCGAGAATAGGACTATGCTTGGGGTACGAACGTTCTATCTAACCTGCGTTATGCAAAATACACCGTGGACCCAAAAAATATCTGTCTTATAAGAAATTTAGAAATAAAATCAAAATAAGATTAAAATACGATTAAAAACAGTGACCATCTAACTTGCGCCCAACTCCTGCGGGCCTTGCGCTAGTGACCCAAAATATTTGAAGGACGATGCAGCCGAGCTCGATATTTCCTTTTATACGTCTGAATTAGTTTTTAAATATCTACGATATGCATATCTATCTCTAGAAGGTAGAGATAATTAAGTGTTCAGACACTCCGTTGAAATATATTTTATTATCCTCACGCTGTATACCGCACGTAGCGGAGTAGGCAGAGGGTACCTGGGAACTTAGTGTTCAGACACTCTATTTCCATTAAGGTAATGCCGTTCCCCATCCATTTAATATTTGTGTCATATTATTTATTTTATGGATATGCTTATATTATTTTTCTTGGGTTCAAGACCGACAATATATATATTTAGCTTCATTCTGTACTCCGCGCAAACTGGAGTAGGTACAGGAACCCAGGATCCTGCAGATAAGACCACTTTCTCTCCCTAATTTCTACCGATTTCTGCGTTTAGACATTGCGTATTGAGTTGAAAAATTTAACGCGCTTTGCCTCTTTACCAGAATGAGGAAATTAAAATATCAAATATTTCATTCCCCCGAGTTAGAATCGGACCCACAACCGTTGCTTTTACAGTAGCACGCTTGTGCCCGTGCGCCACGACGGACTCTACTTAATAAAATATCTCGAAAACGATAGACTGAATGTCAAGAGCAAAGTATTTCTAGAGCCTAGTGTCCTAACGCAAAAATAACTTTCGCAAAAATATATAACTTAAGCCAAATTGACATATTTTATTCATTCTTAACACCTTTTTACAAAGGATGGTCCTTTGTAAAAAGAAATTAAGTATTCCTTTTTCCCCTAATTTACACGCAATATAAGCAATATTGCGTGAAACTGAAAATATAACTTGATGTGATTGGAGGGAGCAATTGGCTAAGTGGCTTCGAGGCGATGACCGCACACTCCGCAGAGGCACCTTCGTCAAAGTGATTGACGTGCTTAAAAATAGACTTTTTATATCTGTCTGATATTAAAATACTTGGTATACTTAGTGTATGACTTAGGCGATGGTTGTAGGTTTGATTTTCACTCGATAAAATATTTATAGTGAAAATATTTTTTTTACCGCCACACCATATATATATATATTAAAGTATTTTAAAGGTATTAAATAAAACCAAAGCATCAAATTTTACATATAATTTATTCAATTCAAATAGTATATATATGTATATAATATAATCTCATATTAGCATTATGGTTATAAGCGATTACAGTATGAAAGTTTATTTCTTTGTCTATTCCTCGTGGTGCCTTAAAAATAAATTCAAAAATAAATATAATAATTGGATCATAAATTCAAAACAATTTCTTATATATATAATATTTTTTATACATATAATAACTTTATTATTAATGATATATTATAATAATCGTAATTTTTCGTTCATAAAAAAATAACTTATTTACTTAAATAACATAATAATTGAAAAATTTAATATTATTTCAAACAATAAAATATTTTAATTGCGTTATTATTATGGATTTAAATTCAATTCAGTATATAAATATATGAAAAAATATTATATCTAATAAATTAGATACAATATTTTTTCGTATATTTTAGATAATATACGATTTTTATTTTTTGCTACGTTCTGTCTAAATATGTGAAAATTGTGATGCTACAGTGGCACAGCATCTGATTGTAAGCGCGACGGTTGTGGGTTCAGTCTCTACTTGTGAAATTAATTTATTCAAATTAAATCAGGTACACAAAGCGTAGCGTTGAGTACCGCCAACCAACACACAATGTCTCGAAAATTGGGAAGAAAAAGAGTGTCCTCTGCTTACCCAACTTTGTGTGAAAAAGTGATGGTATTTATTTAAATTAATATTATTTATTGTATGTAAACATGTATTTATGTTTTTGCATCACGTCAAAATAGTTGTACTTTTTACATTTATATTTATACAAATGAAAAATAAATAATAATAAAAATACCATTAGACCGTTGAGGCCGTCGTGGCGTAGTGATTGTAAACGCGATGGTTCCGGGCTTGATTAATAGGTATGATACAACATGAACTTTATACCATGAAAATACTAGTTGAAAATAAAATAAATTTAATAAATTAATATAAGAATTACTAATGGTTATAAATTTTAATTATTACGACTCGGAACCAAACCGTTAACGTAAGACCATGACATTGCCCATTATTTACTTTCAGGAGAAATTTAAATATATATATTTTTTATTTTTTAGGAGTTTTTCTTAAAATATTACATTTTCACGAGTGTTACTCAGTAACACTGACTGAATGAATAAAAAATACCGCCATAAGTATAAATGAAATACTTAGACACCCTACCGGGTATTATAACTTATTATTATTTACTTATTGTATAAAAAAACAGAATCAAATGTGCTATTGATTAAAATTTAGTATATATATAATATAATGTTTCAGTATGACTTTTTCTGTTTTTTACATATATTTTTTATAGAAAACAACCTCGTACAAAAGAGAATAATAGAGAGCGCTATCCGATTGATATGTAGAAAAGTGTGAAGACAGTGGTTTTGAATATGTTTACATTGCTTATGGTTTTCGACAGTCTGTAAATTATTTTTATATATTGAAATTTCTTTTTAAAGAACTGACTCTATTATTTGATTTTAATAAACTCTTTGGCTATTGAGTGACTGTTTAACAACGCTATGTGCGTTATAACTATCGGCCTATTTTAGTATGTAGGTAGGTTAGTGTAAGAAACACCGAGAGAGGATTTGTCCATATTTCTACGACAACGGGAAAACGAGATACGGAAATGTAAAATATAAATTTTGCGTCTTGAAATCCATGCGAAGAAAGTTGCGAGCTACGACTAGTGCATAAATATTACAAAAAAGGTATTTCTGTTTAAATTTAAGTAAAAAAAAGATAAATTTTGAATAACATCACACAATAGAGTCAATTCCATTATTCTATAAAGCATAATACAGTATTCAGTAATAATACCTACAATTAACTAACATTGCTCAAACAACGATCCTACTTCTATTTTTTTTCATACATTTTACAAATCTATAATTTACACTAAAAGCACTGATTATCGTCTAATTGTACATAAATGTATGAACATACATTGAAATTTCAACTTCAATAAAAATATGTATATGCCCTATAAAACTGTTAACTTAATTTGAATTCTAATGTTAAACACTATAATATGCATTATATACATATGTGTATGTGTTAAGATTAAAGATAAGAAAAAGCTACACTTGGCAGATTTTGTTGTTGTCATAAACAGTATTAACAACAATACAAAATCTAATGAGTGTTGTAAGTCATCAACACGTAAACTTCTTTCAAGACGACAATAATGAAATACAAAAAATACAAAAAACTTTCAATAAAATATACAAATAGATGACTTATGATTTTGTTGGTTTGAAAAATATTTTATGACATACTTTTCTATACAAATTATAATATATATTCCGACGGAAAGTGGGTGACGGGAGTGTCTTAATGGAAACAGAGTGTGTTAACACTAGGTTTCCGGATTTTGTCTAACAACACTGCTATGTGCGGGATACAGCGTGAAGCTATATATTATATATATTGTAAAAAAGTTTATTATTATACTTTACAATCTAACACCAAACACAGCAAATAAAAACGGGCATATACAGTACAGACGCTACCAAAACAATGAAAACTTTGAACATTTATCTATATTACATTACATTTTATTATATTTATAATTATTTACATAAAGTGACTTCTATGAGTGATTATTTTCTTTGTATAAATATAGAATTTCATTCTCAAAAAAAATATTAAAATTCATCACGTAAAGTATGAAACTAATAAATTTGTTTCTTTAGAGACCATCAAGTTGTACTTTCCCTTGTCGTTCTTAACAAAAGAAAAGGAAAAGAAGTGTTAACACAAAGGTTTTCTCTGCCTACCCTGCTATCTGCATCTGGGTTACAGCGTGAAGCTAAAGAAAAAATAAGTACATTAGCTAAGCTGTACATGTATAAAAATATGTGAAGTATACTCTATCACGACGTTTTTTTTATTCCTTTAGAAGGATCAATGTTTACGTCAGTCTTGCAAGCTTCGACTAAGTCTGATATAAATACAACATTCAATGAAATTCTGAAAAAGCTCATATTTATCTCAAATTTTTATATATTCTACGAAAAATTTAAATAAAACTGTTAATTTTGAAATTTAAATATAAAAAAATCTTTCTGTCTACATTCCACATTCCTAGTAGAAAAATACAATCTTTTTTATTGAATTTTTACATTTTTTTATAAAAAAAAATCTTCATACGTGCTTTAATTGTGTACTAATATATAGATTGAATATTATAATATTATTACTAACAAACGGTTATATGGAAAAATATGTAAACAGACATTGTTTTTTATATTTAAATATAACATATTTTTATTTATTTATTTGCTTATTTCTTATTACCATATTATGTGGTACTAAAAAATTATTTATTATTATAACATTTTGTGCATCGAAGCGGCTTTCAATCTACCCGTGTTCGGGCGACAATGTCGAAGAGTGAGTAAAAATAAAAAAAAACCTTTAAGCTATTATAAGACAACTATTGCTCTTATCATATTACAAAAATATATTCTTGAAAGTTTTATTTTTTAATATTTGCAAAAGTTACATTAAAATCGGAACAGCAGAAATTCATTTACATTTCAGGAATGAAATATATTTTTTATTCTTACACACTCTTTGAAAATACTAACAATTTTCTTATTTTTATAATAATATTACCCTATTATATTATTAGCTTTTATATCCTTAACGTTTAACTTTTGACAACTTTTACCGAATAAAAGTTTTCTATAATAAGCTTTTATTGGTATAAGCAGAGCTTTCTTTGATCGAAATGGTCCTATTGCGGCAACTGACGTACCCTTATATAATAATCATAAATTATTTATTACATATTATTTTTCATATAAATTCTAAAATAAATAAAACGTATTTAAATGGAGAAAATATAAAAAAATGCGCAAAAATATTCATGAAAATTAGCTGATGGACATAACAGTAATCAGATAATAAATAATTTATTTAATGTATTCTTCAATATAAACAGAAATATGATAAATATATATATATAAATATATATATAGTCAAAGTACATAATGTTACATTATTAACGAACATCACCTATTTACGAGTTTGTGCCTCAGATGATTATATTATTATTATTGTGAGTATAAAAGGATGAAGCCTCTATAATATGTACAATTTTTTGTTTATAAATTTTGTACTGAATTTTTATAAAAGTACTTAAATACTACCACTGTTTTTTTAAACGAAACTGAGTTAGATTTTATAAAAACCTAACGCTAGATAAAAATCACATTTAAATATAGTTTATGTATTACAAGTTGTTACTACGGGAAAATGATGGGCAAACAGGTATAGAAATTTAATTATTTCCAACATTTAAATGTTTTGTTTAAACACAGAAATCGTCTAGATGAAAAATCTACAGATATTTTGAAAACTACATCCTTATTTCCGAAGTCGTACAAATGTCAAATCGTTATATAGTTTGTGCGCTATCGCTCAATAGTTATTATTATTTTTGTTACAATCTAAACGCGTATAAAAGTCATGTTAAAATTATACACAATACAACAACTATTAATTACATTATTATTGAACAGTCACTAAGAACTTACACGGAGCCACAAAACGAGCCTTCCTCTCCATACGATATGCTCAAGTGCGACGTGACGGCCACGACAGTTTTCCAGACACACCTCCAGATTTATTGTCAGTTCTCTCTGTTTAAACTCCAGTGTGATTGAAAATGAATGATACCGCGTTTTTATCGACCGGCGGTGACCGACGCGTCATCGAAGCGTGGTTATTGTTATTGTAATGCCACGACTTTCTGGTAGAAGTACTTGACGACTGTAAGGCAATTGTTTCATAGTAACGTAGTCGTCCACAGCATTTTCTGCTTTTGATAATAGCAACGAAACCCTTTCTGTATTTTTTGTTGAAGAAGGCATATAAGATGGGGTTAATGCAAGAGTTAGATGCACCCAGCCACTGAGCCAAAGGCGTCACGACAGGAAACATCTCCTCTTCCCACTTTTGTATTGGCCCACCCAACTTTATCCTTGCGAAGATCAAGTAAAGTGGGAACCACGACAAGACAAAGAGAATTACGACGGCAACCAGCATTTTCACAACCTTCACTTTGGATTTCTGCTGCATCCTCTCCATTTGGGCATCCTGAGTGTCAGTTGGAATGGACCTTCTCCACACTTTAATCCAAATCAAGATGTAGCACATAGTTATCAGAACCATTGGTAAGATATAACAAAAAATAAGATTCCCAATGACGAAATACAAAACCTCGCTGATTGGATTGGGCCAGACGTCCAGGCAGAGACGGACGTGTGGGTTATCATCGAAAACGACTACTAAATCGAAGAAAAACACCCACGGACTAGCCACGAGGACAGCAAAGATCCATATGAAGACTATCATCATTCTGGCACGACGCTTCGTAATCTGACATTTCAGTGGCCACCAGATGGCCAGAAATCTGTAACAAAGAAAATACGATTATTCAATTTTTGTAATAATAGCAAACTTTTCAAAGGATTATAAAATATTTGTGTTTTCTAAAGCTAGGGTTGAATTTTGTTTGTTTATTTACTTCCTTCGGGCGTTTAACACTTGTTTAGTTTTCCCCCACTCTAGTTTAGAATTCAAAATTATATTCAGGTCAAATTAACTTTACCATTTACATTTACATTGGTAAGCTTTGTAGATCGATGACGATATGAACATACAAACATTATGTATATCTTACGTTATATTAATATAATTTATATACACAAACCTAACCCAATTAAATAGTGTTCGAGTTGCTACAGTAGTTCGACGTAATCTTGACTTTCTGATACAAAACTTCGATTACTACATTTCTCTCCGTGTTTATAAATAAAATCTCCGTATATTTTCGTTGCTGGATGACAAATGATCAGTGTTTTAATTCTAATATCCAATTTGGTAATTAAGGGCGTCGTGGCGGAGGTACTCTTTGTAGATAGACGGTTGAGGCTTCGATTACACCTCAAGACAATGAAAAATTTTTATTTTCTCATTCTGTTGACGAGATAAACGTAGTGTCTTGACGGTAGATTCCTTGTGGATACTCTGCTTGCCGCTGATTCAGGAAAAGAGCGTAAAACACGTGAAACCATTCTAGTTACACAAAGTGATTCCTCACTATATTATAAAATAGTATCTAAGAAAATACGTGAAAACAAAAATAAATGATGTATATTTTTAATTCCCACCAAGCTGCAGCTGCAACGCAGATGAAGGCAGTAAATTTCCTGAATCGAGCCACGATATTGCTTAGACGACGTGAAGGTACTCGAGTGCACCGATTTATACGGTCTGGAAGGTTAATTGGTTAAGAAAAAAGTAAAAATGTTAGGGATGCAAATACGGGGTAGACAATGTTTACTATGCTTTCTGAGAATTTGATCTTTTATTCTTTTTTTTTTCCTACTAAAAAGAGCGAATTAGTTATACATTCTTATCAATTTTATGCTTATTTTTGAACATTTTAATGTGCTATGGTTATAAGATCGATTCCTTACACATGAAAATGTTGTGAAAATATTTACACGTCTAGGTAGACAAAATACGCGTTACATGCGTTAATTTTCTCAAGCGAGGAAGAAAACGCATAATAAAAGAAAATAATGAGCATTTATGCATCAATAATTCTATTAGTGTATGAAAGTCGGAGCATAAGCAAGGCATACAGGAGTACTCCCCGTGGACATAAACTTCTAAATAAATAAATCTCCAAAAAAAATTTATATGTACATAATTACATTTTATTTTTAGTTAATGTCCTACAAAATTAGTAAACATGACCACAAGAGCTCTCCCCTGAGCGGAGATTGGATCTAAAATTTTCGCGTTTACACTCAAATACTGTCCCACTACGCCACGACGACCTCTAGAATATAAAATATTTATTTGTATACTTCAAATATAGTGTCAATTTATAGATATTCATAGTAAGTGAACTTACTTTAACCCTTTTTGTACTATAATACGATTTACAAAAGGCTTACTATAAGAATTTATATAAAATGATATAGCACTTAGTGTTCATTTCTAGATCGAAGGCCGTGGCTTCAATCCTACTTGAGCCATTTCGTTTCTGTGATGAATTTAAATAATTCAAGTCATTTTCAGCAATGAAATAGCACCTGCGTGTAAACGAGATGATTTTGAGTCATCGATTCCCGCTTCGATAATAAGACAAAGACGTATGACGTTGAGTTCATCCATTCAACACGCAATGTCAGGAAAATTGGGCAGTATCTGTGGAATGGAGTATCTCAACACTAGGTTCTCTTCCCCATACTTGCGGGATACGGCATAAAGCTAAAGAGATATATGTAATTTTTGAGATTTTACAATTATTGTGCATACTTATATTCTATTTATTTATTCAATTTATTTATTCAAAATTCAAATTCGGAAAATTTTAATTTTGAATTGATTCTTTATTCTAATAGGCACTTTTGAATCGTCGAAAGAATATATAAACAAAAAGCTACCACCGGTTCGGAAGGCAGTTCTGCTGAGAAGAGCCGACAAGAAACTCAACAGTTACTCTTTTCAAAGTTAATGGTATAATTTAATAATTACATTAACTGTCATCTATCATCTACGTGACATTCAATGGACATTAATTCCATACATGCTTATCCTCTAATTATTCTTGAATAAAAATATCATTATAAATCTTGAATATAAATATAATTATTATTAATAAAAATTCTATAAAATAAAATTCAAGATAATTATTTCAAATGTTAGTACTTATCTTTCTTTTCTAGAGCAATGACGATCATTCGATAGTATTAATTGCTACTGTCCGTACAGGAGATATGTATATTATATAAATACTTGATGCTCTTAATCAAATACTTCGATCTTAATATAAGGATATTGGTATAGTAAGAGCTTTTACTTATTTTTTTAGCGTCTTCCTGTATCCCCTTTATAGCAGGGTAGGCAGAGGAATCTTCTGAATCTAGTATTACGATATATTTCCCTCTACCCACCTTCCGCCAACACCGCGCTTTGATTTGACACCACAGAAGAAATGAAAACATTACATAAGAAATAATTGTAATTATAAGATTAAAAAATATGCTTATATGCATATTTCTTAATCTTATAATATCTTGATCTTATAATATTAGTATCTTGGAATACAAACAAGCTTCAAAGTCAGCGCAGCGCATGAAAGTCGCTGCATAGTCAAAACTACAAATAAAATATACCAAGCTCATTGTACAACCACCTTAAGTGTACCATGACCTTGAAACGTCATTTAAAATACACTTAATTAATTTTTA
The DNA here is from genome assembly GCA_037355905.1 of Heliconius aoede. Classification (NCBI taxonomy): domain Eukaryota; kingdom Metazoa; phylum Arthropoda; class Insecta; order Lepidoptera; family Nymphalidae; genus Heliconius; species Heliconius aoede. Next base: position 359,351 of record JBAIZZ010000027.1, read on the forward strand.
GTTTTGATTGAAAGTAGGCCAATAGTAACGTGTGCGCGCTTATCTGATGCGAGTTCTAATTCGGTAGCTAAAATAATTGTAGACATTTACTTTCATCTTCATTTGTAATTTTAAAATATACTGATTGGTCATTTTTTTCTATGTATTCATTATAGTTTAGAGATCAATATAGAACCTGACCTGACTGTGAACGCGATGGTTGTGGATTCGACCCCCTCAGTCCCCTCCAGAGGCCAATGAGCTATTATTACTATAACTATAACCTACAACTTCACCATTACGGTCGCCAAAATAAACAACAAAAAAAATAAACATATAGGAAATAATATAATTTAAGATATCCGTAACAAAAATAGCTTTGAAGAGTGAAGCTGACAAGACAAACGACGTACCGGCTCCGGCCTCGGGCCTCCGGTGACCTCCTGCATTTTATTACCACCTATTGTTTTCTAGTACATTGACCGATGATTTTTTTCAAACTAAGTGTGTATGTACGTATTAGTTTACGAAAAAAGTATTTAAACTAATATTATATTTGGTTGATTGCGCTAATCTCGGGAACTGCTGGGTGGTATTGAAAAGTTATTTTTGTGTTAGACAATCGATCACACGAGGAAAATCAGGAGGCAGTGAAAGAGAAGACTTTATTACCAATGGGAGTGAAATCGATATATAATTTTGAAAAAACATCGGAGTTAGAATACTACTATTCACTTAAAATACAATGCCTTCAGACTTCGCCAGAAACTGGGCGAAGAAAAATATTTATGAGAATGTTGCCAGGTTCTGGGTACGTGCTGGATATTGCGAGAATCTAAAAATATATAAAATATTTCCAAACATATCTTACTAATTCAAAGTTTGAACAGTTTCGTAGCGACACTCACTAGTTTAGCTGAAGTCTTTAGTCATTAAGGATTTAGGTTAAACGCGCAATATTTCACTTGACTCGCGAATAAATTACTTTAAAACTGAATAATTTATTTAAATTGCTGGAAAATATGACGATGGCTTCGCTTTTGGGTTCCACTGGTTACTTTAATGGAACATCAGAATAAGTAATATAATAGTTGAGGCACGTAATCGGCGTAATCGGTGTAAAAACAATGGTTGAGAATTCAATTCCTACTTGGGTCAATTTCACTGTCATTGTCATTTCCAGTTTGTATTCTGCTTTGCAAACAAGCTGAAGTACCGCGTTGAGTCCAGTCACTTGACATACACTGTTTTAGAAATCTGTCGAAAATGGAGTACGGAGTGTCTTGACACTAGGTTACCTCTGCCTACTGTAAGCGGGATATAAGGCTGTAAGGCTAATAGAAGAGAAGAGCTCGCGTTAGATACTGTTAAACCAGAGGTTTGTGAATTCAAATCATCTTAACGGAATAAGTAAAGCCAGAGGAATGAGCAATATCAGCACTTTAGCGAACTTGACATTATGACATTATAAAATATATATATTATTTACTTAAGTACTTGTACATAATATGGTAATATGGTATTGCAAATATAAAAAGATAATTATTTTGATATCCGGGAAGTAGTTACGTATCGTAAAATTTTGCTCTCATTTCGCATCGTTATATCGAACCTTGAACTACCAATGAACAAACATCATTAATAGTTATTAATTATTTCGCCATTGTCACCTGTCAATAATATTATGAAATACTTTTTTTATCTTTAAAATACCTCCTGTGGTGATTTCGTAAGACAATATGATAGATTTTTTTTTTCAGTTTAGTTTAGTTTTATACTTTTTCTCGTAAAGTAGAGGCTGCAGCGAAAATTAGTGCTAAGACACTCCGTTGTTTTCACCAGAATAGAGGTACCTACTTACGTAGAATGGAAATAAAAATAATTTAAATATCCCCGATTGTGGATTGAAGTTATCTCGCAATATCATATGCATTTGGTGGCATATCTTAACTCTACAGCAAAATCATAATTCAGGGCCTTCAATTATTTTCATTTTCTCGCTCTGGTAACAAGGCAAAGCGCAGAGATAAGTTCGGCCACTCAACCACCCAACGCTCCAAAAATTGGAAAACGGAGTGTTTTAACACTAGGTTTCTTTTTTCTATCATGGTATATGTGAGGTCGGGCCTGAACCTAAATGAAATACACTATAAGCGGATACCATTGACATTATTATATCTTGTTAAAAATATATAAAAAGAACATCATTATTAATTAAAAGTAACGTTTTAAGAATAAATGATTTATTGATCAATATTACATTTATATGGAAGTCGTGATGGCGCAGTGGCACCGCGTCTGTAAACGCGACGGTCATCCGTTCAATTCCCACTGGGAAGGGCGAATTATTTTACTTTATAAGCAATATAAGTATCAAATATTTCGTGGTGCATGTTGTTTTCACTAACTAGCCGGCTAGTGATCAGATAGCTATAGCTTAAATAAAACTTATTTAGCTTACTTTTTGTTCGACTGCGGCGAAGCCCAAAAGCAGGGTTATGTATGTATTGAGGCATATATACTCGTAAGTATGCTGTTCGTTCCTTTGTTCCCTTGTAACTATTAAACCAGTGAACGGATATCGATATACGTCGTTGGAATTGACTTGATGGCCAGTTATATAGTGGATATATTTATAAAGCTGTGGAAATCAAACCTATTCATAATCCCTATACCCAAAAACCATCCAAGACGGACAACCTATTCTAAAGATGTGCAGGTTCAATTCCATCTAAGTACAATTTTAAATTTACTTACATACTTAATTACAACTATAATCTTCACAAATACTTTACAGTTGCTGTAAAAAAAATTAATTAGATTTTATCACCGAATAAATACAATTCTTTATTAACGATTTTATCGTTCTTTATAACCGATAAGCCGTCCGCAAGGTACCGAAAACCGTTGAATGAGTATTTATATGAATTTAATAATAAAATTTCAATACAGTGTGTGGATTGAGAATAATAAACTGCAAGTTATATTACAGTAGGTATTAAAAATTTTGAATTTTGACCGTTTTGACACCGTGAACTTAAGAAGACTCGAAGGGTAGGTAGAGTAACCTGGAAACTCAGTGTTAAGACACTCTGTTCAGATTAACATAGTTCTGTTCCCCACCATCCACCAAATTCTAGAGACTTTGCCCGTTCAGTGGCGCAACACTGCGCTTTGCCGCGGTATGAGATTGAAGAAGTGAAATCAAATATTTAATTTCATCGAGTGGCAATCGAACTCACTACCTCTCACGTCCATAGTCTCATGCTTGTACCACGACTGGTTTCAATGGGAATGGGCTGGTGAAGTTAAAATTGCACAACTTACATATATAAATCATGATGTTGTCTATTGGGAAATTATTTTAAGGACCTCTACGTTCTTTATCTACAAGAGCATAGCAGAGTAAATAATTTCCCCGAGTTGGAATCGAACTCACGATGATCGCATCCAGCCAAACTTTCCAACTTCGCCATGATAGTGATACGAATTTCCCTTTTTAATATCGCTTATAATATTATAAGCCGAATATTACTAAGCTACAGATAAATTTACAAGATAATTAAATAGTACGGATGTGTTGACACCGTTTAAAGTTCGCAAAACTTTTAGCGCGGTAAAACGTAAAAACTGTCAATATGTTAAATTACACCTCGGTGTGACATTGACATGGAAAAATTATCATTTTGGATATATTTTTTAACCAATGCCGTATAAAAGGATTAAGGTTTCTGGATTTTACTCAATTAAAGAATTGATTTTTTTTAGCTTAATGCTGCATCCTGCGCGGTGAAAGCCAGAGGGGAAACTAAATCCCGCTTTGATACCTGAGGGAGGAAAAGAAAGTAAATCATTCTTCTGAGTGGGAATCGAACCCAGAACTGTCGCGTTTATAGATACTTTGAAAAATGTTTTTGCTCAATTTATTGGATACCCTCTGTTTTCGTCTATTCCATCTCTAAAAAAATGGTGTTTTAAGCTGGAAAGTGCAGTAGCTTTTTATCTTGGGAACATATTTTGGGATTTGAAAAATCATCTTCTATCTACCTTCCTTACCTATCTATCTACCTTTATATATAAAATAGAGAAAACTCATTATTATGACACTCCACTCAAATTACAAGATATTACATTGAGTGGCGTTAACCAACGCCGCGCTTTGTCTTCTTACCAAAACGAGAAAATAAAACCATGTCTATCGCAAAAAGATCTTTCAAATAAGTTAACAAAAAAAGGTATATAAAAATTACTTTAATTTTGCATTGACAAATTAAACGTTAAGATGTTATCTGACGATAAAAGCTATCAGCGCCTACCGGTGTTGAAACACCGAGAGCTATTTAAAAACAACATGTTTCACATTTGGCTTGTAAATGACTCATGATTTATCCTTACTTTGCCTTCTTAATTTTTAAAGATTTTAAACGTGAAGAAAAACCGCGTAGACTGTGGCGCAAGGGCACAAGCATTTCACTGTAATGCGACGGTTCTGAATTCAATTCCCACTCAGTTTAAATGTACTCCTATTTATTTATATTTTCATTTTCGTCACTCTGGTATCAAATCAAAAGAACGGCGTTGAGTTTTGCCACTCAAGAACTCGAAACATCGGCCGAAAACAGAGAACGGAGTATCTTAACAGTATCCTCTGTCTACCCTGCTATATACGGGCTGTATTTCATGAAACTTGTATAAAAGTATACAAAAAATTAAGTAATATATCTACATGATAATTATCTACATACCTACATACATACATACAAAATGTGATTTCAATTTATAATTATTTCATGCATTATTACACACAGTTGACAAACGTCAGTCAAACGTGACAGATTACAAAATATTGTAAAATTTTTATTCGCTAAATATTATATTCTTTATTATATTAGCTTTTCATTTTGAGCTTTACTACATACAGTAGTGTAGAGAGGTGATAATACAGACTGACACTGTTCTATTAGACTGCGTTACTCTATACCTACTGTACCTATTGAGAAATAAAAACAGATTAACATTATAACTTCCCCCGAGCGGGAATCGAAGCCACGACCATCACACACGTAAATTATATCTGTATATCTTAATTTCGATATCCAGTAATTAAATGTTACATTGAAAATAATCAAGATTTAAAATTGTATCAATATCTTAATTATGAGAGTTGTAAATATTCGAAACGTGTTTGGAAATTAATAATATAAAGCTAAGTGCTATAAGGTGCGATAAAAGATAAAAAATGATATACAGTTATGAGACAGCTTATTTAAATAATATCAGATCTATCATGAGATAATTGGTGTTTACGTTTCATTTATCTTCACGCTGTATCGGGATACATAGTGAGGTAGGAAGAGGGAAGGTAGTGTTAAGACACTATATTCCCCACGCAACTACTAATTTATGAGTAGCAGAAACGAACGCTTCGTCTTCTTAAAGGAAATGATAAACAATTAATTCTCCATAAGCGGGAATGGAATGCACAGTGATGATGGCTTGTACTATTTTTATTTACTTTTGTCGTGGACGTATATTTGTGTTTTCGTGATATGTGCGGGGTTGTATTCCGCCAATCAACATATAATATCTCGACAATATTGGGTTACTTTATACTGCAGCGTACAAATATAGTGTGAATAATAAGAACACATCCTAAAAATAATTTATTTTCCTCTCTTAATTAAATATCTTGACATAGGCTATAGTAATATAGATACATATTCTTAAATTACTTTTTTTTCGAGATGGTTGGGTTCGATTCCCATTTGGGGGAATCAATTTTTGCTTTCAGCCTGGTAATAAGACAAAGCGGGGTATTCTACCAAAAGCGAAAATGAGAAAATAATGACTTAAGACTCTAAATTGCGTGTTCCCTCTATCTACTCTAAATGCGGGATATAGCGTGAAGCTAATAACGTCCAAACAATTTAAGTTATTAGCTAATTTTTTAAAACATAAAACGAATGATAAGGGCACGCGATGATAAAGTCTCTGTAATAAGATGCTGTCGACATTTTATTAGGGTGCCGTCGATAACTTATCCATTGTGTGAAATGTCACAAGGTCAGTGGGTTCGATTTTTTGAGTATTTGTATAACGATTTATTGTGGCATACTTTAAACTTTATTGTGTATGCGTGTATGTAAATGACAGTTCGTCAGTAAATATATTATGTATTGAAATGCTAAGTGTTTTTTGATTAAACTTTGCGTAATGCTTAAGCTTTGAAGAAAAGGTCTTTGAGGATTTTTTAAATCATTTTTTTATATACTTTTTAGGTTCACATTGTTTTTCGCATGTGTAGCAATGTCACTAAATTTCCCACATCCTGTCGAGACATCGCGCCTTGAATAGTGTAACTCAATGCCGTATTTGATCTTGTAACTAAAGCAAGAAAATAATAATTATTAATTCCACCGAGTTTCAATCAAAACTACAACCTTTGAGTTCTACTTCGATATACATTAATCAAGTTATAAAAAAGCATTTACAAAGTATACATAAATAACTTATTAGTAACGCTGTATTTATAAATATAAGTTGTTAATCTTTCTTCGTGTAAATCCTGAATTGAACAGAAAACTGGTTTTCTCTATATATTAATTATATAATTATCCCTTAATAAGAAATAAACTTGTTTCGTTGACATTTGGGAACAAATAAAACGATGAGGTAAAAAAACAGCTGGACATCTGCTGTTCTGTTAATATTTCGTTATAAATTAGATAATAGTGAGAATTAAGTGTTAAATCACTCTACATTATACCTATAAATTGAATTCATATAATTAAACAACTGACTGTTGGCGCGACGGTTGTAGGTTAGATTCTAATTTCGAGACCTGTTAACATGTCACACACATATGTTCCCTAAAATGGAGAGAGTAGAAATTTTACACTTAATTATATTTTGGCTAAAAAAGTATGTTATTTTCTATTTTTCTTTTAATATTAAAAGTACGAATGTTTTCCAAGCGCTATAATTAATATAATAAATGAGTTCTAAGAATATATTTATGTGAGTTGCAAAATTTTAACGCGATGTTTTACACCTAAGTCAAGCCCCGGGCGGTAAAGAAACGTAATAAAATTATAACTTCATAAATTATCCACTAATTATTTAATTATAGTAGCTTATTTATAGATAGGCATATTTTTGTACGGCAAAACTTGTCGCCTCCATCGCCTTTAGCAAAGTGGTTCTAATAGTCTCATATTTCATGAGGCCACCGAAAACGCGTCGGCCATTCTGAAGAATTAATTATTTTGATTTCTTCGCTCTGATAACAAGATGAAGCGTGGCCTACAGATTTAATTATCAACACTAAAATTTTACGGAAAGCGAAAAACACCCTCAATAAAACTACAAACAAAATCAAATACCACAGAATTCACAATATAATTCAACCGAGAATTACAATCACTTTGCCACTTTTTTATTTTAATAAAGTCCCGTCATTCACAACGATTTATGTGACGTCAAAGTTCGTGTAATGACATTAAATGGGGCTCTTGTGATAAATTAAATGCTTTAAAATTTAAAATGATTTTTTAAAATTAAAGTCACTTAATTTATTACGAGTTCTCAAATATTCCTCTATACCTACATATTTACAGCTCTAAATAGAGCTAAAAGAGCTTTCTAAATAGAGATTAATATTTAGTGTTCTACATGGTATCCCGTATATAACAGGGAATCTAGTGTTAAAACACTCCGTTCCGCACTTTCCGCTGAATTCTTAGAGCATTGCATATTGAGAGGTAATGAACTCAACGCTGCGCTTTGCCTTGGCACCAGAACGAACGAAATAAAAATATTAATAAATAATCATGAATTCCCCTGAACCCCCAACCGTTGCCCTACGACGGCGTTTATACTAATCATGTCTTTAAAAATAATACGTAAAATGACATCGAATATTATAAAAATTATTAATAATATAAATAACATAACCGGCAATGTCGCCGCGTATCGTTCAATCGAGTGTAGAAATAAAATCAGCGATAGCCGTACATTTTGTCAAATAACACGCCCATTTAGCGAAAAAGAATGTCAAATTACGTTAAAACCTGTGTTTTTATCGTCTTAAATGGAGGCCGTCGTGGTGCAGCGGTATGGCATTTGTCCGTAAATAAGACGTTTGTGTGTTCAATACTCTGAGGAATTTATTACTGTCATTTTCTTGCTGGTATGCATGGTAAAAAGACAGCGAGTTTTAAGTTCCTTCACTTAATATGAGCGTGAAGCATAAAACAAAGTTTTATATATAAAATTACTATTGCGGTACAGTTGGTAAGTTAACTGTAAATGCGATGATTAAATGTTCAATCTCAACTCATATCTATAATAAGTCGAAGATAAGTCAAAGTGTGGCGTTGAGTTCCGCCACTCAACACACAATATCTTTAGTTCGGAGATAAAAGTAGACCTAGAGTGTTTTGACATTTAGTTTCCTGTTTGAACCCATAACCTTCAGTCCTTACAGTCGCACGTTACTCCTGCGCCACGACGGTTTATCGTTTGCTTTTATCTGCCTGCTTTGTCATCTATAAGATAAGAAAGCATATACATAATAATATACAAGGCAAAGCACGTTGATGAATTGAAACCTTCCTGCAAGCAAATAAACGGTTGGCTCATTACTTAGCATAAATAATATAATCTGGGCACATTATCTTAAACATTAAGAACTTACGATTTCTTTACATGGCAGCTATTATAAAATATGTATGTTAACTTATTTTGTGAAAGATTTCAGATTTGCGTCATCGTGGTTGTAAACACGTCTGTTGTGGGTTCAACTCCCGCTCGAGGTAATAATTTTTAAATTTACTTACACGCGATATTCCAAGAATTGGGCCGAAAGTGGAGAACGGAGTGTCTTAACACTAGGTTCCCTGTGCGTATCTTGCTATGTACGGGATACAAGCCTCAAATAGAAATCAAATTTAATATCATCAGTTTCTGTTTCCATTTAATTGACTTCTTTAAATGTAGACCTTGAAAATAAATCGTTGCTGGCCTGGCTAGATAGATAATTGAGTAATTGCTTAAAGTAAATATTATAAATATCTTGTATCAAAATAATTGTTAATGATAGTTACGCCAAAATTATTATGTTTGTTTTTAAAGGCTGTATATAAGTATAATAGCCTTAGTATTTGTAATTATAATGTAGACGGAAACTAAATTCAAATCTTAAAAACGATTAAGCTTTCGAAACAAAACGTCTAAATGTAAGCGCCACGGTTGTGGTTTCTATTCCCACTTGGTGAGATTTAAAATTTTCACTTCATAGTTCTGTTAAGAACATAATTCGCTGTGCAATAAAACAAACGTCAATTACTTTACTTTTTTCCTTCGAACTATGTAGCAATATTAAAACAAAATTTGCAGATTATCCAAAACTATATTTACAATTTCTCTTAGAAATATATTAGATATTGAGCGTTCGTCTATTTTACACAAGTTCTGAGGCCAATTTTCCGACACATTGAGTGTTGAATGGCGGAACTCAACGAACCACCGAACCCACTAGCGTCGCGCTTATAGTCAGACACAGATCTGAAACACGATCCAAAACTAGTAAAGATCGCCTTTAGGCATAGCCTATTTCTGTATTTAAAATCGTAAGAAAAATATTAATATTATTTTTAATTTAATTGCAGTTTTTTGCTATATTATTAACAATTTTTCCTCGACTTTTTACACCATGTCGTAATTCATGTCAATAAATTGATAAAAAAATTAAAATCACTAAAACCAGGTCACCGCTATACAGATTTTTTAAATTCTTTCTTAAATTAAAATAAAGATATTCTTTGAAGCTAACATGTCAAGTACAACAAATTAATAAAATTAAATAATATATATTTTTTTTTACCTTCACGCTGTATGCACTTTAGCAGAGGGAACCTGGGACCTTAATGTAATTTTCTGTCTAATTAGCGAGAAGTGTTGAATAGGTATATAGGTATTAACGAATAGGTCCTCAACGTGTATTGCCTGGTTAGGGAAAAAAGAAAATAAAAATATAAAATTTTTCCTTGCCTTGATTGAAATCGAACTCGCAGACGTTTCCAGCACCCTTGTGCTCGTGGTCCACAACGGCAGTATTTTAAAATATTTTTATTAGAATTTTAAATCTTTTTCAAGTTGTATAAGATTTTTAAAAATATAGTAAATGAAAAAGTAAGAGTAAATGCCTATTAATATACTATTTTTATAGAAAAATAATTTAAATATTTTTGTGAGGCAGCATATTTAGCAGACGCTAGAACAAAACAACTTGTATGTGACGTTGTGTGTGTGAGAGGAGTTATCACCAGCTAATGTGATGTCATATCCACGCTTCAGGAGTAACGTCGTTAAATCCACACTAGATTTTGCGAAAAAAAACAACATTGTATCCGAAAATTTTTCCATTCGCCAATTTTGTGAACTAGAGAGAAACGAAAATTGAAACATTTTTCTCCCATTAATTATTTTAAGCTTATGAGAAAAAAATTGTTGTCAAATCTACATATTAAAATTGCCTCAGACAAATTCAAACAGACAACCATCCATTTCAATAAGCCGCGCTCAACTTCGCGACGATAACATTATTTACGAAATGACAAAAATATTTCGTTACAAAACAATAAGTTGAATAATTTCTGAATAAATCTCGAATAAGTGTTGAAGATGCGCCAACATTAATTCACAGAACGGCTGTCCTTACAAATTGGGCTTGAGGAATTCACTTTTTATAGCGTCAACCGTTTATTACTTGCGTATGTAGACAGGCAACACCAAATGACGTAACAAAATTAACGAACGTAATATTTTATCAGAAGAAATTGCTAAGTGAACCGGCCGTGGAGTAATCTGGGGGATAATTTGAGTCATATAAATAGGTGATACCAGACCCACAACATATCAGTCGGACAACAGACATATTACTCAAAATGCAAGGAATCGTGAGTTATATTTTAAATTTATTTGATAGAGCGATGAATATAAGAAAGAGACACTCATCCTCTCAAAATAAATTTATATATATTTTCGTTTTAAGAAATATTTTATTGGTTCATGTTACTCAGCACATTATTTCTGTGCAAAACAGGAATAAATGCACATATGACTTTATATCTTATATTTTCTTTTTTTTATTTCTTCCTATATTTCAGGTCGTTTTCACCGCTCTTCTGGCTACCGCCATCGCAGCTCCACTCGGGTTGGAGTACAACGCGTATGTGCCGCTCGCCAAGTCAACTTTCTCATCGAGCAGTCAGGTCGTCAACCACGGAAGTGCCCACATCGTCCACGCTCCCGTTGTGGCCCATGAAGTCGAATACCACGTGCCTTTAGCCAAGTCCATCGTGACCAAGAGTAGCCAAGTTGTAGACCACGGATCCACTATTGTTGCTCACGCTCCAGTAGCCCACGCTGTGGTCGCTCCTGTAGCCCACGCTGTGGTCGCTCCTGTGTCCCACGTGGTAGCTCACGCGCCTATTGCCCACGCTCCAGTATACTCCGTCAACTCTTTCTATTCTTACCATTGATTGTTTGTTAATTGTTAAATAAATTATTTTGTTTTCATAAAAACTGTTTTATCATTTCTTTTTATTACTAATAGATAGATAGCAATATAAGTTGTATGTTAAATTATAGTCCAGATATGCTGCAAATTGAACGATATAAGTAACTGTTTGTGGCTCCTGAACTCTAAAGCGATGATGGTCGTTCGATATTTACTTTTTTACCACCATTGTGCTAATAATTTATTGTTTATTCTTTAATTTCTTGTAAGCTTAACCTTTGCTTCCACCCACACTGTATTTATAACAATTAGTCTCATGAACTTCCCAATTTCTTAAAACAATTGAAATATTTACTTGAATAAATTTTGTTGGATAAAATTATATTTGGAATGTTCTGAATTTTGTATTATTATAGAAATAACAAAAAATATGTAATAAGCACACTTCTAACAATATCACGGACGGATTGCTCCACAGATTTTGTTTGACTAAATTCGTTCAAAACCTTGTAATTAAAACCGTCTAAAGCTCTACAATACAAACAAACTGCAAGTTTATTAAACAAATGTTACATTTCATAATAACGTAAAAATATTATATAAACTCTTATTTTTCGTTTCTATAATAATTTCACGTTATCACTGAAGTATTTATAAAATTAATTTTGTAAAATAATGTTATTATCGAGTCTAGGCGGGGCGCAGTTGCACAAACGTGCGACAGTAAACTCAGCATATTGTAGCTTCAGATTCACGAGTCCACTCAAGAAATTAAGTATTTAATATTTTCATTTCCTCGCTTGGGAGTATCTAAGCATAGTCTTCTCTGCTACTAAGTCCCCTCTGCCTACCGTGCTTTGAGTGGGATACAACTTGAATATGAAAAAAGGAAAGCATTATGTTTAAATTGAAAATTAAGCTTTTTCCCATTCCAGTCGGACTTTTGACAAATCACTTATACTCTTCCTAATCTTCCTATGTGCCAAATCTAAGAAGTATACTCAGAAATACTAACTTTTTAAGTAAGTATTTCTTTGTTTATATCGGTGCGTTGTCTGACAGTTACTCAGCAATGGAATAATTTTATACATACATATATACAGATCTTGAAGTGAATGAAAAATGGATAATAGACTTTATCAGAAATACAACAGCGACGTATCGATACTAAACCGGACAAGAGCGAGTTGGGTTAGGTTAGGTTAGTTAGTTACGTACGAAAAATATTTTTTTAATTATTGAGCCACAAATATATAGTTTTCAGATTTTTTCTTGAAATAGCACTATCTGTATATTGTAGATCGTCAAACAGAAGTAGCCTATAATTTTGATTCTCCTTACAGTGTTCAAATACGCATTTTTGCGATATAAGCGACCATATATTTTTTATTTAAATATAGAAACACTATTTTTTCAGGAAATTAATGGGCCGTAGATATGAGACGGATAATAAAATGATTTTATAAAGGTTCCCCTTTATAAGAAATATATAATTAAGCTAATTATGAAATGGTAATTATTGAGTGTAGCGGAGAAAGGTGTATGCTCGATTTCCATTCGAAGGAAATAATGTAAATATGTCCATAGTAAAAAATCAACTTCCATAGTAATATAATAAATAACTTCTGCTGAAGTATAGTGAAAGTGATAGGAAAAGATAAAAACTCAAATAATATATCTTATTACTACACTACGCTTAGTGGTCAGAAAGCTGAGATGGTTTCCAAGAGGCGCAGGTTCTATTTCTACTATGTTTCAATTTTTGTACGTTTTTAAATAAATATTATTCTTTCTAAAGTGTAGAATAATATTTAGTAAATAGATTTTGTGTAAAATATATAGTATTCGCGACGTTGAGTCCCGCCACTCAACACGCAATGCCTCCAGAATTTGGCTGAAACTGCGGAACGGAGTGTCTTCACATTAGGTTCCCCTTGCAGACCCTGCTGTGTGTAGGATACAGCGTGAAAGTGACTTATTTTTTTTTTAGTGAAGTTTATATAAAGATAGGTCCAGCTATTCCGAAGACAAGCCGGGAGAAGCAGGAAAGAAAGTGAGGCTTAGGATCGTGTAAATAAGTATGTGCACTTGAAAATCAGTATTATTTTGAGATAACATACATTTCATTTTCATCTATATATAAGTATATAAGTATACATTATTTTACATTACATTAAATATATAACAATGATATATTATACTCAAATAAGCCGGAAGGAAGTCATTTATTCTGTCAAGGTCAAAATATTGGACATGTAAGTGAAACTTGAAGTGTTTCATCACACATAGATTGGTAAAAGAGGTAAAAAATGAAGGTAAATTTACTAAAAAATTTTCAAGTACATCGATTAAAAACTGGGGCGGTGGACAAATTATAGTGTATAAAAGCTGTTGGTTGAAGTCACAAATCACCAGTTAGACATCACACACCAAACACAAGATGCAAGGAATTGTAAGTACCATTTATTCATATTTAAACATAAATATTTAAAAAATGATATATTTTTTCAAATATATTTTGAAGTTGCAAAACACAAAATTTAAATTCAATATTACTAATACAGAATTTGAAATGTTTAACAAAGTCAAAAACTCGAAATTGTATTTGTATATACAAATGTGAATTAATCTTGATATTTATGACTAAATTTTTTTTTCAGATCGTATTCACCGCTCTTCTGGCTTCTGCCATTGCAGCTCCCCTCAGCTTGGGGTACAACGCGTACGTGCCTTTGTCGAAGTCCACCTTCTCATCGAGCAGCCAGGTCGTCAACCATGGAAGTGCCCACATTGTCCACGCCCCAGTAGTGGCCCATGAAGTCGAATACCACGTGCCTTTAGCCAAGTCCACTGTGACTAAGAGCAGTCAAATTGTAGACCACGGATCCACCATCGTTGCCCATGCTCCAGTAGCCCACGCTGTCGTCGCGCCAGTGTCCTACGCCCCGGTTGCCAACACCGTAGTATCCCACGTTCCGGTCTCCCATGCTGTAGTATCCCACGCTCCCGTCTACTCATACGGCTCCTCAGTATTATACTAATCTCTATGTGATAATTTTCTATCAAACTCATAACCCTAAGACTCCGATAATTTAATTGCTTTTTCTAATTTGTTGTACATATTCATATGTTTTTGTTGAATAAATAATTTTCTTCATAATTTTTCTCATCATTTTGATACCTATAAATATTTACTAAAGTATGAATTAACTTTTGAATTAAAATTTTTATAATAAAAATATTATTTTTTAATATGGTCTTTATAACACTTTTTGAACTGACACATAATAGAATAATTTTCTATTTACTTGTATGACGCTAAAATTACTACTAAAAAGTATTTTTAATTCATATTTTATAATGATTTAAAATGTTAGTAAGTAATCTTTACACGTAAAAGTGAATGTTTGTCTGCATGTTCTGTTTGGATAGAATCGTAAACAAAGTGGTTGTGCATGAGCTCACGAAGGTATCTGAGTTGGTACGAGAATTTTAATTTTCAAAATGAACAAAATAAATTAAATGACTCGAAATAAATTGAAAATTTATGTAATGTTTTTCCTTCAAATTTATTTTAGTAGGTGGCGTAGCAACACGGGTAGAGTACAGTAGTATTATATATTTGTTAATGACTTTTCAAGAAATATATATAAGGTAAGTTACGGGTATTTTAAATTCAAGTTCAAACTTTTATAATAAAATTTTTATATTTATTTCTCTTTCTAATTTTATAATTATTCATAGTCGAAGGAAATTAATATAAGTATAAACATCAAAGACCACATAAATGTTAATTTTTCTTCAATAAAAAAACTTTACTTAATGAATTTTTACAAAGTTGCTACTAAATCACATTAGTCTCACGCTTTATGCCGCACATAGAAAGGTAGGCAGATGGAACCTAGTGTTTAGACACTGCGTTTTCCATTTTCTGCCGAATTGTGGAAGCGTTGCATGTTGAGTATGAATTGGTACTCGATAGTCACCAGTCACACACTCACGCCTCGGCGCCTCAACAAAATTTTCTAAATTTTTTTAGTTTTCAACTATAACAATTATATTGTAAATAATAATTAACAGATTCCATAATAATGAGAAAAATAATATTATATATATTTAATTTTTTAACTTCGCTCTGGTAACGTAACATACAGCGGGAAATGGGGAAATAAAGTGTGATAATGGGAAAGGAAGCATGCATTTGCATAGCGTAAAGCTCTGGTAACGAGTCAAGACGAGTTCCGCGCGTGAATAAAATGGTATATATGAGAAGTATGTTCAGTAGAAATGGAAGATACGAGATGGACGTGGAAGGCGTATTGCTGCCGGTATCAGAGTAAACGAAGCCTTAGCTGCATTGATGTGGCAGCGAAATGTCAGCACAGCTGATCTGTGAACAGCTTGATACTTTGTCTTTGCGTAGAGACGTCTCCTTGCTGTGCGTTCTATGCCGCATTTATCATGTGGAGTGTTCTGAAAAACCCGCCGCCGAATTTTCTAACCGCACAGTACGTCACTAGTGGGATACGTGGCACTTCCCTACTGTGCGATTTCGTAGGAACTTCCATCCACGCGCCACGGAACTGCAAAATGGCCTACCCGCGGCAGTATTTCCAGGCCGATACGACATGGGTACCTTCAAAAAGCACGTCTACCTCCACTCTGGTGTTGTCGTGGGCGGTGATCACTTCTCATCACCTTCTCCTTTTCCATAAAATAAACAGCTGTACGTTGAGTGGAACTCAACGCCGCGCATTGCCTCGACACCAGAGCGAAGAAATACATATACAAATGTAAATAAATATTTCACTTCCTCGAGTGGGGATCGAACCCACAACCATCGCGTTACAGCCACACGGCCTTAAAATTATATGAGCCAAAACTACTAGTAGTATTAATACGCTGTCTTCATCATCAAACAGATTGTTATAGTTACAAAGTCACATAATATGTATGTAGTTAAAAGTCGACCTAATAAAAGCATATTAACAATAGTACAAACTGTAAATATTATTAATCAAATTTGCTTGGGGAAAATACATTTGGCATTGAGGGAAGTCTTGAAATTTACCTTTCTATGTTTAATACACTCACACTAGCGTATGACGTAAAAAAACCAAGGCGATTTTTATGAAAAAATATTGTCAAGTACATTAAACAAGAACTGGGGCGATAGACGATTAAAAGCGTGTATAAAAAGACCAAATCAGACCCACAATTCATCAGTTTGATATTAGACACCAAACACAAAACAAAATGCAAGGAATCGTGAGTATTAAAATTATTAAGTTATTATAAAAAAAAATATTTACGTAGAAAGTAGACGCTACAAGTACAGCCTTGTGTCATAATATCCGTTTGTACAATATTTTTTGATGTACTGAAACAAATTTGAAGAAATTACATATTACATTACATGGCATGCATTAAGCAATAAATATTTGTTTGTCAGGAATTTACAGCTTGATCTAAAATGTTTACTTATTTCAGATCGTATTCACCGCTCTTCTGGCTTCTGCCATTGCAGCTCCACTCAGCTTGGGGTACAATGCATACGTGCCGTTGTCTAAGTCCACCTTCTCATCGAGCAGCCAGGTCGTCAACCATGGAAGTGCCAGCATCGTCCACGCTCCCGTACTAGCTCATGAAGTCGAATACCACGTGCCTTTAGCCAAGTCCACTGTGACTAAGAGCAGTCAAATTGTAGACCACGGATCCACCATCGTTGCCCACGCTCCAGTGGCCCACGCTGTGGTCGCGCCAGTGTCCTACGCCCCGGTTGCGCACGCCGTAGTATCCCACGCTCCGGTCTCCCATGCTGTAGTATCCCACGCCCCAGTCTACCCATACAGCTCCTCAGTATTATACTAATCATAACATGACAATTTTGAATCACGCTTAATACTTTAAGACATCGATAACTTATTTACTTTTTCTTATTTATTGTTCATAAATGGTTTTGTTAAATAAAAAAATATATCTTTCCAAAATTTACTTCATTGTATTTATTTTATCCCTTCTATAATTATACCTAAACTATCAACATCGTCAATTTATGTTAATTTAAAATCTAAACAACATTTTCCAATTTACTGGTTGTGGGATAGAACTACGAAACGTTCTATCCCCTTATAGAATTATAGTATTATATACATTAGTTATTTAAGCAAAATACCGAAATATGCACTCTCTATCCTATTCTTTTCCATCCTAACACGCCTCGCTATCTTAAGGAGCGCTTCACGTTCCTTGGCTCTGATACTCCACTTCAACTCAATCTCTGCTCCAAAAGCGATAACAAACTAAAGGTTACCTATATGCAATACAGTATTCGGCAGAATACAATTCGGCAGAAAGTGGGGAACGGAGTGTCTTAACACGAGATTCTTTCTGCCTACCGTGCTGTGTGCGGGATACAGCGTGAAGCTGATTTTTTCTTTTTTTTTAAAGATTCTTTGACTGTCAAAAGCGTAATTTTGTGGAATCACAAAGGACAATATATTATAATTTATATTGTCTTTTTTTTACTTATAATTTATAAACTGTGTACGCAATAAATAATTTCATCTATGTATATGACTAACCTTAGGATGATTATATCAAAAGTATCGTTTTGAGTTTAAAAAAATATGTTTTTAGTATTATTTTTTTATATATGTATTAAAAATATTATATTAGAACAAGTGACTGAAGTAGTGAACTTGGGAAGTATATTCAGTAAAGATGGAAGATACGAGATGGATATGCAACGACGTCTTGCTGCCAGTAACAGGGTTAACGGCTGCGCGTTTGGCCGTACGCGATGCAGTGTTCGTACCGACGCTGTTATACGGCAGCAGAACGTGGTTATTACAGAAGACGAATGAAATAAAGATGAATTCCGTTGAATATGAGAGAAAATAGCAATTTGTAATGATTTGTAGTTAATATAAACACCAATGAATGTGAAATAGTTCTCTCAAGTCATCACTGGTAAAAAACACATGTTGTGCCCCTGCGCCATGACCGGACCTCCATTTGATATATCTTTACTTTTTAAATGGATCGATCAATTCAATTATATAACTAGAACAAGGATCTTCACAAAACAATAATAATTGCTTCAAAATTAGCCAACGTTCTTTTATAGTCGAAATAAATTGATTTTTTTTTATTTGTTACTTATAATTTTTGCGTGTGGTCCCGGCTTAGAATAGGATCACCCTGGTACTGTCGGTGTCGTAAGAGGCGACTAAAGTACGTGTGGAAGAGTCACGTCGTCATTAATGGCAACACGCATGGGCAGACTCGACCGGACTTAATACCACCCCCGGCATCTTAAACCGGCGTGAAGTAGTGGCCCTTGCCACTGCGTTTCGCATTAGGTAATGCCGGGCCCCGGTGCCCTTCATCTCCACCTTAAAAGGCTGGCAACGCACCTGTGGCTCCTCTGGTGTTGCATGGGGTCGTGGGCGGCGGTGATCACTTACCATCAGGTGACCCGAACGCTCGTTTGCCTTGTCCTCTACCATAAAAAAAAAAAAAAAAAAATTTAATCATTTTCTCCACCAGGCAAAGGGCGATGTTGAATTTCGCTACTCAACACGCCTTCAGAATTCGAAGAAAAAATGGGGAATGGAGTATCGTTCCATTAGATTGTTTCTACCTAATCTGCTGTGTATGGGATATACTGTGACACTTAACAAAATCATTATTTTGTATATAAATATTTTTTGACAATCTATTTCTTTGCTACAAGCGCATACATTAGTGTATGACGTAAAAAACGAAGGTGATTTTTATGAAAAAAAAAAATGTCAAGTATATTGAATGGGAACTGGGGCAATGGACAAGTTAAGGCGTATATAAAAAGAACATACGACAGCAACAACTTATTAGTTTGATATCAGACACCAAACACGACACAAAATGCAAGGAATCGTAAGTATACATAGTTGAAGTTCATCATTATTTATTTATCATGTATTTTTTGCGTTCCACTTTTTTCCCCCAATTTTCGAAATATTGCGTGCTTAGTGGCGGAAATCAGACCCATAACCATAGCGTTTACAAACAGACGCCGTGCTACGGTGTACAATTACCTCAGCTCGTGACAAATAAAATTGGGTTATTGTAAAATAAAAATTGCCTTTATAAATAGAAGCTGCAGATTTTGTGTGACAATATCCGCCAAAACAAGATATTCTGAAAAATATTACTTAAAGTAACAACACTGAGCTGACAGTTATTGTGTATGTAATACCATTTTAATAATATATCTTTCAATGATTTTTTTCAGATTGTCTTCGCTGCCCTCTTAGCTATTGCCATCGCTGCGCCACTCGGCTTGGACTATAACGCGTACGTGCCCTTGTCTAAGTCTACCTTCTCAGCGAGCAGTCAGGTCGTGAACCATGGAAGTGCCCACATCGTCCACACCCCCGTAGTGGCCCACGGAGTAGAATACCACGTGCCTTTAGCCAAATCCACGGTCAGCAAGAGTAGTCAAGTCGTAGACCATGGATCCACCATCATTGCCCACGCTCCAGTCGCCCACACTGTGGTCGCACCAGTGTCCCACACGGTGGTAGCACCAGTTTCCCACACAATCGCATCCCACGCTCCAGTTTACTCAGTAAGCTCTCCTGTGGTGTACAAATCTGGAGACTCTGCAATCTCCCATCAAAGTTCCTCAACTCATGAATCATACAACTCATTCCCTTTTTACGCTTTCCACTGACTTTTCTTGTTAAATAAATTATTTTGTTAGTAAATAATGTTTTTACATTGTTTTCTTTATATTTTTAAGGTGACCTCGCAAGGTAGATTTAAAATGAATGTATATTTGATTCAAGCTGTATGCCACATATGGCAGGGTAGGTCTCTACCTACCCTAGTGCCTAGTGACTCCGTTCCCTATTTTCCACTGAATTCTTGAGGCATTGCTTGTTGAGTGACCGTTAACGGTGCACTTTGTCTCACATAATATGCATATTAGTGGATACATAATTACAAATAGTTTTATTTTAAGGATAGTTTAATGTATTTACTGTTTAATGTGTCATAGAAGAAATATTCCATAAAATGTATATAAATATGCAACACTTTTGGAACATTTTAAATCTTTTTCCACAATAAAGAGAAATATTTGAAAATGTTAACATAAACTTCTTAGGCGGTTTTCATAAGCGCAAGTTCGAGTCCAATTTTTTTTAATTTTTTTTAATTTTCCAAAGAAATATAAGTAAAACTTATTTTATATTTTTTGAGAATAGATTTCAATCCTATATATGATTTGAATTATTTTTTTTTTCAAATTAGCTGTTTACTCGTAATAAATTTTGTTTTCCTAGAAACAGTCAAACGAAGACTCAGTTTAAATTAAACTTTTGGTAATTCAATTATTTGTCTTAGAGCCGAACAGCTGGAATTAAGAATTCAATCTAATGAAATTGTATAGCCTTGTTGCTGTAAAGCCCTATTAAGTCAGAGGGTCACTTTAGTGAAAGATTGTTTTTGATTTCTTTTAGCTCTGTAACCCGCATATAACACTATAGGTCGCAAATACCAAATATTAAGACACTCTGTTTCTCTAATTAAAGGTTCCGTCTAATTTTCGAAAAACTAAGAGGCAGAACTCAATCTTGTCATCAGAACTAGAATATGAAAATAATTCGTTCGTCTGAGTGTGAATCGAATTTACAACCATCGCGTTTATAGTCAACCTTTACACTTAAATTAAATATTTAAAAAAAACATTAACACACTAAATGTACCCGCTGTCATGTAGCAACATTGATAACAGCACCATAACTTTAACTGTCGACTGTAATTTCATAAGAAAAGAATAATTGCGAATAATTCATACAAATATGTTGCGCAAATTTAAATTTAAAATGTGTCCATCTTTCTGGGCTTTCTGTGTGTTACGTACGCTATGTGTGAGTGTGTGTGGGCTACGTACCAATGAGATAAGTACCTACTTTACTGGTGAATGAGGACTTGTTTATCTTCAAGCAACCATCTTCCAATCAACTTATTTTAAAGTATTTTCTAAAAGAGGAGATTATCAGTTCGATTTATTATGTGAATGTATTATTGCTAGAATTTCAACTTCAAAACGTTATACAGATATTGGTTCAATAGAGTCTGAGATATAGATATCCAGAACTAAGCGAATACGAACATTAAAACTGTTTTGTTTTTTTTTATTAAATTATTTTTATCCATAATGACACAACGGCACAGTTTCTGACCGTAAGCTCAACACTTGTGAGTTCGATTTCCACTTTACGGAGTTGAATTCCGCCAATCAACGCGCAATGTATGGAAAATGGGTAGTGTTTTAACACTGGGTTCCCCCTGTCTTCCCTGCGGGCTACAGTATAAAGTACTATAAAAGAAATATTTAAATAAGATATCTATTACGAATTATCGTTATATGTTTTCGTTCGTTTTCGTATATTCGTATGAATGTAATAGGATAACGAAAACCATGAATGCCTCAAAGGAGAACAAATGTATATACAGATTTTTTGTCTCACTGAGTTGTCAAAATTTTATCTTACATCGATCTCACGCAGCCAAATCATAAATAAAAATGTTCTCGACCGCCTCGGTAAGGTAAGGCAGTGTTACCGAATGTGAAATAATTGATACTTAAAAACCACTTTAATTAAATCTACGGTAGCGTTTAATGAAATATTTTATGCTCTCGGTCATAATTTTCGAGCATAATTAATTCGAGATTCAATATTTTCGTGCAATAGTATCGTGCTTTGTACGAGTGCTGTGAATTAAGATATTGCGCGGTGCGTTACGGAATTTAACGCTTTGTATTTTTTCTCTAACCTTTGAAGAGTTTCACTATTCAGGTCCTGATTTTTTTATAAGACCGATCCGATCTCGATGATACCATGCTTGCAATTTCCTAGTTCCACAGAATTCTGGAGGTATCGCGTGTAGGGTGGCGGAACGCCGCGTTTTTGCCTGGACACCAGAACGAAGAAATGATGCGATTTAAATTTATTAAATAAATATTTCATTTCCTCAAGTAGGAAACGAACCCACAACCAGTGGATTTTATAATCTCACTTTGTGCTCCTGCACAACGGCTCGCCTTATAATATTAATTTGATGCTATATCTTCATCGATAAATGCAATGTGCACGATACAGACTAAGCGAACACGAAAACAATTTCTCGATTCCAACCGGTAGTTCGCCCGTTCGTAACGATGCAAAGCGCGGCGTTAAGTACCGCCACTTAACATGCAATGTCTCCTGAATGCAACGAAAAGTGGACAAAGAAACTCTTCTTTACTAAAGGGGTTTTGTCTAGTTAGAAAAGTCGAAAAGCCGATTTTTTACGTTTTTGCATATTCTAAAAGTATGCAATCTCAAAAATGTTTTCTGAAATTTGACAAATATATGCGAATTTGAACGTAGGGACCGCTCCGAGAGCAGTACTAGTCCTCGCGCTTTTGCTTCGCAGGGACTAGAATTAAAAATTGCTGTTTTATGTGATCATCCTAGACAGAAGAAAATTGATACTTTGGAGGCAGCAGATGGCCTACTTTATGCCTGGAATCGATGATTCTCTGTAATATTTTTTATTTAAAAATTATGTTACATTCATAAAAATATATTTTCTCACATAGACCAACCCAATTTTAAACAAGTCTTACAGTTAATGCAAAAAAAATCTCAAAAATCACCTCTTTGTCGGCTTCCTTAATTGGAACGAAGTCCCTTCCCTGGTTGAACCTAATACAACAGTAGTTCACAAGATTATTATAGATTTCAAAAATGATTCCACAACAAAATGAATAGTTACATCTGTCAGATATAAAAACCGCGATCGTTGATAACATGCGAAACGGTAATCATGTCGAAACTCGAATACACTCAAAGGTCCTTTTATTAAAGTACGAGTGCCGTTGCCGGTCGTTGCCAAACTATTTATTACATAATGTTTCTTTATGAAATTGCTTCGTAGATGCTAGTTGATAGCTAGTTTTGTGTATATTATGAAGATAGATAACAACAATGTCGATTCGAGGCGGTGGAAGGTTCAAATATGATGATAGCAAATATTATTATATAATATTATTTTATATCGAATCATGTTAAAAAATTTATTCAATAAGCCCTTCAATTCAATATTTCATTCTCCTCTTTGTATGTATCTCAGTTATGTATGTAGATGGTGCAGCGTTGAGTTCCGTACGTACAACACGTAATGTCTCGAAAACTTGGCTGCCTACCCTGCTATGTACAGGATACAGCGTGAATCTAATTAAATCGTTGTAAAAAAATTGTGTACACGTAGTTTATAAAATATAAAAAGATATAATCAGTTTTAATAAAAGCTTATTCTTCAACATGATTCAACATCAAACTGTAAACTTAAATCATTAATCAATGTTGTTACAACTTTTAAAAAAATATTGTTTTTTTTTTTATTATTGCCACTCGTGGAATGAAATATTTAATATTTTCACTTCCTCACTCTGGTAGCTAAGTAAAAGGCGGCGTTGACTTTCACCACTCAATACGTATTGCCTCTAAAACTTGGCGGAAACGGAGTATCTTAACCCCTTTTACCTTCCCTGTATCCCGCAAACAGCAGGGTAGGCAGAGAGAACCTAGTGTTAATACACTCCGTTCCCCACTTCGCGCCGAATTCTGGAGACATTGCGTGTTGAGTGACAGAACTCAACGCCGCGCTTTGCCTCGACACGAGAGCGAAGAAAACTGGAATTATAAACCTAAATAAGTATTTCACTTCCTGGAGATCGAACCCACAACCGTCACGTTACAGTTACACCATTGTGCCGCAGCGCCACGATGGCCTAAACATTTATAGTAGTGTGCAACAGATATCATAAACATGATTTTATTGCTAATACCCGCAACTTAATCGAGATGTATATGAGAACGAAGAAGGAGTAAGAGATACTCATCTCTTACTCCTATACTTGACACATTCCGAGAGTCCAAGATAACTCTTTAATATTAATTAGATTAAAGTGATGTAATAAAGCCTATTATAATTTTCCTCCATAAGTAGACTAACTCACTTGAAATATATTTTTTTACAATTGGAATCTTTCGTGTTAAGATAAATAGAGTTTATATACAATAAATCTTTATATAATATTTTTTTTTATAGATTAACATTTATAAATAAATATAAAATTATGACTGTTATGTTATAAGAAGTAACTACTGAAATTGCGGCTCCGAGCCGGTGGTCGGTGGTAGCTTTATATTCACTGAACGATTCAAAGAAATTTTAAATTAAATAAAGAATTTAGAATTTTACATGTAAATAATAAATAAACAGTATTGTAAAGTTACGTTTTCTCCGCTATAGCAGTGTATGCAGAAGGAATATAGCTCAATTACGATCAATTTTCGAGACTGCGTGTTGAGTGGCGGAATTCAACGCCACGCCATAGCACCAGAGCGGGGAATTGAATAAATAATTCGTTCCCCCGAGTGGGCATAGAACACAGAACACTGCGCCATGGATGCAAAACATATTACGTACGTAAATATCGATTACGCTAACTATTAAGTAGTTAATAGTGAACGTTATAATTGATACTGAATTTTTAATACTCAACAAGGTCAAGATTAAGCCACATATAACGACGACGATACGAGTATACATACATTTATTAGTTATATCAATAGGTTAACAACAAAACATAAAATATGAGGCCACCGTTTGTTTGTTCGCTTCCCATTCTGGGGAATGAAATTTTAAATATTTAGATTTTCTCGCTCTGGATATCTGGATGATCTGAAGCAAAGCGTGGTGGTCAGTGCCGGTGCCTACCTTTAGAACGAACGGTACGGAATGGTCTTAATTGATATACAATAAATTAGCTTCACACACACAGCAGGGTAGTATTATATATATATATAGTATTAAGACACTCTGTTCCCCGCTTGCCACCGAATTTTGATGGCATTGACGCTGAGCTTTTGTTTTGATGCCTCAGCGAGGATATGAAAATAATAATAATTCATTCTCTCCGAACCCACAACACAGAACTATATCAGGAAACATACCCCAGCTTTCGATGTCAATGTTATTAAATACGACGATTGAAAGTAATACGCTATTCTAATTACGTTAAATCTCGTTCAACTTGTCATTTGATCAAAACAAACAACATGTTACCAATGAGCCTTGAAGGCTTCGCAATTTTTAATCGAAGTGACACACATACGTACTGACGAGTATGTGCCTATGAAAGTTATAGATATATGTAAATATATTTATTATTTACAGCATGTAAATATTGTTGAAGTAGTCGTGGCGCAGGGGCCCAAGCGTGCCACTGTAAACGTGACAGTTGTGTGTTCGATTTTAACTCGGCGGAATGTGGGAATTAATTAATATGTAGTTCCTAGGTTCCGTTTGCCCATGTGCAAGATACAGCGTGAAACTATAAAAAAAATAATTAAATCATCAAATTACACGCTTTATCTTACATTTAGCAGAGTAGGCAGAGAAGACCCGAGACATGAAAATAATACATTTTATCCGAGTAGGAATCAAACCCAAAACTATGGCGCTTACACACAGAAGCTATCATTGCGTCACGGTGGCCTTGTAGAATAAGCTTATAATATGTTAAGTAAATTAAGGACAATATTTATTTTAAAATAAAAAAAAAATTTAAGAGTATGTGAATTTTGATTTCCGGTGTGATGTAAAAAACACACTTATAAGGACAATATCATTTAATAATTTTATATGTTTACGTATTCAGTACGTTTATTTTATTGAGAATAATTTAAAAAATTATATTATTGAAGCGTAAATGCGATATATTGTGGGTTCGATTCCTATCGACCAAATGGAATATTTAATATTACAAATGCTCTGAAAACGAGTCAAAACGCGGCGTTGAGTTCCATGACTCAACACACCTCGCCTCCAGGATTTGTCGAAATTGGGGATCGGAAGTGTCTGAATGGAAACGCAGTCTTCTAGTGTTACTCTCTGCCTGTACTGCTATGTGCGGGATAGGACTGAACCTGAAAAAAAAATAAAACAAAATCTAGAAAAAAAAAATTAATTGTGACCTCAATTAAAAACTTAGAGCTGCCAACTTGACAGAGTGAACTTGGCATCAACCTACTTCGACAAGATCATGTTGTGTTTACATTGATTTATTCATACGGCGACGTAACGCTTAAAAACTTATTAAGTTATTAAAGAGAAAGCTCGTTTTGGATGCGGCATTTTGGTGTGCTATAAGAAGTAAGCTTTATATCTTGATAGAAAAATGAAATTCGCCCTCTTGGCGCAGAGAGATTGTGGGTTCGATTCCCACTCGAAGCATTAAATTCTTTTTATTTCTTTAGTATTATTGATATCCCCCATTTAAAATTTAAAATAAAATACAAGAAGCAACACACTATTTCGCTAATTTCTAAAAAAATATAAATTTTAACAAATATATCTGTTATTAAATTGCAGTTTTATTGAAACTTTAATATTTCTTCTTGAAGTTTAAAAGATCATTTTAAATCTCACACTGTATCCAGCACTTACTAGCTTTATATTTTTAATTAATATGAAAATAATTTAAAACACAACACGTTAATAATAATCGATAAATTATTGAACGAATTTATTATTATAATTAATTAAATAAATACAAATAAAATTAAACAGGACTCTTTAAAATTTAATTTTTTATAATTTATAGTTAATGCGTAGGTAAATATAGTCATAAATTTTACTCATATTTAAGTGACTTTACTTACTTAACTTTAGATATATGAAGAATTTACAATTTAAAAGAATTATAAATTTAAACAATCAACCAAGCTATCAGACTCCGTTCAGATTTACTTTGACGCGATGATTTTGAATTCGATTCTCACTTAGGAAAGAGAATTATTATAATTTTCTCGCTCTGGTTACAGGACAAAGCGCGGCGATGTGCCAGATCTGCCGTATACAGCTTGAAATTAAAAATAATAAAAATAAATAATTTTTACTGCTAGCCTATTGAACTGAACTGTACACTTCACGTATACTTCACGTAGATACACCTTTGTAACTTTATAGACGACACAGGTTGTGGATTCGATTTTCAATGAAGGCGGCGAGTTTCACTACTCAACACATAAATTCAGCGGAAAATGGGAATGAAAGTGTCCTCATGAAAACGAAGTGTCTTGACACTGAGTTTCTAAATTCCTTCCGCCTACCCTGCTAAGAGCTGGATACAGAGTGAAGCTAAAAAACACTTAATTTGTATTTTAATATCAAATATATATATAAATGTACATATACAGCCTAAAGGTATACCACCCCCACCATAGCCTCACTTACGACAATTACATGTATATTTCAAGTACACCCGCAAATATTCGTGCGGTATAAATATGGCGCTACAAGGTGCGTAAGTTAGATAATTCGGCAAGCTCGACCCGATAACTTATTTCGTTTTACATCACATAAAACTATATAAAAAATCAACATGCAGAAATTCGTAAGTTATTCCTTTTTTTTCTTTTTACCAAAAAAGTTTAAAATTGTCTTTGTCATATTATATTATTGAAAGAATTTAATGTTTAACTTTGCCGCCCATTTATTTCGTTTCGATATTTTGTGCTAAGTGGCGGAATATCGCAAATATTTAGAATTTATTAATAAATCAAGGTCATATTTTTTTATTCATTTTAAATAATTATTTTTTTAAATGATGATGGGTGTATATTGGGTATATGAGTATATACTTAATAATATATACGTCTATGTTTCTTAAATTCGAACCGGCAACCATCGTTCAACTTTAGATATAAATATGACGTCCACAATTCTTCCTACAGCCAAGAATAATAAGCGCAAGTAATTAAAACTATTTCGTAGCAGAACGAAATAAAACGTCAATACATCCAAATCGAGTTTTACACAATGTGAAAATCCGAAGTAAACTTTTCACTTTTCAATTTGGAGCAGACGGCACCGACTGGTTCAGAGTTTGGATCAGACTTTCTATCTAAAACAAAAATAATAAAATGTTATTTTTCTAGACAATTCTATGAGTGCTATTGAATTTTATCGTATTTTAGAATTCACGATAGGTTATCAAGATGTGTATTTTACACCAATGGTATTTCTTGTTTTTTGTTTACTTTAAAATTTGTTTATTTATTTTATAGTTATATTTTCTGTTTATATAGTTTTTATTTTATTTATAGGTAGTATTCGCTGCTTTCTTGGCGTGCGCTGCTGCCGCGCCCGGTCTCTTAGTAGCCCACGAAGCCCCAGTGGTCGCGGTCCACTCTGCTCCAGTAGTCCACACTGTACCAGTGGTAGCTTCCAAGTCCACCATTACTAAGAGCAGTCAGGTTGTCAACCACGGATCGCCTGTTGTCTCCGTACCAGTTGTGAAAGCCGCTGTTGTCGCTCCCGTAGTACATTCTGCTGCTGTAGTCCACTCTGCCCCAGTAGTCCATGCCGTACACGCCCCAGTAGTCCATGCCGTACATGCCCCAGTAGTCCACGCCGTACATGCTGCCCCGGTCGTCCACTCGGTCCACGCTGTAGCCCCAGTCGTCGTCAAGTCTGCCCCATCCGCCATCTCTCACAGCAGCTCAGTCGTCCACCATTCCCCAATCAAGGCTATCCCCGTTGTAGCTGTCCACTAAATGCTTTAGTTAAAATCTAGATCTGTTGATTATAATATATTACCTCCGAATGTTTAAGTAAGAAGTGTTTTTTATTGATATTTTATTACCTAATAGAATTTTAAGAAGTATATTTAATTTTGAATTTACATTATTTACAAATTTATCTAAATGTTAATTTGTTTATGCAACGAAAAAAGTAATGAGTGTACACGAGGTTATAGGTCACAGACGACATTTAGTGCTATCCACTTAAGTATTCCCAGAATAATAAAACGTGTAAGAAAATATTGGTGTGGGAAATGTCACATTAACAGATTTTTTTACCGATTCTGTTTTGATAGGGAATACTGTATGTAAAAAGTAGGCAGCTTGCGTGTAAGTGTGAAGCAAAGGTGTCTCCCCTACCCTACAGTGAAATAATTTTATGCCCCAATATATACTGAATATATTTGGTTTTATATATACTTTTAATATATTTGTTGAAGTATGTCTCGATACCATAATAGAATACTAAATGGTATACTGATTATTTAAACAGTTAAGTGCAGTATTGACTTCCGTCACTCACCAGAGTTGAGGGAAGAAGAGCCTTAAGGTAAGGTTCTCTGCCCACTTTGCTATGTTAGAAAAAAATTATAGCTGGGAATCAAATAACCCCATCCCATCCCCAAATAGGCGGAGGGTAGAGAATACAAATAACTAAACCCTCCCTTGTCATTTGTTACAAAGTTATTCTTATTCCTATGAATTGGATTCACAAAAAAATTAAATTTATAATACAAGCCGCTATAAAATTTAATTTCAAGCTCTATCGTACAAAAATATTTCTAAATAAAATTCCCCTGGAAATGCCTCGCCCGGAGATACATTTGACCTCCAAACAGTTCACTTCTATGCACATTTGAATCAAAGTTTCAACGGCATTCTGTACATATTTTATTTTAATAAAAAGTTATAGAGCAATATTTCTAAAAGATGTAATCTGAAAGATAAAAAAGAGTAGGCGCTGTGAGAACAAAGCATCATACAAAAGTGAATAGTTGAATACAGAAAATAAATTATACCTTTAAATTTTATATACCTATGACTTATCTTATATTTGCATCAGTAATGGAGATAGTATAGCGAGTTATAGTAACCCGACTCTCTATCGATATGTCTCCTAAGGGTGAGATTTCTGTTTTTTTTCGTACGGATGTTTTTTTGTTGGTTTTGTCTTAAGGCTAAACGTAGCAAAGGGTTACGTAAGCGCGTAAACGCGACCGGTTGTGGGTTGAATCGCGCTTTGAATCGAAAGTAGAGCGAAGAAATATTAAATATTTCATTTCCCCGAGTAGGAATCGAACCCTCAACCATCACATTTACGATTTCATACCCTAATAAAAGAAGATATCCCAATCCCCATCTCAAGACACTTTGTTTTCCACTTTCCGCTCGAAGTGCGTAATATGTGGGGTAACATTTAATATTATAAAACGTTTTTCAGGACGATTTGCTTACAAGGTAGCCGGCCTAAGCCCTACATGACCTAAAAACCAAGCCGCAACCCGAAGTAGGTCATTGGCAGTAGTAGGTCTATAAACGTTTATTGGGAATGAAAAATCTCATAGATTATTTCATTATTTATTTATTTTCTTGGAATAACTTTAATTGGAAGTGGTTTAAACTACTTTGAAATTTTCTTTCAGTTTCACACCTTATGCAGTGTAGTGGAGAGAGTGAAATTAGTTAACGTCGAGATCGATTCAAGTTCAAGGATGTTGGCAAAAAAATATGTGAATTGATATATAAGATCGTCGTCTTAATACTAAAAAATAACAATTTATGAAGTCATATATCAAAGGGTGTGACAGTAACGCGACGGTTGTGGGTTCGATTCCCACGATATCGAAGTGAAATATTTATTAACATTTATATTTCCATTTCTTCGCTCTGGTATCGAGGCAAAGGGCGGCGTTGAGTTCTGCCTCCAGAAATCGGCAGGAAGTGGGGAACGAAGTGTCTTAATACTAGGCTCCCTCTGCCTACCCTACTGTGTGCGGGATACAGCGTGAAGCTGATATATCCATAAATTTCATACACAAAAGTCTTAACAATAACATATAAAAGATTTCCTACCTCGCTGTCTGTACATATTTTCGAAAGCTCTCCTTACTTTCCACCTTTGTGTTTGTGTTATTTAATAAATAATTGTTTTGTGTGGAACATCTGTTACCTTAGTTTCCAATGTGTAATATTGTCTATAATATGATAATGTGGTTAGAATACTAAGGTAATTCACGTAAGTAAAGAAATGTAGTTCAAACGGAGAAAGCCGCGATCGCGTCTAGTCTTATATACAAGTATAGTTAGAATATTCAAGTCGCTCACCTTATAACTCTACAAAAAATGCCTTGCCTTTGACATAATTTTAATTATATACATAGATACATATATGTATATACAGAGTCAATAAGAGTCATAACTTGTAGTTTAAAAGGATTTATTCGCAAGTTAGCTCGTGAAGTACAGTTACAAAGAAAATACAAGTTATTTTATTTATTTATTTATTATTATTAAATATAATGAAGACGTCGTTGTATGAAAAATGTGTTGCATTTTTCATACAACGACATCTCGCAATGCAATAAATAACCGTTATTATCATCGAAGATATATATATAAAAATAAAAGGAGTAGTTTCATGCAATGATAATAAATAATCTAGTTTTCAGATACTTGTTCCTTTTTTCACTTTGTCTACCAGAGGAAGGAAATGAAAATAATTCGAAACTTAAACTTTGTATGTCCTAGAACTGTTAGCTAAAAAAATTAAGCTTAAAATTTAATAATTTTACAAGTACAAAGATATAATGTATCCGACTGTTCACTTTAACTTTAACAAATGAAATGTCAATTAAATAAAAGCGATCGTGACCGCATTCAGTGTGCAGGGCGACCTTTGCGTGACACTGACTTTACCATACTTGTATCCACGCTACTCTGACACCATAAGTTACTATCGTAAATATATTATATTAGTATATTTATATATCAATGAGTGACGGTTCAGATATAATATTTAAATTTCTGGTAACGAAGCAAAGCGCGGCGTTCGATCCTTCTGACCAACATGTAATGCCTCATGATTTAATTTTTTGTCTAGATGTATGGTGGATAGTAATGGAGTTGAAGTGAAGTGTACCTACTCTGGCACGTGGTGAGATACAGCTTCAAACTAAATAAAAGTTATGGATGGTTTACGTTAAAACACTCGATCACTCTAATATTGTCTGTTGAGTGGTGAAACTGAACGCTCTTTGTTGAGAAATAGAAAATAATTCTTTTACCTCAGGTGAAATTGAACCTAAAATTGTATTGATTTCATCACTTATTACTAAATTCTATTATAAGATCGATAATCGATAAATTATTTTCCAGAATATATATATAGATATTATTGTCTTGTAATTCTTGCAAAACGCCATATCTATTGCTTCGTAGCTTCATTAATTAAGTGTTTAGAATATTTACTTCAATGTCTTTAAAAAAATATATTTAAAACATACGAGTATTTATATGAGAAGCTCGCAACTTGTCAGTTACATATCACAGCATCGTCCATCACTCAAGATGTCACGACAGTTTTTAATTGTAAGTAAATTTGATTAATCTGTATATTATTTCATACTTCTGAAAGTGAGGAACGAAAGTATCTTAATGTGAACGGAGTTTCTTAACATTGTAGAGCTTAAAGTTTCCTCTGCCTACCCAGCTATGGTACTAATTCGTTACTGAATGAATAACAGTCTACGTAAGAACGAGAATATTGGACTTAAAAAATTGAAATTTGGTTAGGTTAGATGTAATCTGTTACTCTAAGAGCAAATGTCTAACGTGTATTCAGCCAGACATGACAGATAAACACTCTATTTGTCAGCTCTTAACGATTTTAATTATGTAGTATTATATGTATTGCGTAAAACGTCTCAGTGAAGCCGCTTTTTGGACAAACTGATTAAACGCAAAAGAATATTTGTGTTTCCTTTAGTATTTACACTTTAGTATAGATTTTCTCTATTCAAGTACAAAATATTAGTTTGAATGGTTTCTTGTTATACTATATTATAATACAACAGAAAACATATTCTATATTATATTAACAGTGTAATAAATTTAAATCAGCTGTGCTGTTTTGGCGATGTGCTTCGGCGAATATATCCAAAAGCATTACATTAATTAGATCAAATACATAAAATAATATATTCATATGAGAATATATATGTTAAATCAAAATTTCTACATATCAAGTGAGTCATAAAAAATATTCATCAAAACAACTTGAAAAGTGAGGATTTTTAAAGCAACGTTTTATAGTTTTTCATTTACATTAAGAAATGAAGTATGATGTGTATGTAAATTTGTTGCAGATTTTGGCAGCCGTTGTTCTGACATCAGCAGCGCCAGAACCGGGAGTTCATTTCTCTGTGCATTCATCACCATACATCCATGGACTTCAACCACCGCTATACCACCATCCAGTGCATAGTGTACCTATTCACACTTTTCACAAAATACACACCCCCATAGTCCATACACCTATAGTTCATCCAATTGTACATAGACCAGTTCATGTACCCATAGTGCATACTCCCGTCCACAGTGTCCCCATCGTGCACGCGCCTGTACACACTGTCCCCATTCATCCTATAATTAAATATAAGGTGAATTCCCACCACTGGTAGATTTAAGTACCATGTATTTGTATTCAGTTTAATTTAGTATATCTTATCTATCTTTAAAATTTTTGTATGTGTAACAATCGTATCTTATAAACTTGTTTATAACTTTTTAGTGAACTTAAAATATTGATGTATTTTTTTTATATATTATATGTATTTTTGTAATAATATACGTTTATTTATATACAACATGTGTATATAACATAAAAATATTTTTAAATCTTATAATTTTTATTTGTTTCGATACCAAGATGTGTAAATTAAACAATACAAAATAAATTACTAAACTAAATTTTGTAGATTTTATTTTATTTTAAATATTATGCCACTTTGTACACTCAGTTCTTCTATTCTATAAACCTATACAATCACTTAAAATACTTTGGCTTCACACCAGCTACTCAAAGAAAATTTTTACAATCCAGCAGTAAATAAAAAACATTCACATCATATAAATGTATCTCAACATTTATGAACCTTTGTGAAGAATATCTCAAACCCATCTGCATCTGCATACCAGACTTCAGGTCTGACAATCCGCTTAGAAACAGCATACCCTAATTACCTTTGAAGGAATCCATTAGATAGCTTGTACTTTGCTAATTGTTAGAGATCAATGAACCGACGGCGTCTAACAATTTATATGCATATTTCAGTTTGAATGACATTTGTGATACTAATGCTAGTGCTAGTGCAAGTAAGATATCTAGGTATGGTTGGTATATATAATATAAAAAAAAGGAATTGCTTTTTTTTAATTTTAAATAATGTTAAATATGAAACATGTTGAAATTAAAAGTATTTTTAATTCTACGTGAGGCCGTCGTGGCGCAACACAAAAGGAACTCAGTCTTCCATTACGTGTTGAGGAATGAAAATAATTCGTTCCCCTATTAGAAATTGATCCCACAACCGTTGCGTTTAAAAATTGCCGCACAACCGCTGTAGACCTTCATTATACTCGTATATCAGTTTTTATTACCAACACTGCGATCAACTCAACACTTAAACCACTTAGTTCCCCCGAGCTTTCGCCCAAAAGCCTTTAGAAATATTAAATACAACTTTTAACGTTTACAATTTGACAGATCGCTGGTTATAATATTGACACGACCAGTGACATACTTAATGAGTTATTATAAAACTAAGCTGAGCGTGAAACCAATACCGCGCCAGTGACATTGGCTTAATAACATTATATTTGAGGTGAAATATTAAAATGTAATATAGCCTACATTTTGGCTAAGTTTTTATTAAGATTATATTAGATTCTCTGGTTCCCTCTTTATTTACGTTACGTTTATTACGTTTACGTGCAGGGTACTGCGTGAAGCTAAAAAACATACGGTTTTACTTTTCACCTGCATACACTATAAGATATTTGAAATATATTAGTGTTACATTTCTTAATATCCACAGATCATTAGCTTATTACAATTGAGATAGGTAACTAAATTTAATAATTGAGTCTATCAAAGTGTCTTGAGAAAGGAAGCTAAATTGAGCGGTAATTTTGTATAAACCATTCAATTTTTTATATTAATAATTGAGTAAATGCCCCTTACTTGTGGTTAAGAAGAAATTTTAGAAAAATATTTCAAAATTAATAAAAATATTCATGCTGTATCCCACTCATAGCATTAAAATACTTACCTATGTTCCCCCTTATTGTTGAATTTTTGAGGCACTGCGTGTTCAGCGGCGGAACTCAACGCCACTCTTTGTTTTGCTACTAGAGCAAGTCTTATATGAAAAGTACTTGATTAAGACAAAGGTTCTGGTTTTTGAAAGAGATGAAGAAAGGAGTCGCAGTGCGCTACGAAAACCTCAATGAAAATGAGAAAAATAATCATTTATATGGATTTACATATATTATTGCAATTTTCTCCGATTCTTTAAATAATTTAAATTCAAGCATTTACTGGAGATGCTTACATCTAGACGCTAGTTAGTCGAGACAGCTTGATAAGATAATTTAGAGGGTTTATCTATGTGTTTTCAAGTAAATGCCAAGTTAGCATTTGAACGGCATATCGTTATAGTGTAAAATTTGCTCACGCACTCCGTTCCCAATAAGACACTTCCATTCCCCACTCTCCGTAAAAATCTAGTAGCATTGCGTGTTGAGCGGCGGAACTTAACGTCACGCTTTCTACATATTTCCTTTCCCCGAGTGAGAATCGAGTCCACAATTATCACGTCTACAGCCACACGCTTGTGCCACTGTACCAGAATGACCTAATTTATAAATTTCAATATATACGTTGATTATAACAATTTGTTTATACTATAATTAAAGTATGATAAAAAAAGAAAAACATCAAAGCCTTATTATGGAGCGAAAGTGGAACTAAAATCAAACACTGGCGCATCTGACGGTTGAAATATTTTAATTGATTTGTTCGGTTGCCATCATTATTATTGTACAACGTTTGGAGTAAAAAAATATTTTTTCTTTCTTAATATTATATGCTTTATTAAATTACTGTAAATAAAATATAGTGACGCTTGTCTTTTTATTATTATTTCGTCTAAAGTACGGCTTTTAGCTCCGCCACACAATGTCTGAAAAATTTAGTGAAAAGTGGGGAGCGCGGTGTCTTAAAACTCGATTCCTTCTATCAAACCGACTCTTTAAACACTCCGTTCCTTATTTTCCAAAAGTGGCAAAACTAAACATCTCGAACTTCAACTTTAATTTTTTTTTCAGCTTCACGCCGCTCTGCTTTGCAGGGTAGGCGAACATAGCCTGAAAACCTAGCGTTAACACACTGCGTTTCCCTTAAGACACTTCCATTCCTTATTTTTCACCTAATTCTGAAAGCAAACACGTTGAGTGGCGGAACTCAACGCCACACCTTGCCTCGTTACTAGCTGAGTCAATAGCTAACACTATTTTTCTTACTTTCTCTATTATATAAAGCATTTTTTTTTATTACAATACAATAAATAACAACAAGTTAAAGTAAATCGTCAACGAAGGTAATCGCACCGCGTCGTATCGGTATCAATTAGTTCCCAATGAGCATCAGATCGGACTTAGTAGTCTCACTGCTTGAACTGTATACAGAGTGTTTGTTTTATATACTAATACACAATTTAAAACATTTTATAATAATATTAGCTTTTACCTGCCGCTTCGCCGTTCGTAAAATGGAAATAATTAAAAATTCCGTATGTCACATAGTACATTATAATTACCTGAAGAGTCCTGACGGCTGGTACTCCGAAACGACTAACATGATGTACCTCGATAAGTGGTCTATGCAATATAAAAAGAATTTTGAACCTAATAGGTTTTTAAGAATTTAAACCATGAACCTAAAATACACACGTAAAGAATTTAACGGAATTTTTCCAGTGATGATCGATAAATATATTATAAATGGTTTCTTAAAATCCTATTTGCATAAAAAATCTGTTTAAATTAATTTTAAAAAACACTCAATTACTATGCACATTTACGAGTACATCCCTTTTTTTAGCTTCCCACTATATTCTATACATTTTATTAATTTTATAAATGATTACTCGAATTGGGAATGAAATGCTCGCCGTAGTCTCTTTCAAATGTGTCATATTCACAAATAATTAAATATGTATTTGTATAAAATTGATTGAAAAAAAAAAAGTCCCATTGAGTCATTTGCGCCGGTTCTTCTCAGGTCTGACATTAACTTTAATTAACTGGTGGTAATTTTTTTGTCATTAAAAAAAATAAGCATGTAACTTCTTATTTTGTATAAAATTTCACTTTGACATGGCAGAGGAAACCTGGGAGTCTAGCGTCTGCCATTAAAATACTTTCGTTACCAATTTTCAACAAAATTTTGGACGCATTGCGTGTTGAATGGCGTAACTTAACGCCGCACTTTGCTTCGGTACCAGAGTTAGGAAATGAATTCCTGGAATGGGATTCAATTTATTTGCGCTTACAATCGCACGCTTGTCACAATCCCTGCGTCATCACTGGCCTTATTTTAAATTACCTTAAAATAGATCAAATACAAAATATTTTGCTTCAAGAATACAACTCTGTTTCTTCACTTTGTGGTTTCAAAGAAACTCTTCATAAAGATACGAAACAGCGAGCGACTTTGACGATACTTTCTCTGCACGTTTAGAATTTTTGAAAGATTAGAATACTTTAATCTATTTTCAAGTTTAAAAGTCTCTATCACATATTTAGCAGAGGAGGCAGACGGAGAGTAGTTCTAAGATATTAATAGGAAAAGTAGCACCCTGTGTAGTATTTTCAGTCTCACACTCAGGTTGCACATTGGCTAACAACGGCGCAAAGGATTTATTACAACTAGGTATTTAGCCTAGAGACTACAGCCTGGGACCTATAAAAGGGCTGTATTCTATACTCATTCACAGACCATTCACTTCGTTCATCGAAACAGT
Organism: Heliconius aoede; assembly: GCA_037355905.1. Classification (NCBI taxonomy): domain Eukaryota; kingdom Metazoa; phylum Arthropoda; class Insecta; order Lepidoptera; family Nymphalidae; genus Heliconius; species Heliconius aoede. Next base: position 397,627 of record JBAIZZ010000027.1, read on the forward strand.
ACTTTGTACAATTTAATATGATTAAGTTGGTAAGTTTGTTATATTATTTTATTAATGTTTCTATTTTTCAATTATATCTATTGTGTATATGTAGATTTATAGATCTTTTATACTATTACGAGGATGATATAGAGTAGTTTAAGATTAGACACTCTTGTAGGAATATTTTGTAAATAAAGGACGCAAAGTATTGAATTGAAGTAATAGTGGCGCAGGGTCAAAAAGTGTGGCTGTCAATGCAACAGGTTGTGAGTTCGAACCTCAGTAAAGCTCTATAATTGCAGAGTCGATATCATATATTATATACCTGTACATACATTTGCAATGATATATATTCTTTAGCTACTTCTTTTGAATCAGGATCTTCATTATTTTTCAAATACTTTTTGATAAGATACATAATCGTAACATAAATCATTTTACAGGCAGTCTTCCTCGTTATCATCGCTGTAGCGTATGGCGGCGTCATCGCACCCATCGTGCCAGCTCACCACGTGGTTGCCCACCCCGTGGTTGCCCACCCAGTGGTCACCCATCCCGTGGTTGCTCACCATTCAGCCCACGCGATTGTCCACCACCCAGTTGTGGTCAAACACTCTGTAGTCCCCATAGTTAAGCACGCTCCGCTAATCGCAGTACATCATCACTAATTTATTACTTTTTGTTTAAATAAATGAAAGATTTTTATTGAAATTTTGTATGTATACATTTTTTATCACCCAACTAGCGTCGATCGGGTGCAAATATGATATTTCGTATGAAATTTATGATGTAGAAAGATATAGAAAAACATTGAGACAGGTATTGGTAGATTTTATTGGTTAGTTTATTTTAAAGATGTTGTTTTTTATCAATAATGTCTATAACGATAATTTTGACTTTTTTATTACAAACATTTGAAATATAAATAATTAAATATCTCTAGTGATAATCAATACTACCTTTGTGACACAGTCTCTGAATGTGAACGCGACGGTAGTGGGTTTGATTCTCACTCGGAGAAATGTTTTTTTATTAGTAATTGCTCTAGAAACAAGACCAATAACTGGCATAAATTGCAACACACAAAGACTGGAAATGGTGCGGGAAAAGGAGAATGTAGTGTCTGCCTACCCTACTTTATGCAAAATACAGTGTAACAACAAAAAATAGATCTAGAAAACATTGTTTTTATTTAATCCTAGCTGTAAGTAACATATTAATAGGTAATATATCTATATGATATATTACTACAGACGTTGGGAGACGTTCGCTTTTCACCACCATTTCATATTCCAAGCATAAATGATCTAATGTCGACGACTTGAGGTTTATTTTGTTGTCTGTAACAGTTGTGCGTTAGAATCCAGTGATATGAAAAGAGTGTAGACCGTATATTAGCTTAGGCTATATAATGGCTTCGGATGACCAAAGTCCTACATAGGTTTCCTGTTATTTTTTAACTTTTTACTCTGATCACTTTCTCTATTAGCAATAAACAAGCTTTAGAAAGTAAAGTTTACATATATAGTAACTTCTATCATATATGATAGGACAAAATAATCGATATGAGGCCAGTCATGTCGTAGGGGCACAAGTGTGTGACTGTGCGATGCGTCAGGTTGTGGATTCGATTCCCACTTTTCAACTTTTTGTAACCAGAAAAAGCGCGGCGTACAGTTCCGACATCTTAACACTATATTCCCAAATCCCTCTGCCTACCGTGCAAAGTGCGTACAAAAATGGGAATAGAGAGTTTTTATACCAGACTCCCCCTACCCACTCCCCTCCGGTATCGAAAGAAAACGTAACCCAAATAATTTCAAGTAAACAAACACAAAAGAGTTCAATTTAGTTACAATGTGAACCAGTTCGTCTTCAACAAACTAATTTGAAAAATCTCTAAAGCTCAGATTTGGTTTATCTCTATGAGATGAGTTAAGTCGACTTAACAGTAATAAAAGTAAGATAACAACTTAAGATTGTATATTCTATACTTCTTGAAGGAACCTTGAGATGAAAGGAAATTGGTCAACTATAAGTACAGTAAAATTGGAGCCAAATAAAATTTATGTGTTTTCAAGTTTACATTTATACAGGTATAAATGTCTTGCCTTGTTTTAGCGGTTTTTATGACTTTTTAATTTCAATATAATTTTTATTAATAAAATAGCCTCACTCTGTATTCCACTTCCAGCGTAGACAGTGCTAAGACACTCTGTTCTCCACATTCCACATTCTTCAAGACTGTGTGATGAGCGACGGAATTCAACACCGCACCTCGTCTTGTAAAGTTGAAATTGTACGCACAATGTCGCGTTTACAGTCTTATGCTGTGCCGTAATAAAGTCATAGATAAAATAAGAAAAATGTCTATTATACACAAAAACATCGATAAGTCAAGGCCAAACCAAATATAGTGGAGTTATTTCTTCCTTTCTTACCGAAAACGCCTGCCATTAGGAGGAGCAGTGTTTGCGTATTGAAATTGGAAAGCCATTCGAATTTATTTGGGTCATAGGATGTGGTACACTAAAACTTGGAAATGGACTTTCATTGTGTGCTTTTTGTGTTCATTTTCTATATATTTTAGTTAGACATAACAATCAAATAACAGGATTGTAAAGGACAAACAATATAATTGATATAATTATTTATTGATGTCTATATAATAATATAATAAATAATAAGCAAAACTCTACCGTTACTAAGTGTCTAACAGCAACACACAGGCGAAGCTACTGGACTTAGAATGTTGAAACTTAGCATGTACTGGTATGATGCATGGGAGGATAATAAGAGAGGAGGAAAACGTCTGGATGTCTTACGAGAGCAGAAAAAACACGACTACGTTATATGTCACATCAGTAAATTATAAGTCATAGAATACAAGCAAATAAAGCGGCTGACGTCTAGTCTGCTTGATAATACTGTAACATTCTATTCAGAATTAAATAAAATTTGCGGAAAAAAATTAAATTCTTCGTCGTTTAATTAATTAAACTGTACGTTGTTATTCTGCCGTTTAAAAGTTATTTATGATTACGGCTCAGACGATCGATTTATTTTCATTTCCACATTCTAGTAACGTGATAAAACATGTAACGTCCCGAAAATGAGGCAGTGCTTGAGGTACGGAGTGTCTTAGTACTACGTTCTCTTTTCCTAATCTTCTATGTTCGGAATACAGTGTGAAGTTAGAAAAAAGACACCAACAAATTATAGAAGAGACATACTTCAATTTAGTTTACTCGGTAGGGAATAATAAAATATAATACAATTTAAAACTATACGAAATTACGAACTGAGAACGATTTAATTATATTTACAGTTGACTTTATATTCATATATATTATACGTACTCTCTATATACTGTGATGTACACGAGACGGATTTCAATTACTGCAACATTTCAAGAGGACTTTAAAACCACTCTATTTACATTTTTGCTTGTAAAAATAACTAAAAGCGTAAAATCTTTTTCAGCGAACCGCAGAAAATAACAAGCGGTTGGGAACATTTTTTTTCGGTAATTTAAACTCTAATTTTACTTCACTGTGTGAAAAAAAACAGCTTCACGCTGTATCTCGTACACAGCAGGATAGGCAGATGATAGAGTGTAGACACTCCGTCCCCCACGCAATGCCCAATTTTGAAGATATTATGTATTACTGGCCGACGCGGACGGCTAGACGCCGCTCTTACTCTTGTTGTCAGAGCATCAAAGTACAATATTCCCTTCAGTAGGAATCGTACTCGCACCAACATGCTTACAGACAATGGCTGTGCCGTTGTACCATATTGTACATAAAAGACGAAAATGATGCAAGAAAGAGAAATGATCAGAAACACGACGTGCCTGGGTCTTACGAAATTAATAATAAAAAATTAAAGCTAAATTGTCTATATGGAATATTGCTATTTTTTTTACTTAATTGTAGTTTATTAACGATAATTTTATAGAATGACAGTGGCGCAGCGGCACAAGGGTGTGACTTTAACGCGACGGTTGGGGGTTCGAATTCCACTCGAGGAAATTAAATATTTATTTACATTTATAGTTCCATTTCCTTCGCTCTGGTGTCGAGGCAAAGCGCGGCGTTGAGTTCTGCCACTCAACACGCAATGTCTCCAAAATTCGGCAGAAAGTGGAGAACGGAGTGTCTTAACACCGAGGTTCCCTCTGCCTACCCTGCTGTGTGCGGGATACAGCATGAAGCTAATTTAATTTAATAAAATGATATCGAGTGAATAGTCACTCCGTTCTCAACATTTAGATAAACTAACAAAAAATGCACACAAGATTGTAGCTATGTCCAGTTTCCCATCTCTTATTTCTCTTTCTATTGCTAAATAGCTACACCCATGGTAGAAACTAACCTAAACTATCTTCAGATACTGTTAGTTTAAAATTAAACGCTTAAATTCGTTCAAAGTGTCTCTAAACTTTTGGAATCGAACCCAGGGCTATTGAAAGTAAAGCCAAAGCTTTTCAAAGTAACTCGCTATTTTAATGTTGTCTGTAAAAGCTCATAAGAGTTCATCAACTTTCGTACACAAAGTTGTAATTAGCTTTCTTTTCTTTTAATAAAATTGTTAATAATAATAGAAAAATCATATCAAGTATCAAAAAAGTTTCATATTAAATAATTAAAGGCAGAACAAATCCCGAACATCGTAAAGTAAGAGTCACAAATGTAATGAAAATCTCACAACGTGATGTGAATTAATGTTTCACGAGATTCGTTCAGTCTGTAAAGTGCAAAAGCTCTATTTTATAAGGTGCCATACTGCATGTTTTTTTTTTTTTTTTTTTTTTTAACAGTGATAGGTAAGCGTTTGACCACTGTCTAACCTAATCGTAGGTAAAGACGGGGTCTAAGATGTAGCACGCTTACCTAGAAGAACCCCATTGACTCGACTCTTAAAGACCCCCAGATTGAAGTTATCGGGAAACACGGCCCCAGGCAGCGCATTCCATTCCTTGGCAGCACGTACAAGGAACGAAGACGCAAAGCGCTTGGTACGGTGTGGTGGAATATCTACCGTGAAACGGTGCCGTCTACCCGAGAGTCGCGTTGTCCGATGATGGAAAGGGGAGGGCGGAATAAGTTCGAATAATTCCGACGCACACTCACCAAAGTGTAACCGGTAGAACACCGAGAGACCTGCAACTTTTCGCCTGTGCTCAAGGCTTTGAAGCCTGGCTTTGACCAGCGAATCGTTACCTATGAGCTTGATAGCTCGACGCTCAATAACCTCCAACATCTGAAGCTGGTACTTAGTACCAGTAATATTTTCATTTTATATTTATTTACATGTAATATTTATATTTATTTACATGTAATATTTTAGAGGAATAATAATTACTTAGAGTATTTTTTATAGAATATTACTATTTGCGCAGAATCCTTCCAGAATTTCGCTAAAAGTGGGGACAAAAGTGTCATAATGGGGACGGAGTGAACTTAAAATCTATCATTACTTGGTTTCTTTTGCCTATTATGTGGATGGATACAGTGTATAGCAAAAAAAATATTGTGTTAAGACATTATGTTGTTCACACATCGCCCAACTTAGGAGAGAGTGGTTGTCAATAAAAAAAATCCAAACTAAGTATTTTTTCTTTCATTTCGTTAACTTTTACATTAAAATACTAAAACTGATATCCCATTCAGCCTTGACGAATTTTAATATCATTAAATACCAATATTTAATGATATTATCTACCTGTAATAAATTTCCGACACACCGCTATGTCATTTCTCTATAAAATTAATATATTTTTGGCATGCTAGACCTTGATCGCATTATGGGCCTTATTATGATTGAAATCATGGGTCAAGGAAGGTACGGGACCTTGAGTTATGGCGTTTGTGCGAAAATTTGCAAGATTTCTCAGTCAGCATAATAAATATTAGGGCCGTCGAAACGCGACGTTTGAGGACTCGATTTCCACTTCTTGGGGTGAACTATTTTCATCACCTTCCTCTGATAACAAGACCAGCACGGCGTTGGATTTTGTTATTTAAAAAGCAATGTCTCGAGAATTGAACGGTTAGAGGGAAATTGTTAAAACTAGGTTCCTTCTCCCTATCCTGCAAGTATAGGATACAGCGTGGTGCACTATAATCATAGAGATTGATAATAAGCAGAATGCTTTATCCATACTTTCTTATACCATTTAGTGTACATAAGTAAATTTATTTCAGTTAAATTGAAATCTGAATAAACCATTATTAGGTTATATCTCGTCTCCAGTAATGCAGAAGACAGGTGAATAAAAGCCACTAATATTAACAATAATCATATTATCACAAGGTTTGACGTTCAGATAGACGCGAGAAGAATAAATCATTGAATAGAAGATGAATACTAATTTTTTTTATTAAAAAGTACGTGATTGTAAAATTTCAAACAAAAACAAAAAAAAATATAAAACGAATAGATACTTATATATTTTTTAATTCACACTGTATCCTGTACCAGGGTAGGCACAAAAAATAACTCCCTTGATTTGTCATGGGATTCTTTCGAATCGAACCCACAAGCCCCTCGGCTTGACGACCATTTACCACCCATAAAAATATAACGAAAAGCTACCTTATAATATAATATTCATTTCCAAATGAGTTTACACGCTATAAGATCCACACAAACAAAGTACCTCTCCAATTAACGCGTCCCCAGAGTGCATTTGAGGTGGAGCCAAAAATTACTGTACATGTATACATCCATACGTACATATATACAATATAAACATTATATGTAGGTCAAGATCGCGTTAGTTAGTCCCTTAAAACTAATTACTAAAGGAATATTTTGTAATACATCAATTTTTATATTGAAATCTAATAATATTTAACATACCGGGTCATATACTTGTATATAATTTAAAATATATCCCAACTACTCTCTAACTACATTTATAAAAACTCTTAATACAAAATATCCTAAAAAAATCTATTCCAAGACTTTGATCTGATAAAAACCAATCAGCGAGAACATCAGATGTGAATAAAAACCTCAATTAATTTAAGGAACGTTCAGCATTTGGATCTCCGGAGTAAAGTAGACGCGAAATCACCGGGTTTCTATATTATGTGGGTCAAGTTCAAATTGGGTCAGCGAAGGTTAATATGTTCGGCCTATATTATCTCGTATGCCTTTTTTCTCTTTTTTCCCAAATATACTCTTATACGATATGTGTCTGAGATAAGTCTGAAGTCGTATATAAGATATGTAGTTTTTTTTTTATTAGTATTCAGAATAATAAATTTTAATTTAAGTAGTACCGCTTCCGTCGCGGTGCATCTGTAACGCGTTGGTTGTGGTGTGGTGGTAACGCTATGTGCGGGATACAGTATTAAGCGTTAAAATATATAATACCATCTTGGAAATATATAAGGAATATATGACACATATTATTATAAAACAATTAGTTCCTTAGATTAGCACGTTCAACCAAACAAACGCTATATAATATATAATATTATTCTACAGATATATGTACAAAAGCCCGTTTTAAAACTGGGAGCATACAAAATGGTACAAACAAACATGTAAAATTTATAATTATATTATCATATGGGTCAAATAGAGAAACTCCTATGATTATTCCATTGATTTTTTAATGTTATTAATGTACATTTAAAAAGTAGCCTGTAAAGAGTTTTCCTATTTAAATAGTAATTCTAACTATATTATCAGTGGCTCAAATTCTGTTTCAAGTAATATATTACATAGTTTATAATTTATAACAGTCAATAGAAAAAAGCGTGTTTAAAAATAAATAGCATAAAAAACAACTCACCGATCTAAAGAAACAGCAACCAAGCTGTAAACGGAGGCTGCGACGGACAGTCCCTGCACGTACGGAACAGTCTTGCACATTAGCCAGCCGAGCACCCACGCTGAAATGATTAAATTGTATTAGAATATATGTAGAAATTGTAGAAGAGGAAAACAACAGACAGGTTGTATGTTCGATTTGCTCTGCCGACTCTGCTATATGCGTGACAACTACAAAAAATATGACATTTTATATTGTATTTAAATAGTGAATTCAAATAAAAGTAAATTTGCTTTACAGCCTAAAAAGTAACGCTGGAATAATAATTAATTTGAATTCACAAAAACTGTTTTAGCAAGTTTTAAATTTTTCTTAAAATTTTACAGAATTTTAGAACAAGGGTTTAAAAATATTCACTTAACACTTTAGTTTTTGCTTAGAAAATGGTAAAGTGATAAATGGTAAATGGTAAAGCCTTGTGATGTATTGTGTTTGTTCTATATATACTTACATACATTTCAGGTGGACTCAATTATTATATAACAGAGCAGTCGAGTAGGGAAAATTATAAAGAGTACACAAGCGTGCAACTGTAAATGCGACAGGTTGTAGGTTCGATTTCCACTCAAGGAAGTGAACTCTGGTAACGAGGCAAAAGATTGGCAATGAGTTCCATCGCTCAGCACGCACTCGAAAGGGAGATACGGGGATTTCTCAATGGGAACGGAATGTCTTAACACTAAATTACCAGGTAATCTCTACCTACCCTGCTGTGTGCGGGATACAGCGTGAAGCTGAAAAAAATTGTAATCTAAGCTCTAACGTAAGCTGTACAAAAGCGGATAACACTCCACCATGTCAAATAAATGACAAAACCCTACAAAAAACCGGGATCCTCCACCTCCACCTCCACCTAGCAACAGGTTGAGGCTAAATCAATATTTACACCATGCACCTCAAACTAGGTCAGGTCACTGTACCTGCGGACCTTCAGCTGTGCACTCTCACCTCTCCCTCGCACCTTACCAACAACCTATATAACCATCACTCTCGCACTTAACCTTGTCCTGGTATCAAGCTCATTATAATACAAAAGTCGGAAATGACAGAGCTCTACACAATTTAATACGAACTCTAAACATCTTGAATTAAAGTCGTTATTCGTTTCTTGAGAAACAAGGAAGTTGCATCGTCTTATCGATTCAGATGTTTTGTAAGAAACTGATTTTACATTAATAAGAGTGCTTTAGACCCGTACTGTGGCTCCTTGACCTGTATGGAAATTCAATAATATCTGTATTGTTTTTTTATTTGAACTTTGAAATAGACAGTAATTGTAACTTACGAGTCACATATCGTTACTATCATAAATAATTAAAACACATCCAAAATAAATAATTATTATGAAAAGATTTCGAAAGTTACTTTATAAATAAAATTTAAATAATTATTTTTTAACTGATTTGAGGCTTAAGCGCAACGCAACGGTTGTGATATTTTTAATAATAAAAATCAATTCTGCAGTTTTAAAATTAAAGTACGAGGCAGAACTTTCGTGGCGCAGCGGCACAGTGTGTACACGACGTGAGAACACGACGGTTATAGATTTGACTTATATCTCATATCTTTGCGGGATACCACATTATATTTGTAGCTTAAATGTGCAAATAATTAAATACACTTTCTCAATATCCTAACGATAGATACCGAAAAAGAAAAATAATAAAAAATTATTTTTTCTCGTCAGAAAGCTTGTTAAGGCAAAACTTTCCAATAGTAAAATGCACAGCATCCACCACTCGACCCGGGCAGCCTTGAATTCGGGTTTTTAGGGCGTATTTTAATGAAGACCCCACCTGAAGCCATGGATGAGCTCCAAGGCCGCGGGCCTGAGCTCTGCATTTTTTAAGATTTACATAGGATTCCGTATTAATGAAATTCTCTAGCGAAGGTTGGTTGGATTTAGTCGTTTCGTTTTGTTTGCTTCCGGTTTTTAAGGTTGTGTAGATATATTGATAGTTTGAGTACTAAATTATAATATTATTATTATATTTATGAAGTTTTTATGGCAGAGCGGCAAGAATGTGATTGTAAGCGTGACCGTAGCGGGTTCGAGTGCTCTGTGCTCAACGTTCAATTCCGCTTCTCAACACGGCTTTGGACTGCTATTAACGGGAAATATTATTAATTATATTTAAAGTTAAATAAGTATTTGTTTAACTAGGTAGACCATTATTAAAACTTACGCTGAACTCGTATGAAGTACTAACTATTCCAGCTCGGAATAGCCCACTCTCGTTAGTTATTTAAACAATGTTTTGTATATGCACTAAACTAAGACAATGGATCCGCGGTGACTCCACAGTGAAACGGCTGTATGTAGAATGTCTATAATCTAAATAAAATACATTTTGTTGTTGATACATTAAGTATTTTCTTTCTTGCTGAATTTTCTAAATCTTTATACGCTAATTATTTATTATATATTAGTTACCTATATCATTTTTATATTATTATTTTACTATCCTCGTTCAGATAGATACACTGCGTTTAATTCCGCCGACACACTATGAATTGAAAATTGGGCGTAATGTGAAATACGGACTGTCTTTACACTAAGTTCCCTCTGTCTACCTCGATTTAAGAGTAGTAGCGTGGAGTGAGTCATTAAGTGAGCCACTACAGCCTCATATTTAAGTGTTACTATGTAGTTCAAATCTATTTTTTTCTGTAAATATTATAGAGGACGCTAATTTTTGTCACAATATTCTCCAAAAAAATCGTGTAAAATAAAAGAAAACGAAGCGATGTGCCCTACCAAAAGTTTTGTAAGCTCGCTTAATAATCTAGACGTGATCCTCACGTGGTCCAGGCGGCATGTGGGTCAGGTAAGTAGGTCGCGGTATCTGTTTTGTTTTACATGTCTGTGTACAGTGCTCAGCTCAATTGCATTACATGTTGCTTACAATTATATATTTATTTAATTTCACGCTGGATCCCGCGCATGGCAGAAGGAACCTTTGCGTGGTGCGTAACTCAACGCCGGGCTTTGCCTCGTTGCCCAGCCGAGGAAATTTAACTATTAAATATTTCGAACCCACAATATGTCGCCTCTAATAATGACCTGGCTCTTCAATTACACATAACTATGTTTAATAAGCTTTTATTATTTCGTTTTTGTGAAATCAAGTTCATCTAAATAATTGAAAAAATTGCAATTTTCGAGCATTCGCGTGTTGAGAAGTGTTGTGTTATTGCCAGGGGTAGCAAATGGAAAAATAATAATTTCTTCAAATTGAAACCGCAAACGCCACGCTCGTATACATACTTGCCGCTGAACCACTACGACCTCAATCGACATCTTTTAGTGTTTAATATGAATTACTTTCGTTATTTTTTACTGTTCGTATGAACGTTACGTTTTGTTTGTATGAACGTTAAAATATATAAAAAACCGGACAAGCGCGAGTCAGGCTCGCACACGGAGCGTTCCGTACAAAAGTTAGAGGTCTCGAGCATTTTCTGAATTCAGGCTTAGCTTAGCCCTTTCATCTAATACCTCACTAGAACTAGCCCCCCTTTAAAAGCTATTATTTTTTAAGGTTTAGACCATAAATGTAATGTGTGTATTTCATAATTCCAGGTTATTTTGAAGTAACCTATTAATTTTGGTTCCCGTTAGAGCGTCGAAATGCGCGTTTTTTCCTATTAAACGCTATTTGTTTTTTTGAAGATTTAAGCACAAATGTACAGGTATCAGATTTTATTCCTTATTTAGTAGTATAACCTGTAATTGCTAGCTATCGAATTTCATAATTCTACATCAACCGGCATCATATTTGGATTCCCTTCTTGACAAACAGACAGATAACAGAGTGATCTTAAAAGATTTCCTTAAAAATTTGTGAATGAGTCACTCAGTAAAGAAAGACTTTTATTATATAACAGAATGTAGAATTATAGAATTATAGTATTTCTTCAAAAAATATATAAAAAAAGATTATATAGTTATAAATTAAATTCTATATAACATAATGTTTTCTTTTTGATTTCTTAGTTTTTCTGTTTACTGTTCAGATAACTAGACAAAGAGAGAAGTCTGTTTTAAGGCCATACGACATCTACTTGCAATACATTTCCACGATAAGAATAGAAAAATATTGAAAAAAACCAACTCGAGATGGATTCGAACCTGCGCCTCTTGGAAAACGTTCATCTATAAATATTTTTATACATTCATTTAATATACATCAAATACAATCTAAGCGTATTGTTAGGTGTCATTACGAAAACAACAATGGGCAAAAGGTCGTTGGAAGTTACCAAATCCTTTTGACTTATTTTAATGGAGCCTTCGTGCTTTCATTGCTGCTGGAATAGATCGTAATCACCGTGATATTGTTCCTTTTCACCTTAAAATAATTCTAGCGTAGTTAATATTCATAAGTCTCACGCTGTATCCTGATTATTGCGAGGAAGGCAGACGGAATCTTTTGTCCCAATCGTTCTAATTTTGCGATGTTCGTAAAATTTATTACTTTATTGTAATGTAATATTCTCAAACTGATTTAGTATTTCCATATTGTGTGGCTACGCAAAGCAACAGCAGGATCATAAACGAAGTGGAAAAAACTAGGTTTTCGATATAGGTCAAGAGTTTGGGCTAATATTTGGCCAGGAGCATCGATCTGACTATTGAAATAAGGATTGTAATCCATTACAAATCTACATAGAGATGAAAGTGCTTGTCTGTAGTTTTGAAATTTATGCATTATATTACATTAAATACTTAAAATGGCAATATACTGTATCTTAGGTATTAAAATAGCTGATTAATATACCTTTGCTATGCATTAAAATCTCCGCTTAAACTTTATAAAGACACCTCTTTCTCCGCCTTCCACCACTCATGTTTTAATCCTTTTCTTCACTTTTTAACTACCTGCTGTATATCTTAACATGGTAGGCAGAGAACACTTAGTGTGAGACATTCTATTTCTCAGTCATTCTGCCTTAAAATCACTCTAAATTGACAAATATACGTTCAATAAGCAAAGAAAAATAAATTTAAAGCACATCTTGAGAGAATGGACCGAAGATTCCAATATATCGGTGCGTTGCAGCCTTTCCTGTCCGTTGAGTGTTCAGTCTCACTGACAGCGATTTAGAATATATTGTCTTTAAGCTATTTGAATTTAAAATTGTTCTTCTGTTTTCTCTTTTCGAAAACTGGTGAATGTAACGTGAAAGATTTCAGATACAATTCTATATGAAATAAGAAAATTGATAAATTATTTCAAGAATAATTTTGCTTGTGTATATTTTTCACTTAAATATGATAAATGATTTAAAATAACTAGATAAAATTAATTACCATAATATAAAAGAGATTTAGTGAGTTTTCACATTTGTAAGATAAATGAAATTCTCAGTTCTATTATATGAATAATCCCACATTAGAAACAAAACAAAACGCAGCACTACCGCTCCAACGCAGTATCTCGAAAATCTAGCGGAAAGTGGGTAAAGCTAGTAAATACAAAAACCCATTTATGAGAAGGCCCTTGTATCTTTACAACGGTAGCTAAATCTATCAAAGATTCATAATTGTGATTTATTATTTTCTCACTACATACGGATATATTTAAAGTGAAATAAATATTATAATGTATAATATAAGGTTAAACAAAATAGTTAAAAAATATATATTAAAAATATTTTTTTTACATCAGCACCACTGAGACTAGCTCCATAGTACAACTTCGCTCGTAGCTTCTATTGAGAAGTGTCTATTCTGATTTGATGAATCATGTATGTATGATAATAGATACACTGACTTCGGACTGTTTGATATACACAATAACTTGTCATATGTTCACTGTATATTATTATAAGGGTTTGTGTCAAGGAAGGATGGTCTTCTGGAGGCATTGAGTGTTGGGGGGCAGAAATCAGCGCCACACTTCGCTTCGTAATAGGAGCGTGAAAATTAAAATATTAAATATAATATCTCATAATATCTCATAATCACTCTCTTACTCACTCTTTCTCACTCGGACGCCTGTGCCTCTATGCCATAACTGGCCTCATTTGATGGACTTGCAACTCGAAATACCCTAAAATACTAACTTGTTTGCCTTTATTTGACAAGCTTCAATTTTATGCTGTATCCCGCATCTATTAGGATAAGTAAACTCACCTTAGAAAAAATTACCTTAATATTATTAAGCTCAATTTTAAATTACGTTATATAATTACTTATTATATATTTTGACGTGAAAATAAATCATTTAATTCTCCTTATTTTTGGGAAAATGAGTGTTTTTAACTGCAGAGGATCAATAACAGAGAATTTCTGGAAATTTCCACTGAATGAAAAAACGTTTTAAAGTCCACGCAACCAAAAAGAAGTTTCAATTAACAAAAAAAAACTGCAATACATATTATCTCCATTCAACGGATTCAACAGTTCCACTCGCTCGAGATCAAATATAAAGATTACAGAATTAAACACAAAACTTGAAAGCTCGCTCGCAACAGATTGTAAGTCATAAAATAATCCTCACCAAGTTTAAAATACGCTTCGTTCAACTTCTCAGACTCACAAAGTGCCGACTTCGATAAAGTAGTCTACAGATTGCAGTCTGAGCTGACGACACGCCCAGGACGAATGGAGAAACACATTATTTTTCTTATTATATTATTTTTTTAGCTCCGCGCTATATCCCGCACATAGCAGGGTAGGCAAAGGAAAACTGATAAACTAGTGCTAAGACATTCCGTGCCCATTAAGACACTTCCTTTCCCCATTTTCTGATATATTCTGGACGCATTGTGTATTGGGTGATAAAAATCTACGCGACGTTTTACCTCGTTACCATGTGAGAAAATGATAATATTGAATTAAATATTATAAATTTTCAATTTTCTTGATTTCCTGGAAATAGAATCCGTAACCTGTCTCGCTTGGTCACATGCTTGTGCCCTGAGCCACGACTGGCCTCTTTATTATCTCTTATAATATAATCATTAGAAGAAAAAGAAAAGCTAGTTATTGATAATTATATTTAGATTTTGTTCTTCTTTCTTACTTCTATAATGAAATTTCCATTATTTACATAAAATATTATTTGCATAAATAGTTACAAATTGTTACTCAATTGACCGTCTTATAGCTCAGGCTTACAATATTCATGTAGAAAGACAGATTATGTTTTGATTGGAAACACTATAAAAGTTGGTTAATAAGGGTAGGTTCAACTAGGTTCTCTCTGTATACCCTACTACTATATACGGGATACAGCGTGAAACTGATATTTAATCAGCTTAAAATAAATTAAGAGAAATACGCGACGGACAATAGCGTCACAGTGTGCGGGCACTGGGTAGCATCTAAACATTTTTCGAGCAAAAATATGATTCTTTTAACTAGGCGAGCTCAGCAATAAAGCAAAAGTTATAAAATATAATGAAAACAATCACATAAATTTAATATTTCTAAATCTATCCGTGAATCCTACTGATTTTCTCTATTTGTTCATAAAAATATCTGAGTCAGTTTATTTCGTATCGTACGCTTGTGAAAGTGTCTAGTATAAGTAAGAAATTTACACTGAAACTGTATAAGCTGACGAGTCTGAATGTACAGAATAGTAAATTTAAGACAATTTTAATGTAATATGTAAAAAAAATAAGTGCCAAAATGGCAGTTTTTGTATAATATGTAAAGACATTATTTAAAGTATCATCTATATTTTTTGAGCATCACACTGTATCCCGCATATAGGAAGGGAAAGCCCTTCCATACTTTCAGCCGAAGTAAGGCAGGAAGTCAGACGCGATGATAGGGAACGTAGTGTCTTACGCTATATTCCGTCTTTATGCGAGAAACAGCGTATAGCTAAATAAAATAAAAAATACACAATAGTTGATCGTGTCTAGCCGTATCTTTGTTTATGGGCTTGCCCAAAATTATTAAGAACATTGTTCTACGATTTAAGATTTGTATAAAAACTTTATTTATTTAAATAAGTACTTTGATTGAAAATACTACGTGTATTTCATAGAAGTTTATTGTTTCGCTTTCAATTTTGTTTTTATGCTAAAGTTAAACAGTGTAAATCTACTTAATATATATTTTCATTTATATATTTCGTGACTAATATAATTTGTTGGACAAAAAAACCCGACAAGCGTGAGTCGGGTGAGCTTTTTTTTAAATTCAAACTTAGCTTGGCTAGAGCCCTTTCATTTGAAGTAGCAGCTTTAATAACAATTTAATACTTTTAAGGTTGTTGCTTTTTAGGATTTAACTACAAATGTATAGTTTTCATATTTTTTTCTGAATTAGTAGATACTACCTATAGATACTATAGATACCTACCAGCTAATAAATTTTTAAATTCTAGATTATTTGGAAGCACTCTATTAATTTTGATTTATAGTGGCGAAATACGCATTTTTTTGGTATTTAATTCTTGTTTTGATATTTAACCATAAATATATACGGACGGATAGACAGACAGACAGACAATGGTTCCTTTTTTTAAAAAAAGTACGTAACGTTTTACCTATATACTATTTTTTTATATACGTACTTGTGTAACAAAACAACCGTCTGCCTACGGAAGCGACGATTGTGGATTCAATTACTACTTGCAGCTAACATTATTTTATCGCTCTTATCTACAAAGAGCAGTGTTGAGGCTCGTCACTCTATGCGCAATTCCTCAAAAACCTGAAGGTGCATGGCCAACGGAATGTCTTGACATCAGGTTCTCTCTACCTACCCTGCCATATGCGAGATACAGCGCGAAGCAGATTTTTTTTGTGTTATAAAGACATATCCTATTAACTTCCAATATTCGTCTCGTAGTGTGAGGACCATGCATCCTTGAGATTCAATAGACTTGAGTGATGAATTGACGTCCTTGATGAAAATATGTCAGAGTAGACCTTTCTGTGCGGTACAGATTGTTAAATATGAAGGATGCGTGCTTTCTTACTAAGTCATGTCATACATAAAACAGGTCATAAGTTCAATTTCCACTTGAAATTAAGTATTTAATAACTTTAATAAAGTAGAAATACAGTGTATATCTAAAAAAATATACATACATATATAGTATTTTTTTGAGATAAAACACTCTGAGTGTACGTTAATCTATATTATATATATGGGCACGTAGTTAATGTGACGATTAGATTTAATCATATTAACGGCATAACAATAAAACTATTAATAAAGGCAACCTAACCAATTCCGGATAAAGAATTTGAAGTATTAATTTCCAAGGAATTCTACAGAGCTTTAGGGGTCGATGTCGTTATAATAAGAAAGCACAAAATATTGAATTGAACAAATTAGTTAGAACGGACATTTAACATATTTCAAAATGTAAAGTTATTTTATTTAAATAAAACTAAGTGTAATGTGCTTATTATCTATAATTTTGAGCCAGTTTAAGCCAATCGTGGCGCAGGAGCATAAGATAACGCGCGACATGGAGTTAAAGTAACTCAATCGCTATCACTATATCAGAGTATGAAAAAAATCCATGAGGGTAAAAAATTACGTAACTTTTTAACTTTACGCCTACTACAACCTATTGCCAAAACACTTCATTTCCATTATGACGGAGTAAGGAAACTCAACTGCCCCTACGCTACGACTGCCATTAATTAAATATTGTTATTTTTGTAAAGAAACTCCCATGGTAAGATGCGACAGCGTTTGTTGTTGTAGCCTAAACTGTTTTCCCGCTCTGTAGCACGCAACAGCGCGGCGTTGAGTTTCGCCACACAACACCACATATCACAAATTTGGGCAAAAATGATGAACGATATATCACTATCTTATCTACATAATAAACGCGTGCAGAAAATTTTAATAGAACGACATACGTTAGGTTTAACCTTGAAATCTGTGAAATAGCCTACTCCCGATATGCTCGGCTCCTCTATTATACGCATAGCATGAGAGAATCTCGGCGCGGCAGAATCTGGAGAATTTCCTTTGCCGCGCAATCTGGTTGGATGCTTACGTAATTACTTTGGAATAAACATTTCCATGTCAGCGTTATTAAATTGTAGACTAACTAGACAAAGTGTATAGTGTAGAACGGAGTATACTATCACTAGGTTCATCTACGCTAAAAAAAACAAAGCTATTTTACAAAAACTGCCCTCCGTGGGAATCGATCCCACGACCCACGATTCACAGATGTATCAAATATGTCACCTTTTTACCGAAATAAACGTATTCCTAATGAGATTTGAAAGTAGCCTAATATCGTAATATTAAAGGATAAATATAAAACAGTGTTTACGATCAACGGCGTCAATAAACATACGCACTTACGGGTATCCTCGTTATAACTCGAACACCTTGGTTTTTACTTATCTACTACATTTATAAGGTTACCTCTAATATTGATAATTTTGGCTTTAATTTACAATATGTTTTTGGTTTGGTCGCAGTAGCAATATATAGTGTTGAATCACTCTCCAGAACAACTAGTTTCGAAATTCCGCTCGAATTCAATATATCGCGTGTTTACTTGCGGAGCTCAACACTGCGTATTATTTTGTATATTAGAACATTGATTTATAACATGGGCAGATCCAAATTAGATCATCTTTTTTCTTATTTTTTTATATATTATACTATTAGCTTCATATTTACATTTGTAGTCTCTCATACGTATCTTAAAAATTGAATACAATGATACGCTCAATATGATGAAGCTAACCGAACAACATATTAATATTCAGAATAAATATAATATATTCTAGTTTTATAGAAATGTAGTTAAAAGAATTGAAATGGAACTGCATTTACATACGTAATATTAAAAATAACAATCAAGTAGCTTTCAGTCGAAGATGTTATGAATTTGCATAATATATTATAAAATAATACAAAAAATAAGCAGCTCTAGAAACAAATGTTCAATACACGACCTAACGATGCGGTACCTACAATTATTGGTTTATTATTACAGTACTTTTAGATTTGAAGAAAATATTTCATTTGATTGTTTACAAACTAACGAGATGACAGCGCTCGTTTTATGAGTGTATTTGAAGAAATCATAGCGACATCTGAGATTTTTTTCGGTTAAATATTTCTTTTTACGTATGTAGAGGACGTCGTACGCTAATGTCAAGCGGTGAACGTGACAAGTATGGCTTCGATTTTCACTCGACAATTAATCTTTTGATTTCCTTACAAGACCAATCAAGGTGTTGAGTTCCGTAACTCTACGCGCAATGTTACGAAAATTGGGTGGAAAGTAGGGAACGTAGTGTCTTAAAAGGTTCCTTTTGCCCACCCGTGCCTGGGACACAATGTGAAGCGTAAAAACGAAAGACGTTTCTTTGACTTCACGCATATGTAGTGATTACGTATTGAGTGGCGGAACTCAACGCCGCGCTTTACCTTGATACCAGAGCCAGAGCTAAAAAAATTTAATTCTCTTAAGTGGGCTATTATTGTACAGATAGTGGTTACAGTTCGTTAACTAGCGAATAGCCTCAATGAACATTTAGGAGGTTCTCGCTTAGCTGTTGTATCAAAAACCGAATACAGAAAGTAGTATTATTAGAAACGGCACATACTGTAAAGAGGTTCCTCACTCTCTTGAACCCCAGCCACCAATAGCCTTGTCCCTACGTGGATTATAGAGAGATTGTTTAAAATTAATTTAAACATGTATTTTTTTTTTCATAATAAAAGTATGCAAATCTATGAGTACAAAAGATATTCACGAAGTCAACCAATCAAATCGTACGCATAATGTGAAAGGATACCCAATATATTATTAAAAACGAAAACCTTTGTACTGTACGAATTCAATAGAACAAGATCAAAGGATTTGTCCACATTAAGAAAAGGATAAGCTGTCTATATACGGACACTCGCCGCAAGAAAGCCTTCAAAATTATCTCGAGCTAATTTTATTTGAGCTATTTTGAGATCGAAATAAGTTTTCTAAAATGTATAATTCCTGAGATGATTTTTTATCCTTTTTTTCACCTACGCGCCGCCCAATTTTGCATCAACACATTGCGTGTTGTGTGGCAGAACTCAACACAGTTCTTTGTCTTCTTACGGGAGCTGAAACGAAATGGAACTGCTGAGAATCGAATTTACAAACTGCAACGGGCTTTAAAGCGTAACGTCGTTGGTCCACAATGCGACGGCATATTTCTTCGTGACTTGTTTCGATAGTTTGAAGTAGATATCCAGAAGTAGATAGACGTTTCATAACTAAAATAATTAATACTAAGATCAAGATGACACATTAATATCTCTAGATGACATCCTTAATTCCGTGTAAAATTAATATGTACATAAATCCGTTTCCGTCCAATTCAAGATGAAGATCAACGAGAAGTCGAACTAATAACCGTAGACCTAAATAATTCATATAAATTTTACCTCCACAGCAATCTCGAGATAAACAGTCTTGACAGGCGGATAATAAAGTGATCCTATACGAGTTCTGCTTTTACTTGTGACGTACGGAACCCAAAAAATAATAATATCAAACGAGCATCATACAGTTTTATCATTACATTTTAATACATTATATACAAAGTTTTATTACTTTATTATATGAATTTACATATTTCACTATTAACACGCACCAGTAGACGTAATAAAAAAATCATAAAGAATAATTGACGCTGGAGTGTAAAATGATTTTCTTCAGACTCATTGTAAAATCTTTGAACACCTAAAACTGTATTTCACTCAAACTTTATAGCCACTTAACGATGTGATAAACAAACAGACGGGGAGGGAACGTAAAATATGAATTTTAAAGTAATTACACAAATACATAAATATACCTGCGAGTATATATGTGAGGCCATCCGTGGCGCAAAGGCACGAGAGCATTTCAAAAATTGATCAGGAAATGGGGAACAGAGTGTCTTAGGTTCTCTCTACCTAAGCAGTTAAATGTATTCTACAGTATAAAAGTAGAAAAAAGTATATTTTTTAAATTATGGGATCCCATGTCTTATGAATAACTTTAGTATTTACAATTTTACAAACCTAAAACAACGAAATAAAATTTGATAAACTCTAAAGTGAAATTTCATCCAATTCCATCAAAAATAACCGAGCAAAGCCCGGTGAAACCAATAACTGAAACGTAAGGTACTTTAAACGAACTTATTTTAATATGTGTACTGTAAGCATTCTATAAGAATCTTGAACTAAAATAAGTTTTCAATAATATATGTACAAACTAAAGTAAAAGTTAGTCAATAATTACTTTCATCGCCATACTGCTGAGCTCGCGTCGCCTCACTATTTATTATTGAATGATAAACTTTTGCTTATCTGGAATAGTTTGAATGACATTTAACTAGAATGTGATTAAAAATATAATATAATTAAAAATAATAATAATTTGAAAAAATAATTAAATTACCTGTAATTAAGTTTAATATCAAGGCTGTCGTGGCTTTGCAGCCATTTACATGTAATGATTTTTAATACGATAGCCTCTTAGAGGCAAGATAAACTAAGAGGTAAACTAGTGCTAAAACACTATTTTCCCCACTTTGTCTTTTTACCAGAGCAAAGATATGATAAAATTTGGTATCCTTACATGAAAGCGAAAAAATAAAAATAAACCATTTCTTTATATTAAAATCTTCTTAAAATATAGATTATGTTGTATAGGTCAAATTTGGTCGCTCCGATTCCAACTTACAACTTAGTTACAAACAAAAAGTCTGAAAACCTCATACTTTATAACAATCAAATAAAAATATACCTACCCACCAAAAAGTGAAGCCGCACTTAAAGTAGGTGGACGACCTCTTTTGTACGCAAAAAGAAACAACGAAGTAACGACAATATAAAGTAAAAGTAAAAAAATAGGAAAACACGATTTTCCATTCAACCACCAATAAAATGTCTCTTAAGTAATAAGAAACTGTAACTTTTAGCTAAAACGAACTAGGGCAGTCCGGAATGCGACCTGTTATGTTATATACACGTCCATACTGATATTATTATGTTGAGGTGTTTGTTTGATTGTCAGCGCTAATCTCAAAAACTACTGGTTCGAATTGTACCAACGGACACTGCTACGGCACTCAGTTTATGTTCTATATTTAAAAAACAGGATATATTTTTATAACTTAAACATTGTATCCAGAACACTCTGCTAAGAGTAGGCAGAGGGAACTTCTTTAGATCTAGAGTTCAGACAGAGTTCCGTTTTCCGCCCACAACCGGCGTTCACAGTCGACATAAAATAAACACATCTTCCTAATAAGATAAAATGGTACCCTAGTGGTACCACTACCATGATATTTAATTAAAATTGAAAATAGTCCAATTCAGCTTCATTCCGTATCCCGCTTATGCGGGATACGGAATGAAGCTGAATGAAGCTTACCCCCACTCTTTGCCTACCCCGCTTTATAGCGGGGTAGGCAAAGAGTGGGGGTAAGTGTTAAGACACTCGACATTTTATTGATTTATTTGAAACCATCACTTTGAAGCTGAAGATGAAGTGTTGTGTTCAGTTCTGTTCAAATGCAATCACTCTAATTCTGGCGGAAAGTGGAGCGGTGTGCTACTATGCTAGGATCTCTCTGCTTTTCCTGTTATATACTAAATAAGAAGTGAAGTGAAATAAAGAAAATCCTCCAAAAATCTTTTCCTATATAAAGTTCGCATCATAACTATGAAGGATAAATAAAACGAGGTCTAAGCTACAAAAGCAAAGTGCGTGTAAAAGTCCATTAGACCAAGTCCCAGGATTATCCCTGAAGTCCCGACTCTTACCATATTACACAGGATGCTACTAAACTGTTTAATATTAATTCTATTTTTATTGAAATACTAGTCCTACACTCGGTTTCACCCGCATGAACATATCAGCTAAATTTGTACGGTTTAAGCTGTAGTAAGATTGAAAGAAATTGAAATATGCATTTTTTTTTATTTCTAATATGAGTATTTTATTTATTTATTTTTTTAGTTTACATATACACGCACAGTGTTCTCTGCTCATATCGCAGAGGCACAAACATGCGAGCATCCTGGCTTCCCGTTCCTATGAATTAAATATAAAATTAAATACAGAATACGCCCGGAATATATTTCTGCTTTTCTACAATATTTTTCCGTTTAACCTTCCGTGTATTTTCAAAACGCAAACGTCAAGATCACACCCAAATCGTTTACGGTGATTAACAATAATAGAATAGTACATAACAGTAGGACAGTAACTCACTTGGTACAATAAGACATTTAATACTTTAATTTCCTCGCTTAAGAAACGCGGTGTTGAGTTTCACTTCTCGATAGGCAATGTCAAAATTACATTTTTAAAATTATAAAAATGCATAATCCAACTTAGCAACTAACTCTTACAGCGGCTTATTTATCTAGAATCTATGAAACACAGAGAATCTCTTAACCCGATGACCTGGTACTATCAGTCATCGCGCTGTCGACGTCAAGATGATCTAATCATTAAGAAACAATAGTTGTCTCTAAATAAAAAAAAGTCTTACGATAGAGGAACTGACAGATATCGCACAGACTAAATTACTGAATTTAAGATAGATAAAATTTTGTATATAGGGTAGTCACTGTGTTATAGGATTGTCAAGACAAAATCAATCCTAGCCATAAAAGCAAACACATTTTATAAAGAAAACTAGTTGTCGCCCGCAACATTGTCCATTTCGGGGACTTTAAGATTTTTTCAGATTACTTTTCCTAGTATTAAAACACTCCGTTCTCTCTACTCATTCCGCCGCTCCGCATTGTGTATCGAGTGGTCGTGGGCGGCGGTGATCACTTACCATCAGTGACCCGTGCGCTCGTTTGCCTTGTCCTTTTCCATTAAAAAAAAAACATATAGTCATTATATTGTTTTTTTTTCGAAAAAGAAAAAATAACATGTTAAGCAGAGGGAATCTAGGGTTAAGACACTCTGTTCGCTTCGGTCCGCCAAATTTTCGAGATTGCGTGTCGAGTGTAGCGCGCAACTTAACGACGTAACCTACCAGTCGTCAAAATAAAGAAATATGAATGAGGCTTAATTGGAATAAATTTCATACTTTTCCCTTTTCCTTATGCCAGAAGTAGAAAACACTTTATATAACATACGGAAATTATATAACTTCTCCACTACAATATAAATTAAATATTTTCTTATAGCAAATAAAAACAAAATAGGTTATCGATTGCTCCTTCGAGCCGGTAATTTGACCTAATAATAATAAATCAGGTGTCGCTATGCAACCACTATGCTTAACAACATATGAGATTTCCGGATCTGATACCGGGACAAAAAAACATGAGGGACATAAAAAAATTGATTCACGCTGTATCCCGCAGATACCAGAATACACAATGGGGAACTAGTTTTAAGGTACTATTTTGTTAGTTGACATTGCTTGTACGAGAGTTACGGAATTTAACTTTGTCTTGTTACTAAAACGATAAATCCAAACTATTTAATTGTCACGTGTGGGAATCGAATCTACAACTTTCGTTAACAGACGATGTGTCGCTGCTTCGACTTCCTATGAGAGCATCGATTTGCAACTGCAGCGATCGATATATAGGTCAGGGGTTCATAGACCGCGAGGTCAGAGGCTAGTTCGAGTTGTACGTCGATTGTTTGGCAATGTAAACGTTTCTATTGTTTTAACTTATGTCGTTCTGTTTGTGCTGGAAACTGTACAACAGGCAGATACTGACAATACTGACAATACTGACATTTCTATATTAGGTGGTTGCTTGGAATCGGCTAAACGAATAAAGATTGTAATTTATTATTAAATTTATAGATTTTTATCATTTAACCGTCGTGGCGCAGCGGCACTGAAGGTTGTGGATTCGATCTCCTTAGGAGGAATTAATAATTTTGGTTCTCTCGCTCAGGCAACAAGACAAAACACGTGCGCCATGTGTTACGCCCCAAAAATTGTAAGTGAGAAACAGAGCGTCTCATCATAGGTTATCTCTGCCTGCCCTGGTATGCAGGAACTATTTCTTATTGAAAAATAAGATTTAAAAGTATTCGTTGTAATTTTTCTTAATGATAGGTAACTGTTTTCTAATATGTTAAATCAAATATTTACCTGTGAAATATTACTAAAGAAATAATGAGATTTCGCTTAAAACTCGAAGATTAATTTGACAAAGAACGAAGTCAATGGAAGTCACATACCTAAGAAGGTCTCTCAAAGTATTCCCTTTGATGAGGCGGTGCATACTTACAAACTGACAGTATAACCTCTGTAGAGAAAAGTGGCAAGCTTTTTATATAATCATTTTTTTCCTAGCTATAAATTATTCTACTTTGACAAGTATAGTTTACTGGTGGAATTTTATGGTACATTTAGTCTATCCGAAATACATCTATACTAATATTACAGGTCAGAAAAATTTGTTTGGTTGAACACGCTAATCTCACAAACTATATCTCTGTGTTAGACAGTGTGAATACTACAGACACATAGTCTGTACTTTTTTAAACTTATTCACAATTATCTGCTTTAGTTATATATTTATCTGCTATTTAGACTAGGCTTATAACTAGATAAGACTAATAATTTTCTAGAAATGTAATTCCTTAGAATCATATATAGTCTTCTTCTTAGAAGGCTGTAGGTTATATACATCATGTTAACCATTTTGACGTAACCAAATACTAACGATTGTTATATTCCCAAAAAATCGAACCTACTACATTCGCCATAATAGTCAGAATTGCACTAAAAATATGCTGTCATAAAAAAACGTTCGTAGCATAAATACAAAATGAACGTTTCTAGACGAATAAGAATATTAACCGGCAGCTTTTTTTACAAAAGGATTATAATGGAAACAAGTAAACCTTACTTTCAATGGATCTCACAGTATCTGATATCTGAGTTGATTGCATTTTTTCCATTTAAATCCTTTTAATGCATATTTTTATAAAGGAATGTAATTAAATTGAAGTCTTTTGTTTTATAATAAAAGATAGGTAGTTCTATGGTGGCATGTAAGTTGAGTGATATATTTTTTTTGCTTCACGCTGTATTCCGTGTATAGCAGGGTAGGCAGAGGGATTCTGAGAAGCTATTGTTGAGACATTCCGTTCCTATTAAGACACTTCCATTCCTCACTCTCTGCTGAATGCTTGAGACATTTCAGGAAGTGGCATAGCTTAACTCCACGCCCTGTTACCAGAACTGAGCAAAAATTAAAAAAATTACCGAGTGAAAATCGAATCACAAACATCGCTTTTACACTCAAAAAGTAAAAAATATAACATATAAAAAAACATTGCATATAATATAATATTATACAAGTAAGTAAATTCCAATGTCACAAAGTATCAAGAGTTTATTTATCAAACATAAAAAAACCAGAATATTTTCTTTTGAAAAGAAGCCTGAAGTGCTAAATCTCGACCTTAAACTGGGAACCTTGAGAGTATTTCTTAAAACTACATTCAGTATGAAATAACCGACGACGGTGAATGAATATGTTGTTTTTTAAGGTGAAAAAACAACACGTCAAAGCGACGAGACGCTTGTACAGACAGACCAGAAAAATGTTTTGTATTTTATATTTTATATTTTTGTATTTTACAAATATCTATTACATATGAACCGATTTTGATATAACTTTTAGAACACAATTTCAATTTACGTACTGATAGATATAATTAGTTATTCTATAATTTTAATATAAGGATAAAAAAACTCTCTCTCTCTCTCTCTCTATGTCTGTCTGTGCTCCGAAGTTCTAAAACGGATAAACTGATTTTTACGAAAATAAAAAAGGGAGAAAAAAAACTCAGAAAATAGGCAATGGGCGCGTCTTAATTGGGAACGGAATGTCTTAACCCTGGGTACCTAATTTCCCTCTGCCTACTCTGCTTTGGGAGGGGGGAGGTGTGGGGGAGGGTACACCGTGAAGCTAATAAATATGGACTATAGCGCAAATGGTAGCTTCAAAATGCCTTTTTTTTCAATTCCCATATACAACGTGGCTTCCGTTCTGACTACTGCCTACAACATTACATAACAGATCTCTACAAAATCATAATTTCTAGTATCGTTGAATAGAATTTTAATTTCCTTTCACTTCACGGTAATACAAGGCAGTGAGTACTTCAAACTCTTTTGTTTTTTGTATAGCCATTCAAAGTATTTTAATTGCTGTATTCACGTGTGGGTGAGCTACCTCTATAATTATTATGTATATGAAATACCCCGTTTTTTATTTAAATAGTATATTATAATATATCGGTAGTTGGTAAGCTTCAAAGTAATACATATACGTAAATTTCTTTAAACTTTCTCCTTCTGTATATTATGTAGTGTTATGTAATTTACAAAAAGCCCAATTATCCCTAAAAAAAGTTTTCGTTAACACGAGCCAAACGAGTGAAGGTAGACGACCGAAGCGAAAGCAAGAACCGAGACATCCTAGTTACTTATAATTGAAAGTAACTATTTATTAAGTATACTTAAAACAAATTAGACAATTAAAACTTAGGAGCTTTTGTAAAACATTGAGTAAATTGTTCTAAAATAATCAATTATTTTTGAAGATAGTCAAAGACGAGGAAAGGTACGTTAGGCTTATAATACTAAAATAAGTAAAATAAAAGTTAAAATAAAAAAACTTATTTCAAAATATGAATTGTTTAGTTAGGTCTGGATCAAGCTTAGGCTGAAATCGTGGCTCAAAAACGTGCCACTGTAGATGTTTCAGGTTCGATTTCCACTCGGGGGAATTAAATATTTTATACTTCAATTTCCTTGCTCTGGTCGACGACGTCGGAATGCCTTTGGCGGAAAGTGGAGAACGAAGTGATCTAATGTAAACGGAGCCTGGGTTTCCGGGGAACGGGATACGATGAAAAGCTCAAAAGAAATCAAATCAAATACAAATTTTACGCACATATAGTATTAATTTCTCCTACACTCTACAAACGCAAGAAATAATTAATGAATTAGTATAATAATTTAAAATTTAAATAATTAGTACTAAGTGTATAAAAATAAAATCAAAGTACGTTACACTCATAAATAACTTTCTAGACAGAAAAGTTTAGATAAAATTAATTTAGTGTCATTTTATTTTGTAATAACGCAGACTCCGTTAGATCCATGTGTGTGTTTTATACATGTGTCATTATTTAAATATTTTAAATTATTTAAAATGAGGCCAGTCGCGGCGATGAGGCAGGTTCGATCCCCACTCAAGGAAATGAAATATTTAATGTGCTTTTGCAACAATGCAAAGCGAGGCCTTGAGTTCCGGCACTCAATAATCTGAGCAAAATCCTTACAAATTTTTCGGCACATTGAATTTTGAGCGGTGGTTTGAACTCAATGCCGCATTTTGTTTTATTATGTAAGCGCGGTTATAAAAAAAATTATTCACACCCCTGACTGGGACTCGAAACCCAACCCTTGCACCACAACGCCTAAGTAATCTATAAAAACTATTCTTATCAATATCTGCAAGTATAACATTAATATTCGAAGTTTATATTAAAAGCACAATAAAAGCTTGTCTCGAGATTAGTCTGAGAATTTTCAATGCCAACAGTTTTTTCTTATATCTTTTGTGTTCGAAGCAATTTGTCTCCACGAGTATAGAGGCTGGACAACCGCTATGTTTCATATTTTTGCATTTGATATTTCTTAAGGTCATCTCGTATTGTTTAATGATGATTAAATGCATTGAAGAGGCCATAATGGCACAGTGGCACAGCGTCTTACTGTGTTTACAGTAAGAAGTCATGTTTACGACGCTTATGGGTTCATTTCCAACTTGTAGAACTCAATTATTCTTATATAAGAAGTACAAGAGCAAGATCTCTTGTATCGTTGCCTCCAAAATTGGGCGAAATAGAAACGGAGTGTCTTGACACCTCCGCCTACCCCCCTGTCCGCTTTACACGGGAAACTAGAAACGTGAAGCAAGATAAGGAAAAACCTTAGGTCACTTAATAAACCTTTCCACAAAAATAGGAATATATAATGTAAGTAGTTAGAATAAGCTCGTAATAGACGGGAAGCTTTCAACTCGCAAACAGTCAAGAGAGTCGTGATTCAATTACGAATGAATTAAAACTTATAAATCGTCGTCCGGTGCAAGCGGCAAAGTGAAGCCTTTACCAAGTTGTATAGGAAATATTAATGGCAAACATGCTAGTTATTGCGAGCACAATAGCGCAGGGTAAGCAGAAGAATATTTCTTAAGACAATTAATTTTCCAATTTTTGAGACTTTATATGTCGAATGGCAGAACTACACCCTTTGCTTAGTCTACATGAAGGAAATGAAATATTTTTTTTATTATCATTTTCCTTAGTGAGGATAGAACCAACCATCACCAGAGGCTCTCCCACTCCACTCCCACTGTATTAATGGGAACGGAGTGTCTTAACACTAAGTTCCCACATACCCCTTGCCTAACCTGCTAAATTGCAAATATAATACAATATAATACAATATAATATAATGCAAAATTACCCGCCACACTGCGGTTTAGTGGGTAATCAATCCTGTCATAAATCTAATCTATTCCAGACCTTTATTATAAAGTTGAATTTATAAATATTTTTCAAAGTTGTCGACAGAAGCAAATTTTCAATAAGCTTATTCTTAAAGGATTCGATAAAAGAGATTAAAAGAATCCCATTATAACCGTAGATTGTGTCCTAAGAACAAAATGGAAATCGGAAGGACTAACTCGAATGTTTTGTTTTTATTTCAAAGAAATATTACACCTTTTTTAATATAACAAAGAGTTTACTTGGGTTGTTAATCCCAGGCACTATTCTGAACGCCTCTGCAATGCGATGGGCAGTTTCTTCTCTTTTAAGTTATTAGCGTTAAGAGTTATATCCTGAAGATCCATCCTGTGCATATTTTTTCAATAAGCTAGAGAGAGATTATAACATATCTCAATTTCACTTTCTGTTAAAATAAATAATTTTAACGACGCAATGATAGTAAAAACATAATTATTTGAAGTTTTTGAAAACCAACTAATTTGATTTACGTTAAAAAAATATTAAAGTCTACGAGTATTTACTCTTAAGAATAATAGGAAACGTAATCAAATTTTATATATATATTTTTATTTATTGCATCGTCATGGTCTAAAAAGATCA
Organism: Heliconius aoede; assembly: GCA_037355905.1. NCBI lineage: Eukaryota > Metazoa > Arthropoda > Insecta > Lepidoptera > Nymphalidae > Heliconius > Heliconius aoede. Next base: position 427,576 of record JBAIZZ010000027.1, read on the forward strand.
GAAAATAGCATCCACAAATAATGTCAAACCTAATAAACATATGCTTATTATACCATTTCTAACACTTTTCCGTCATAGCACTGTAGGACTGTACGTGCGTCCGCTTGATCGCATATTCAACCAAAGTACGTTTTTTAGTCTGGTGCTCATGAGCTTGTTACTGAAACCTGATAAGTTTCTATTTTTCCCTTTTTTTCCATGTCTAAAGAAGAGAATTGACTTCGAAAAAATACATAAAGTGGTTTATATATTGTATTTAATGGAGAAATCGTAGCGCCATAGGAGGTAGTAAGCGCGATGGTTATGGGTTCGATCTCCACTCGGGGAATTTACTTGATTAATTTTTCGTAAAAGCATGAAACTGTTAACGTGACAGATGTGATTCCTACTCGATTATTCGGTGTTGAGTCTCGCGACAAAAGGTGTTGAACGGAAGTGTCTAAATGGCAACGCAGTATCTTAAACTAGATTTCCCGGTTGCCTCTGCCTACCCTGCTATTTTCGGTATATGTGAAGCTAATACATACAAATATATATAATTATGCCAATAATGACTCACAAATTGTAATCAATTATATGAAACATTCAAGTAGGAATCTATTTTAGTTCAATTACAATATATTACTTTGAAATCTGACAAAGTGCGTAATATGTGGCTCTCGAATATAATTATTTTCCTCATCCGTCCCTCGCTGCTGAAAGGATATTGTGGGACATCTCAATAATTAAAGTTCTGTTAGCGTAGACTTGCGACGATTTTGTCTCAGGCCTCTTACTTTTTTGAAGCAAGTCGTGGCGAAGGGGCATAAAGTACGACTGTAAAATCGACTGGTTGTAGATGCGATCGCCACTGGTGTCGTAGCCGATACTGTCGTGCGGGATATAGCGGGAATCGAACCCACAACCAATCGCTTTTACAGTAATACTTTATGACCCTGCACCGTGACTTGCCTCAACCTCAATAATATAATTATAATATTTGAGAAGTCGTATGTCTGCGACCACTATTCCACATTATAACAAGTAGTAAATATTGATGGGAATCGCAAATAGTAATTAAATATTTATTTACTTAGTAACGTTGACATCGATTGCCTAGTTACTTTGATGGTAACGTAGTACCATGCACGACGTACGAGTATGTGGACATTAAATATGAGAAAATAAATAACTCTAATATTTATTCCAATATTTTTAGTGACTAATTATTTGGGGAAGAGCACAACGTCAAAAGAAGCAGCTAAAAAATTATATTCAGAAAAATTCAACAACAAGTTAGGAATCTAACTGCTGTAATGGCAAACGTATTATCTTTACATAAGGTTCCCATGTTCCCTTTACCCACGCTAATACACGTAGGATACTGCGTGAATACTATAATAGCAGTCGTAGCGCAGTGGCACGGTCTGACTGTAAACATAACATTTATGGATTTGATTCGCTCTGATGGATTGAATCCGCCACTCAATATCTCGAAAATTCCATGGAAAGTGGATGTTACATATTTTAATCTTTAACTGAGAATCGAACCCACAATCACCACCACAAAATAAACAATACTAAAATATGCCAACATTTAACAACATAAATCCACTTTATCACTACTAAGAATCTATTAATATTATGCCATTTACGCGTCGTACGGCCATCAATAGTGTCCTACTGCGCCATTATGCCGGCCCAAAATGCTTGAGGCAACGCACTGATATTAGTATAGTGGGTCATGCCGACTTCCTGTTGATAAGTATAGTATAAGATTTGATATTATGATTGAAACAAAAACAGTTAAAATAATTAAGTGCAATCTAGCAATTAACACTTAATGTGAAATAGGCGGGTAGGTGCAGAGAAGGCAATATTTTAATCTGACATATGCAAAAATATTTTTTTTGCAACAAAGAGGGGAAGTGTTTTAATGGAACTAAGTGTCTTTACACTAGGTTCACAGGTTTACCCTGCCTACCCTGTTACGTGCCGGATAATACGTGAACCTTAAACAAATGTATTACAATAACATTAAAATAAAAATATATTTCCATTTACAGCATTTAATATAACATTGAACTTTCCGAGTCACTTAAGCGTATAGCGCATTCTCGACAAGTACAGTTGCTCGGAGATCTGTGAGACAAGTGTTTATATGAATTGTATATAAAAGTTTCTATTGAGAATATGTGTCAGTGTTTAACTCAGTCGTATGTCTCCCTCTCCCGGTCACGTATTTCCTATTCTATTATTTATACTACTTCGGTATAAATGTGTACAGAAAGTAGAGCTGCAGGAATTTTTCCGCACTGTGCAGAAAGAATCCAATGTTACGAACACTCCTTTATCCACGTTGCGTTGAACTAAAATTCGAAAAAAAATTAATAACTTAACTAATTGCCCTGAGTGGGATTCAAATCAACAACCATCGCGCTCACTCGTGAAATGAGGGAGAAGTGAGAAAAATAAAAAAAATAGGTACTCTATTTTTGTACATAAGAGTATGTACAAAGACGCCTTCGTGAGAACGTGAGCTAACTTATAACTGTCTTGTTACCAGAACTAGGAAAATAATTCAATCCCCCGACTAAGAATCAAACTCACAACTCTCATGCTTACTGTCAGATTCTGCCGCTGCATCAGGACGATTCTAATAATAATAACCTACATACGTTATTTAGCTATATAATAAAAAAACATTAGAAATATTTCTCTTACGCAACATTTGTTAGCCGTAGTAGACTAAACAAAGGTCTGTAACTCATTCGGCCGGTCGCTCTACGTATATATGTCAATTCTTTTTTCGTATTCTTGGAACTGGCTATATGTATCTAAAAATAAATAGTTTGTTGACATTTATAGTCAACTATGTTTTGCTTAAGGCTTTGTCTGTTTGTTAGAACTGTCTTTAGGCTTTAACTACAATTGGTTTCTACCAATATACAATATTTGTATTTAAATAATAGTCATCTACACTTTCACAAGTAAAATGAAAAATATTTTTTTGCCGTTTTCATAGAAATTGTAAGAACTTTCAGAGGACTCTTCTTCACTGAATAATCGTCTTTGTTTATGGAGTACATGGAGTACATGCCAACCTTTCAGTAACGGGAACATTTTACAAATACTCGTTAAATATACACTTTCACCATGTTAGGCTCTACAAAGTTGATTTGAGTTCCCCTACAATAAGTTATGAAAATAAAAAAAGTGTAGATTTTCTGTCTTGGACCCGCTAGACAAAACGGAAGGACAGATAAGCAAAAACCTAAAGCAAAATAAACAAAAAATCGTAATATATTTAGATTAAACCATTAAACGCAATTAAAGTAATGGGTCACGAAAATAGTTTGTGTTAAGCTAAGCTAAGTAAAAGCGTGATCTTTACGAGGACATTAAGATCCATATTAACAATAAAACTGAATACCACAAGTATCCTATCCTATATATATTTTAGCTTCAAATTGTCCCAAATATAGCAGGGTAGGCAGAGAACTCAGTGTTAAGACACTCTGTTCTCCACTTTTCAATCTATTTTCGAGGCATTCGTTAAGTGGCAAAATAAATCCAACTCTACATACCTTGCTGTATACAGGATAGAGCTGCAAAATAATGTATATAACCAATTTATTCATATGTGCCGACTATCATATCGCTCTCTCGTTAAGATAAATCGTTCATTAAAATAGCTTTCTGACTTTGACAAGGGTGTAAAATATTGGAAACCGTTGGTTAGTTGGAACTATATGTAATATACAGATATCACATTAAGCCTAATTGAATTGCGTTTCATGAGCATGAGTTACAGCTGTAGTTGTATTCTAGAAGTTACGCGCTTTTTGTGGTAATTACTTGTGCTTTCATTAGTTTTGTAATATTATTATTTTATAAAACTGTCTGAAATGTATTAAAGGGCCAAAGTTACTTTTAGCTTTTTCGAAAGAGGTTATTATTTAAGTTTAACGTAATCATTATTTATAACTTAATAAGCTAACTTTATATTTATTTCTTCAACCAGAAGAAAGTGTTCGCTTTGTGGAACTCTGCCACCTCGACACAGAATATTCCGATTTATCGTCGTATAATTTAAATAAAATATGTTGTACGTATTTTTTGTGAAGCCAAGTATCAAATGAGCTCGTTATATAAACTTAAAAGAAGTGACTTTGATTATATATAATTTCTGTAAGCACGTATGTTACAGCGCGGGATATTTTTTTAAACAGGTTTCTCTTTTTCTAATATAAAAATAGAGAATTGTTGAAGCTCCGAATGGAGTAGAACAAAGTAGGAGTAGAACAAACTGTTAACAATAGACTCCCTATGGTGGAGTCTCATTTACACTTCCGTTCTCCACTCCGAATTCTGCGCTTTGCCTCTTTACAATAGCGTGGGATTATTTCTTTTAATTTAAGCAGGGAAAGCAAATGGAACCTCGAGTTTCAACAAATTAGCCTGAGAGGAAATCGAACCTACAACCATCACCAGACTCTGCACACAATATATTCAATTATTTACAATATAATCAATTTATATCAAACTGAATAGAATTGAAAACAAAAACAAAAAGTCCAATTTGTAAAAGCAAAGTAACGAAGCAGTAAAGCTTTAACCGCCTATACGAGTACGATTGAACGTAAAATTCTTTCAACGTTAGGAGTTTACTTTGTCAATATATATTGTACAAGTATATTTGTATGTATGTATATCCCGTTTCTTACCAAGTAAAAAAAATCAGCTTCTCAGCAGGGTAGACAGAGGGAACCTAGTGATGTGAACGTGAACACACTCCGTTCCCCACTTGCCGTCGAATTTTCGAGGCATTGCGTGCTGAGCTGACCAAGGAAATGTTGGCCGATAACACTTCTATTTGGAGTCGCTTCGGTGAACGTTGAACGCGGTTATTGTCCTTTCTTTGTATTCTAAAGAAATCAATTTAACAAGACCAACATTTAATTTAAAGTAAAGTGGGGTAGTTCAATATTAACAATTTGTTTTTATAAATGTGAGACCGTCGAGGCGCAGTGGCGCTGTGACACTGTTACTGTAAGCGTGACAGTTGTGGGTTTGATTTGCACGCGAATTATGAATCAATTATTTAATTTATTAATTTCCTCGCTCTCGTAACAAGACAAAGCGCGGCGTTGAGTTTCGCCGACGAGTTGCCGCGGCGTTGAGTTTCGAGATTGTAATTGAATAAGTTTGAAATTATATTTATTATTTCTTTGGTCTGTAGTACCTTTTTTTTTTTTTTTTATGGGAGAGGACAAGGCAAACGAGCGTTCGGGTCACCTGATGGTAAGTGATCACCGCCGCCCACGACCCCATGCAACACCAGAGGAGCCACAGGTGCGTTGCCAGCCTTTAAGGTGAAGATGAAGGGCACCGGGGCCCGGGCATTACCTAATGCGAAACGCAGTGGCAAGGGCCACTACTTCACGCCGGTTTTAAATGCCGGGGGTGGTATTAAATCCGGTCGAGTCTGCCCATGCGTGTTGCCATTACTGGCGACGTGACTCTTCCACACGTACTTTAGTCGCCTCTTACGACACCGACAGTACCAGGGTGATCCTATTCTAAGCCGGGACCACACGGCTGACTTTACCAGAGCGAAGAAATGAAAACATAAATAAATATTTTCTTTCCTCGAGTGGGAATCGAACCCGCAACCAGTCGATTATGCAGCACAATTTGTACCACTGCGCCACGACCAGCCTCAATAAAAGATTATTTATATTATAAAATATTGATTGACTTTTACAATATTTTATAATATTATAATATATTATAAAAGATTGGTACACAAAACAAATCAAGAGTGTAATAAAAACAATTTTAGTATAATAGAAACAAGTATAAATAACGCATAAGAATATGTGAAACTTGCGATAGGCCTTCATCCCTTCCCATTAGGGTTAAAACGTATATTCTTGGCAAATAATCTCATATTACGTGACATGTGAATGAACTGCGTCAAAACAAACTATCAATGTCAAATTGGCCTTGGTAAATTTATATTCTTTTCAAGTTCACTCTGTATCCCGCATATAACGGGTTGGGGAAATATACTAGTATATTAGAACATAGTGTTGAGACACTCCCTTCCCCGTTACATCCGTATTTCAAGATGAATTATGTGATGAAACTCAACGCCGCGGTTTGTCTAATGACCAGTGCAAGGATATGAAAATATTTAAAGAATCATCAAGACTAAGACAATATATTTTTTTTTATTTTAACTATTTTTACTGTTAACAATATAAACGATTCTTGATATTAAGATTAAACCATCCACGTCATTACACAGAGTACGTTTCAGATCAACTCCTAAAACAATATTGAATATATTTTATATAGACATAGACAGTGTATCATTCTTATAGCGCCAAGAAAATTAACGCATCAAAGTATAAGTGTCTCTCAAAGAGTAAAGGTTCACGAACCCTTTTGTTTACAAGGAAATTTACATATATTATAATATAATTTTTATACTTTAATATATAATGTTTTTGTTTAAATTATAAGTTTATTGCTCCACCTCTGTTGGACCTACAAGAACTTATTTTATTATTAATTGATTGTAGCGCCGCCTCTTAGAAGCAGTTCAAGCGGCCTGACCACTAAACCAAACGTTCTCATTCTTGATAAGAAACTATGGCATACCTAAAAGTATATTCAATACAACGTTCAAACAAACAAACAAGGTTCCTAATTTCAAGTTAGAGAGTATGCATACAGTCTGAACTACATGTTAGACTATTAATCCTCTAAATTTGACCTTTGCTTAAATGACGTAGGTCTGGGGGCCCTAGGATCTTAGTCTATATACTAGTATAGATCGAAATTAAATTAAAACGACAATCGAATTCAACGATAACAACAATTAACAGCTAAACCGAGATTTAGTGTTATAGAAATAAAACTTTAAAAGCAAAAACTTTTAAAAGCTCCCTTCGTGAAGCGATCACGTAAATAACTATAAAAGTTTCACTACCGACAAACTGAACCGCACGACAATAAATATATTAGACTTATCTAAATACAATTATTTGTTTTACACTTTCAATCTACAGACGTTCGTTGTCGCACATTAGTACGTTAAACGAAAGATTGAAGGTAATGGGTTCTATTTTGGCTGTAAGATTTTTTTAGGTTGAAACACCGTGACGTAGTGAGACATCGTACGATTGTGTGTTGGGCTCGATTCCCGCTCTGGGTAATGAATGATATATATTTGTACAATAACAATAACAATACGAAGAGCGGCGTTAAGTTCTGCCACTCCGCACACAATACCTCTAAAACACTAAGTTCCCTCCGCCTGCCCTGCTTAAAGCTGCATCCCGCATGAAACAAAAATAATCTTTTAATCTGAAAATTGACATATTACATATAATATTTTTACTTAAGTTTGCCATGTAAACAGAATGAGTAATGCGTTAAGGCTGTTGACACCCACGAAGGCCCCCCTGCTCACATTGAGTTATAAACTCGATAATTACCTGGATTAATACCTTCGTTACACTCGCTTTTAATGTGTGTCTAATTTATTTGCTTGTTTGACAATAACTCGAAAACAAATTTAGTTAAGTAAGCTTGCTTGTTTAGTTCCCATTCGGGGGAATGAATTATTTTTATTTCGACACTCTGGTGACAAGATAAAGCGTGGCGTTGAGTTCCGGCGTT